>JAUCNO010000002.1:4537417-4560727 GCA_032353835.1 Enteromius viviparus | reverse complement strand
ACACACACAAACACAGACACACATGCATATATTTTCTAAAGAAATATTCTGATATGAAAAAATATATATTATATGAATATAAGTATATATACATGGAAAATGTATTTCAAATATTTGAAATGATTTTCAAAATATATACTGTATGTATGTGTATAATACATATACACACAGCACACACACATGTAAACAAAAACTCTTATTTTGGATATGTATATGTATATATAATACAGTTATTTTAAGTTGTCAATGTATAGTGTAATTATATATTTACGTACTGTGTAATATTAATTAACTATATGGAAAGGTTAGGACAATGTTCTATATATATATATATATATATATAGTGTTACCAAATGTAATTATCTGTTTTTATATCTGAACCAATATCAAAACTTGTTTTAAAGATAAGGCCTTAAGTTAGGTTAGTTGTTGTGTGAAAAAAATGATAAAATAATATAATATTACATATTTTAATAATTATATATAACATGTCTATAACAATTAATAATTTTGAAACAGAATGTTATTTATTGAAAATAAAGGCACAATAAAGTATATAAAAAATATGTTTATCATTAACATGAGGCACCTTTCATCCCCAACACACAGTACCCCGTTCCACCTCCACCCCTTCTGGCTCTCTCATCCAAACACACTCACACTCTCTCACTCAAGTGCCATTGGCCAAAGGCGCGCGCTCTAGTGCTGAAGTACGAGGTGCACATCTATATCATTAGCGCGCTCATTCGCTCTCGAAATGTTGCTGTGCGTTTGGGTGGGTTTTTGTCCACCGTGTTAAAGCTTTAATTATGAATGCTTTGTTTGGTCTCTTGTTTGAAGGCACGCATTAAGAAGGAGTCTATATTTCAATGGAGCTGTGGACACGAGCGTGGCAGGTATCCTGCCTGGCGCTAATGGTGCTGGATGTAGTTGTAGCACAGATTCGTTACACGATCCCAGAGGAACTGGAGCACGGGGCTTTTGTTGGAAATATTGCGGAGGATCTGGGACTAGACACCAGCAAACTCTCAGTCCGACGATTTAGAATAGTCTCAGGGGCAAAACGGCAATATTTGGAGGTGAATTTAGAAAATGGAGTTTTATTTGTTAATGAAAGAATTGATCGAGAAGAGTTGTGCGAACAAAATTCATACTGTTCATTCCATCTCCAGGTTGTGATCGAAAACCCGTTAGAACTGTATAGAGTAGAAGTCGAAATATTAGATGTCAACGACAACTCTCCGGTTTTTCCATGGAGCGAATTTACCCTGGATATCTCCGAATCGGCCGCTCCTGGATCGCGCTTCCCACTGGAAAGCGCGCAGGACCTGGACGTCGGTGATAACTCTCTGCGCTCGTATTTGCTGAGCGTAAACGAACACTTTGTCCTGGATATCCAGACGCGCAGCGACGGCAGTAAATTCGCAGAACTGATTCTCGAAAGCCCGCTGGACCGGGAGCAGCAGAAGACTCACCTAATGGTTCTTACAGCGGTGGACGGAGGCTCGCCAGAGCGATCGGGCACTGCGCAAATAAACATCACTGTGCTGGATGCCAACGACAACGCGCCGGTGTTCGATCAGAACTTTTATAAAGTGAGGCTGGCTGAAAACGCGCCGAGAGGAAGAGTCGTGATAAAACTAAACGCCACTGATCTAGATGAAGGACCCAATGGAGAAATCGCGTACTCTTTTAGCGGCCACGCTCCAATGAGAGTGCGCGAGCTGTTCAGCGTGGATTCCCGCACTGGAGAAATCAAAGTAAAAGGACTCATTGATTATGAAAAGGCACGGATGCACGAGATTTATGTACAAGCAAAAGACAAGGGACCATCAGCGGTTGCGGTGCACTGCAAAGTTATGGTTAACATCATAGACATCAACGACAATCTTCCAGAAGTGATTCTTACATCAGTTTCCACGCCAGTTCAAGAAGACGCCCCACCTGGAACAGTGATCGCAGTCATTAGCGTAATGGACAAAGATTCTGGAGAAAACGGAAATGTTGATTGCGAAATCCCTCATCACGTTCCCTTTCAGTTGCATTCCTCTTTTAAAAATTATTACACGTTAGTAACGTGTTATTTTCTGGACAGAGAAACCATTTCAGAATATAACATCACTCTCACGGCGCGCGATATGGGCTCGCCGCCGCTTTTTACTAGGAAAACAATTTTAGTGCAAGTGTCTGACATCAATGATAACGCGCCGCGTTTCAAACAGCCCTCCTACACCGTCTACCTGACCGAAAACAACGCGCCAGGAGCCTCCATTTGCACAATCACCGCTCAAGACGCAGACGCGGATCAGAATTCTTACTTATCCTACTCTATTCTAGAAAATGACATTCATGGAATGCCGGTGTCCACCTACGTGTCCATCAATTCAGATAACGGCAACATTTACGCACTGCGCTCTTTCGACCACGAGCAGCTCAGAAACTTTCAGATCGTGGTTCAAGCCGAGGATGCTGGTTTTCCGCCTCTCCGCTCGAACGTAACAGTCAACCTGTTTGTTTTGGACCAGAACGACAACCCTCCGGTAGTTGTATCCCCATTGCCCGAGAATGACACCGCGGCGATTGTAGTTGTCCCCAGATATGCTGATGCCGGGTACCTAGTGGCTAAAATCACCGCTATGGACGCGGACGCCGGGCAAAACTCGCGTCTCTTTTATGAAGTCCTCCAAGCTACAGATCTCAGTTTGTTCAGTGTTGCTCTGTACACCGGGGAGATCAGGACAATTCGCCGGCTGATGGACAACGACCCCAGGAGGCAGAGGCTGGTGGTTTTGGTCAAGGACAACGGTCAGCCGCCGCTCTCGGCCACGGCCTCCATCATGTTGTCAGTTGTTGACAGCGTGCCAGAATCCTTGCCTGATTTTGGTGACCTCGCGCTCAGCCCCCAGTACCGGTCAAACCTCACGCTGTATTTAATCGTATCTCTGGGGGCCGTTTCATTCACTTTTCTCGTGGCAATTATTGTCCTGGCTACAATTAAAGGACTGAAGGACAGGAACTCGTGCTGTGGATTTCATTGTAAAGACCCCGCCACTGACGTCGTTAAAAAGTCTAACTTGAACATTCACTTATCTCCGGGATCGAAGGGACCCACGCAGTGCGTGGAAGTAAGCGGGAACAACCCAATAGGTCAAAACTACTGCTATAAAATGTGTCTGACTCCAGAGTCATCTAGAAGTGACTTCATGTTCCTCAAGCCTTGCAGTCCGACGGGAACATCTTCCCGAAACAATATAAAGGAAATAGAAAACAAAACTTTGACCTGGAGTCCAGCCAGCCACAGTCTTGGCACCAGGAATGCAACGACCTCTCCAAACGAAGTGAGTGATCAACAAAAATGATCTCAGGTTTGTCCACTAGATGGAGATGGATTTTTCACCTTCTTCAGGCTTCAGATAATCACTCAGGATGATAAAATGTAAATAATGGCATGTAAATTGTAATGTAATTGAAAACATAAAATTTATTTGGAAAATGCCAGTGTACGAACTAGACAATAACAACAGTAATGGTAATATGTGTTCAGAATGTATAGTATACAATATAATACAACATAAGATATAGTAAATATAAATTCTGTTTTAAATATAGCTATTCTACCTGAGCTATATTAATTTTAATAGGCTATTTAAAATACAAACAATATCTTCATATATATAGCAGCAGTAAAATTAACTATTGAGCAAATATAATTTAAAATATAAAAAAGAATTTAATAATATAATATAATATAATGTAATAGAATATAATATAATGGTCCATAGTAATAAATAAATAATAATATAGAAATATCATGTAAAAAAAAAATAAAATAATAATAATTGAATGAATACAATAATAATTGTTATTCATGCTAACAGTAATGGGGTTAACTACTGAGCAAACAATATTGTTTGTTACATATTTTTTTTCTACCTTTACGTTATACTTTGTGCTTTTTTTCATCTTCTGTGAACTAGACCTTAAAATTCTTAATGCATAGTTTATAAATAAATAAATTATAAAATACACAAAATGCATTTTTGTCATTGGTCCAAAATGTACGTGTAGTGCAACAAAGTGATAAATTAGTAAAGTCACTTAGTCAGTTTCTGATGTATTCTGAGGTCTTTTCTCTTCTTGGCATTGTGTTTGCCGTACATTCTTTAACCTCTGAAGTGTAAGTGAAGTAAATATTTTAACTCTTTTTTTTTCGTTGCAGCTCAAACAGGGAAACAAAGACCAAACCCTGACCAAGAACCAGCTCAATTATACATATAAAAGGTAAAGGTTAAAGCTGATTCTATAGCTCTCTCTGTCCCCCACCCCTCCCCCCTCAGTCTCTTTCTGACATGTCCATGTTTTGGTTTTTCTAGCCATACTCCAATAAACACTGGTAGGACACTGCAGCGCAGACTGATTCAGGACTCAGACTACTATGCTTACACATCTGTCCCTCAGTACTGGACCTGGGGAAATCACATGCATGGTATAGTCATTATGTCTGTCTTGCCAGCTTCATATGGTTTGCTTGAATTGTTTATCCAACTATTTTTTCTTTGTCATTTAAAACAGACTATAAGACCTCATCTAAGGGTGGAGGTTTTCAGAATCGTTCATGGACACGTTACAATCAACAGGATTCAATTCAACCCCCACCAGACTATCAACATAATGTTTACATTCCTGGAACACCATCGGCCCTCTGCACGCTCAAACTAGCAAACAATGCGGACATTGAAGTCTGCAACTCATTCTCAACTTTTGGCAAAAAGAAAAAGTCAAACATTAACAATCAAGAGGACGCGGTAATAACCAATGATTTTTTCAAATGACTTTTCCAGTTTCACCTGTAGGTCACTTCCTGTATATAGTTGTGTATATTTTGGTTGGATTATATGTACTGTACTATATGATTTGGCAACAAGGACTTACAAGTATTCTGATAATCATTTCATTTTATGAAGTGTTATTGAAAGCATTAATATGATTGCTTTAATTGTAATCACCCATATTAATAAGAATATGTGTTATATTTTCCTATTTGTTATCCCTCTTGTTACCAAAATGTACAGAATAAAGAATATTATTGGAATTTATTTAATATAACACTTTGGTCTGTCTTCATGTTGAAAAAAAAGCATGTTTTCCACTACAGTGGTTCTTGCTGTGCAAAAATGATGCCATAAAACCATGCATCTCTTATCTCTTTACACTTTCAGCTACATATACCACTGACAGAAAAAGTACAGTTAGAATAAAATAAAAAAAGTTGTGAAAATACTACTTAAAAAGTGGCTTTATTTCTTTACAACTTAAATTTACATGTACTAATTTAGCAGATGCTTGTATCTAAAGCAATTTACAAATAAGGCAATATAAGCAATCAAACCAACAAAAGAGCAACATTATGTGAGTGCTCTGAAAAGTCCCAGATAGTCTACACACAGCAAAAAAAAGGAGTAAATAAACTAGAAATAGAATAGAATAGGGAGCGAGAGAGTGTGTTAATGTTAGATGTTAAAGGGGTTTTATAATAAAAAAGAAACATGATGATATATGTGCAATACATGTGCAATATTAAATCAAAATGACTCTTGATTTTTCACATAGTTTGTTATATATATATGCTGTCCGTGGTGCTGAACTTCCTTGTTTTTTTATTCGTCGAGAAACATTTCATAAGTTTATCTTATGAATGCCAATACATTTATAACTGTGTTAATAATTGTTACTTTTATAGTTTGCTGCCAAACTGCAAATATACTTTCATTAAGGACATCAATAAAGAGATTCGGTAATTCGCAACAAAATCAAAAATACTATTCTTTTACAAATAACCTTTTTTGTCCTAAAATAAATTTTTAAGAAAACTTTCATCTTCACACGAGGACGCTGCACCGATATTCACTTTAAGGGGAGGATGCGAGAACACCCATGCTTGGCTTTCTGTTGGACGGAGGCAGAGAGAGCAGCACTGAAGCTCATCTCAATCTGATCAGCGGGCGGGATCCACGGCACGGCGCTATGGCGATGCTCTGCTGGGTGTTTTCAAGAATCCAAACACCCGCTAACCTCGATTCTCTTTGGAAACCACAGCTATATTTCTCGTGAAAGACAGTGTAAGCATTGACATGCGCTCTGCAATGGATCCGCGGAGTAGAAGGCAGCTCGGTTTTGTCGTCCTCTCCGCGATGTGGAGTCTCGCCTCGGCTGTAACAAGATACTCCATCCCTGAAGAAATTCCAGTGGGGACGGTGATCGCAAATATTGCTACAGATTTGGGCCTTGACACTCTGTTAGAGCGAAAGGTAAAGCTGGATTATATCCATAGCAAGAAATATCTAGAAATAAACGAAAAAACGGGAGATTTGTTTATCGCTGAAAAAATTGACCGGGAGTATTTATGCCCGGCCAAAACATCATCGTTTTGCTTCCTCAAGATGGACGTGATAATCGAGAGACCTGTACGCATATTTAATATCGAATTAGAAATTATGGACATCAATGACAACGCGCCTCAGTTCAGAAGGGAGAGAATTCCGCTTGATATTTCAGAATCAGCAACACCTGGAGAGAGATTTTCTTTAACAAACGCGGTGGATGCAGATGTTGGAGAGAACTCAATCGAGACCTATTATCTGAGTGACAGCGACACTTTTACGATTGAAATCCAGTCTGGAAGTGACGGGACTAAATACGTCGACCTGGTGCTAAAAGATAGTTTAGACAGAGAAAAACAAGCCGTTCATACGCTGACCCTCACCGCCGTGGACGGCGGCGTGCCTGCGCGCTCAGGAACGGCCAGCATTATCGTTAAAGTGCTGGATACCAATGACAACGCCCCTCAGTTTGATCGACAAGTGTACTCGGTTGACCTCATTGAGAATGCACCAATCGGGACACTGATTATGCAGCTGAATGCAACCGATTTGGATGAAGGTGTCAACGCGGAGGTCATATACTCCTTCACTTTATACACATCCGAGAAAACACAAGAAAAGTTCTCGTTGGATCCCAGCAGTGGAGAAATAAGAGTAAAAGACATGATTGACTTTGAAGAAGTGAAGAGCTTTGAGATGTACGTTGAAGCCAAGGACAAAGCCGTGAATCCACTTTCTGGTCAGTGTAAAATTTTGGTGTTCATCACGGATCTAAACGATAACCATCCTGAGATTACAATAAAATCTTTTCAAAGTTCGATTAAAGAAAACGACCCTGTAGGAACAGTGATCGCCGTCATCAGTGTGAGTGACAGGGACTCTGGAGATAATGGTAAGGTTGTTCTCTCCATCCACAATGCCGAGATTTTACCATTTGCTCTTAAAAAGTCATCTGAAGAATTTTTTGAGTTAACAGTCACCGAATCGCTTGACCGGGAGCTCAAAAACAGTTATGATATCACACTTTATGTGACAGACAGAGGAACTCCTCCTTTGACTGATAACGAAACAATCAGTCTTACAATTCAAGACGTGAATGATAACGCCCCAGCGTTTCCTCAATCCTTCTATACCATTCATTTAATGGAAAACAATGAACCTGGGGCTTTGCTCGCCTCCTTAACAGCCTACGACCCAGACTTGCACGAAAATCAGTATATTGTTTACTTCATCATAGAAAAGGAGATCGCCAACACCTCAATGTCCATGCTGTTTTCCATCAATCCCGAGAACGGCAACCTCTACGCGTTACGCACGTTTGACTACGAAAGAGAGAAGGAGTTTCTATTTCACATCGAAGCTAGAGATTCAGGACTTCCTCCTCTTAGCAGTAACATGACCGTACATATCATCATCCTGGACCAAAACGACAACACTCCACTCATAGTTTCTCCATGGCGTCCGCAAGGTGCTGTTATAGAAGAAATAATCCCGAGGTCGAGCGATAAAGGATTCCTGGTCACCAAGGTCATTGCGTTGGACGCTGACTCTATGCAGAACTCTCGAATAACATATCAGTTCCTCCAGATCACAGATACCACGCTATTCAGCCTCGACCAGTACAACGGCGAGATACGAACCACTCGCATGTTCAGTTACAGAGACCCCAGACATCAGCGCCTGGTCATCATAGCCAGGGACAACGGAGATCCTCCTCGCTCCGCCACAGTGACCATCAAGATCTCTACTGTAGAGCAAGTAGTCACGCAGTTTACTGAAACCACAGAGGTGCCTATCGAATATGACCTGTTTACTGATCTCAATCTGTATTTGCTGATCGGTTTGGGGTCAGTGTTGTTTCTCCTGCTCATAACCATCCTGGTGATCATCGTTCTGAAATGTCAAGAACCCAAACCCACACAAGCAGCTTCTCTGGGCAGGAACAGCATCATCAGCCAGAGAAACTCTTCCACAATCGCTGACTCTACTCTCATTTCTAGCGATGCCTACTGGTACAGTCTGTTTTTGGCAGAGACTAGAAAAGGGAAGGTGGTGGTCCGGCAACCCCTTCCAAACGGATCAGGGTTTATTGTGTCAAGCATCCCAGGAAGTGCTGCTCTCACTGAGACCAGTGCTTCAAGGTCTTCCACTTTACAGGTACTGTAAATGTATTTAGACTTGTATCACTTGCATACACATGCTTACATGCTTAAAATCGATTGTGCAATTGCATTACATAACCAAACATAAATAAACATAGCTCAAGGTTTATTTGGGGTTTAATGATAAAATAATGCATATACAGTTCAGCATCTGGACACTTCTTGGATCTCAAACTTTAGTGATATGTTGTGTAATCCGTAACAATAACAATAATAAACAGTAACAAAATAGATCTTTTTGCATATTTATAAATTATAAATTTGGACCGCTAGTGGTAATGCACCAGTTTGTGTCTAAATTTGGGCGTGAGTGGGAGACTGAGTATGATTGTGGTATGAAGTAAGACAGAAGCACTGACAGTGAGAATTTTGTACCTTTTTGCTGCGTTGATGTGTTGATTATCTTCGATTTTCTGATATGAAATAATCAAAATAACAGTAATATGAAAGTAAAAGTTGTAAATGTATATGCATTTATTTCATTTAAATGCATTTTTAAATTTACAAAATATGAACATTGCTGACAATTTTTGAATATATATATTAGCACTATATGTAATTGCCTAAAATGTATTATAATGATTGGAATTTTTTTTTTTTTACCCAGGGACTGAAGTACATTTTTCAATATTCATTGGGCCTGAAGGTTTAAAAGGCTTATATTCCATTTAAAAAAATAATAAATAATAATAAAACATATAAACACATATTTACAACATATATATATATTTAAATTATATTTTTAATAGAATAAAAAGAGAAGCTTTATGAGTACACAGAAGACAGATGAAATAATA
Source organism: Enteromius viviparus (assembly GCA_032353835.1). Classification (NCBI taxonomy): domain Eukaryota; kingdom Metazoa; phylum Chordata; class Actinopteri; order Cypriniformes; family Cyprinidae; genus Enteromius; species Enteromius viviparus. The sequence goes on along the minus strand of JAUCNO010000002.1, from coordinate 4,551,388 downwards.
AACAAAAAGTAGTGACAGGCAGAGATAAAAAAAAGACAAAAAAATAATAAAAACACCCAAAATGTATAAGAACACCCAGTAATGCAATACATTTTTATGCTATTTTTCTAAAACTGATATTCCATGTTAAGAATGAATACAAAATCTATAAAATTAATCTATTTTAACTGTAGAGCATGGCAGTCATATTTTTGATTTCTGGAGAGGTCATAAACTGATAGAATGCAGAACGTCAGCATTGATGTGCTTGTTTAATTAATGATGTTTCCGTCTATCAACAGGAGTCAAGCAGTGATTTACCGTGATCAGGACATGCCGACTGATGGATAACACCCTTCCACACCAGGCTCACTGTCTGTGAGAGACAGATTGATCTTCTGTTTTACCGTTTTCAGGGTTCCATTTGATTCAAGACCGTGACGAATCAAAGTTTTCAGACACTTCTGTGTGTAGCTTCAAGAGAGCGTTTAAAAATTCTTTGATATTTTGTATTCGTTTATAATATTAATAATTTAATTTATATTACTTATTATTTTCCGTGCTCTTGCAATGCTTGTGTCAGACTATAAAGAATTATTCAGTTACTTCTATTGAGTTATTTGGACCATCACTTCTTCTCCAGCTTCCTGTTCTTCGTGTTGCCTTTTTGGCTAATAGAAGAATTAACTTCGATAGACTTTCAAGACCAACATTGTGTCAGAGAGAGACTTTCAGTGCGGCTTTGTGGTGATTTAAGGCTGGGTCTATAACAACTGTATATCAGCCACTTGTAACCACACTGAGCATGACTTTGCATGGCTAAGACAAACAAGATGGACTTTTTGTATTTAAAAGACTTCTAAATAGACTCTACTACAGAGCAAAGACTGAAGTGATACTTCATGACTACAAGAAGAACTGGACGTCCACCTGTCTGGTTCTAGTAAGATATGAACTACAAAACAGCTGGTAAAAAGAGGGTCGAGACTGTTAAAGGGTTCTGGTATTAATGATGCTCTATTTTTACAAAAGCTGATGAGAAAGCTGTGAGCACAATCTAATGAACCAAGCATTGTCTATACCTCAAAACACTTGGTTTGCCAGCTATGTGGTGCACATGATTCATGTTTATTTTTAGCCTGTTTACCAAATACCATAAACGGCCTAAAACATTCAAATGTATTAAAAAGTACATTATTTAAAATCCTAGACAAATGCTACAAAGAGTAATAATCACATGAACAACACTTTACAAAAAGGTTTTACTTGTTTACATTAGTTAACTACATTAGTTATAAACGAACAATTCCAAAACGTTTATTAATCTTAGTTAATGTTAATTGCGATGTATAATAATTCAATATTAAAACAATACAGATCACCTAAAAAAACATAGTGAAAAAATTTGGGGTGTAAGTAAAAAATATATATATATATATTTATAAAACCTTTGCATTCTGAGAGCGCAAATGTTTTATAAGAGAAAGAAAATATTTCTGCAAGAGAATGCACATGTTTTGTGAGGTACTGCAAATATATGTTTAAACAAAGGCAGCAAATATTTATGCGAGGGATTGCAGTGTAATGCAAAAAAAGGATTTTAAAATATTTTTTCCTCCCATCCCAAAATTTTTTCCCCACCACCATGTCCCTTTAGGAGCTCTATACAATTACAACTTGTATCTGTTGCTACATATTAGATTATATTGTAATATTACTGTAATTTGTGACTCTGGACCACAAAAAAACAGAAGTCTTAAGGCTAAATATTTGTAGCACTAGCCAAAAATACATTTTATTGGGCAAAATTATAGATTTTTAATTTATGCCAAAAATCATTAGGATATTAAGTAATGATCATGTCCCAGAAAGATATTTAGTAAATTTCCTACCATAAATATATTAAACCTTTTTTTATATTTTTTTATTAATATGCATTATTTATTCAGAAAGTTTACTTAGTCAGTTTTCAGATGTATAAATCTCAATTTTCGAAAAAATTGACACTTATGACTGCTTTTGTGGTTCAGGGTCACATATAGTAATAATATATACCTGAGCTAGCATGAACTAACAAAGAACAGTTGTATTTTTACGATCTTAGGTTAAAAATTTATTGTTGAACGTGTCTTTGCTCATTATTAGTTAATGTTAGCTATGACATTAATTCATGTTTAATAATATGACCTTATTATAAAGTGTTACCATGACGTCAGTATGGCATTTGCCATAGGGATGTGCCAAAATATTACTGAAAACCAAGGAGATATCAAAAACAAAAATACTACTTTACTAGGTGCAAAAACAACAAAAAGGTTTAAAACATTTATTAATCTACTTTTTTTTGCAGGTATATGTAGCCAGTGCTAGAATATTAACCTTGCCACATTGACAACAATAATATAAACCTATAGATCTTTTTTGTACAAGAATCAACAATTGTACTATCAAATTGCTATTCAGTGTCATTTTTGGCCTTGTTTACATACACTTTTGAGGTTTATATTGTTTTGTATTATGAAATTTAGATAAACAGGCTTGTTAATGTATTTAATGCTGCTTCTTATATATGATGACGGTGCAATGTTTTAAGCATTCATGATTTGTTGTGATGCATTATATCATTTTGTAGATCTACTTATATGTCATGACAGCAATCAAAGCTCTATTCCTTTCTTTGTATTAAAACGTGTCAGCTGCAGAAGTGAGTGAGAAGGTGGAAAGGAATGACAAGAGTGCAAGAACAAGTGGTGTAGGAGGAACAAGGAGAAAGAGAGGAAACAGCAATATAGGTCACCTGAAACATGTGATTTGTATTTAGATTGACACTTCCAGTTATCAGGACACAGAACCAAACTGCAGGTTGCCATTAGTATCGACAGCCACGTAATTCAGTTTAACTTACAGTACTTAAAAGGTGACAGCTCAAATTGGAGTTCCTGGTAGAAGATTTGAGAATTTAGAGTGAAAAATGCTGTGCCTTTAGCAGTTTGCTTTAGGGCAAAGAAGAGTGTGCCTGATATTTTGAAATGACAGAAAAACAGACTGAAGTCACATTTTCATCTCATTTTGTATTTCTGTTGCCTTATACTTGCAAAATGTCCTTATGCAAACAGTAAAACAATGCCTTTGTATCCTTGCTGGTATTTTATGATTTCCCATTGCTTGTAAATACTGCAATGTGAATAAAGCTTTTACAGTTTATTTTTGAGGTGTTTATATTGTGTGTGTGTGAGGATATATGATCGCATACTGACAAAACACACCGCTTTATTGGTGCTGACCTAGGCAACACTGTCTCCATAGAAACAGTTGCCATGACAACACCTCCATCTCTTTAGATTTTGAGAAGCATACCTTTTTTAACCTCCCCGACACATACTGTCCAACTGCCTATTTCACTTAACTTTCTTTTAGAAACACACATTCATATTCACACACAAATGAGTATAAGATATCACATAAAACTTCTAATTAAAGGGATAGTTATGAATTATTAGCACTAAAATATGTATTAAAATGATATAAATATTCAAAAAAACAATCTATAATTTGTTTTTTAATTGTCTGTTACATTTTTCTCTGAGTATTTATTACAGTTATAGTTAAAGGATATACACACCAGGTGGATATGGCGCCGAACGAGCAGAAGGGAAATTCTGCGACAGTGTGCAACACATGCATTTGTGATATGCATATTTCTGCCACTAGAGGGGGATATTTAGCACTCAGAGCCTGATAGTGTTTGCAGTTCTGTAACACTCTATCTGACCACACAGGCACGCTAAAGCTGGTCTGTGGCTTCTGTAGCATGTAAAGTCACTTCCTAAAAGTAACAGACATTTTCTGTATTGTGAGCACTGTGTTCTTCTTTAGGAATAATATAATACCACATACAGCTACAAAATATCATAAGACTGTCATTAAGACTGAAAAAAAGTTTGCATTGTTTCTTTAGAGTGCACTGTCTCTGTCCTACACCAGAACCTGCCCTTCAACATAAAACGACTTATTATATTCGTTTTCGTGCAAGTATCTTATCACGACCTATATTTATGTTTTAAAGGTACTCTTTAGCTTTTCTTTTTAGCCTCTAGCGGGGGAAAAAACAATGACAGTGGGAATTGCGTCTGTCGTCATGAAATGACGTATGACTGTGATTATACTAACCCACCCCTAAACCTACCCGTTATAAAAATTGTGCAAAATTAGGATTTATAGGGTTTTATGAGCCCATGCGTTTTCTTGAACCCATTGCCATTGGTTGGATGTATATATGTTGCATGCATATATGTTTGTTTCTTACTGTAAAAGGTAAGTTAAACAAATAAAAAAAGAATACATTTTAACTATAAACACAACAAGTTTTTATTGGCGTTGTATTTATGCATTTTCATGAGACAATTGTCATATGTTCCAAAATAAACACAGATTATAATAAGCTTTTGAATCCAGTTTATGTAACTTCTGAGTTTTGTGTCCTGGGTTAACATCTCTTCCATAAGGTTAGCAACTGGGTTCCATTATTTTTTTATATACTGAATTAATTATCAACAGCATCCTCAATTTGTGGGATAACATGGTTTATATTTTGTAACTGTTTTATCTCTTTCATGATTTCTGTATACATGTTTTGAAACTCATCTCTAAAGTTGTTGATGTCAGTTTGACAGCGGTGAGTCTCTGTGCTGATCTGAACACATAGCACTATGATGACAGTCAACAGAACACACAACAGCACTGAACACACTCCAGCTGCTCGGTACACTCTGCTCCTTACACTTCCTAAAATGACAGACATGAAATTAGTTTTGTTTCGAAATGAAAATGTCCCTCTTTGTGTTAGTAGTTCTTAACATAATGACAAGAGTTTGAACCTGTGTTTTGAAGTATTCGTAGTCTCTTTGTATCCGAGTCCCCCACCCATGTTCTGCCATCATCATTAGTTATAACATCTGCATTGGCATAAATCTCTGCATCGTCTTCATCTCCTCTGTCCATCTCTTGTGTTTTGGTGGAGCTCATGTTGTACTCTCAGATCTGGGTGTGTTTAGGTAAAACGCACCACTTTATACTATACTACTCTTTCTTGTTCCGGAAGAAGAAGAAGAAGTTGAGGTAAAAGTGTCAAATAAAAACACATGCAACATCAAGTCTGCCATCACTGCATTTTCTTTTTCATTTTTGTAGTCCAGTGTTGTGACCAAGTGAAAAACACAAGTTTCTTTACGTACTGTGAACACAGTACAACAGTTCTATTAAACTCGAACGGTTTCTAAAACGTATATTGATGTGTCAGAGTTTAGTTTTCTTTTAAATCTGTAACTGTCTTCATTAATTAAACTTATTATCCACATTTTATTTGAGTTTTGAATTATTATTTGGGTTTATGCTCACATTTGGTTCATTACTACGTGTAGTAAGAAACTTAACATTGTAAATTGTAATATGTAATAGTAATAAATTGTAATTGCCGTCTTGAGTTCCCTGCATGTGTGCTTTTTCTTTTACTTATGCTGTAGTTTTTGCTAGTTTTTGTGTAAATTTATGTGTGTATATATATATATATATATATATATATATATATATATATATATATGTATATATGTATGTATATGTATAGATGCATCTATAAAAATGTGCATATCATGAAAAAAATGAAAAACAGAAAGTGAAGCTTTGATATATTTTAGATAAATTACAAGTAAAACATTTCAAGAGGTTTTTTTTTGTTTCCTTAAATTTTGATTACTAGAGCTTACAGCTTAAAATACAGTGAACTTTAAGTTCAAGTTCTTAAAAGTATGTTAATATCTGCTCTAACTAAAATAATAATAATAATAATAATATAAATAAAATAATAATAATAATAATACAATTTATTATAATAACAATTGTAAAAAAAACTTGTTTTATTTACATGTAATTAGTCTAGGACAGGGTTCCTCAAATCTTACCCTGGAAGTCCGATACACTGCAGAGTTTGGATCTAACCCTAATCAAACACACCTGAGCATGTTAATCATTGTCTTAAGGATCATTAGAAAACACCGGTAGGTGAGTTTTATTAGGGTTAGAGCTAAACTCTGCAGTGCATCGGACCTCCAGGGTAAGATTTGAGGAACCCTGATATATACCAACAATCACAAGTTCCACAGCAAAGAGTGGTAGGCTAAAAACTTGAGTAAATTATTTGGATTAATTAATTGGCTTTGGTTACAGCATATTAACTGATTTAACACTTTTTTGGCTTTCATTTCCTGGTTTAAAAGATATAATGAAATCTACAAACATAAAAACTGAACTAAAAGAAAACATAGGAACAACTGCAAATTGTTGTCTATAGTGGGATTTCATCAAGATAAATCAGGAAATACATGCCAAACTAGCATTTTTTTGTAGAATTCTTACCCGAGTTGTTTGCCATGTCAAGTGTCAACATAAGCACCTACGACTGACACACCTGGAACTTTGAACCTTGAAACGCTTGGAACTTTGAACTTCTCCAGTCAGCTCATTTCATTTGGCTCTGCTCTGGCCAATGTCAACAGTATCAACTAAATTGTGGACCATTAGTACATGTTCTCCACTTCAGAACTGGTCCACATCTTTTTAGCCACAACTGAATTAAAACAGTGGTATGCTTCTATGAGTGAGTTCTGTGAAGGGCTGACAGCCCTTACCTTTTTTAAACACCCATTACACAATGCATTTTAAATACAAAAATGGATTTGGACAAATGTTTAAACAGAATTTTAATAACAGAAGTACTATAGAAGTGTGCGTGAGAGTGGCAGCATGCGATTCGGCATGTGTGATCACAGGGCTCCCTTTAGGTGCTTTTTCAGATTTTTTTAAAAAACATTTTCTGCTTCAAACTATGTCCACCAGGTGGTGCAAGAACAATATTCTATCATATTCTTATCAAATAGATAAATAATATTAAGAGATTGAAGTCATAATATTTTTTTTTTTTAGAAAAATGAGTTTAAAATTATAACATTTTGAGAATAAAGACATTATGTATGATGATGGTGTTTTGTCATGTAAAAAAAAAAAATCAAAGCTAATACTTTGATTAAAAAAATGTAAAATAAAGTTTTAGTAATGAGAGATTTATGCAAGGTGAGGTGGCTCAGGGTCAGGTGTACTGTGACTCTGCCTATGTTTATGTCTCCGATAACGTTGTCTGCCGGCGCTCTACCATTGCTGTCCTGACCGAAAGCCTTTTATAAATAAATACTGTTTTGCATATGAACTTGCATGCCTAGCGTTCTCTCTATTTGTAACAGTATATTATAATTATTGACTTAGTTTTTGTTTTGGGGTGAACTAACCCTTTAACACGCCTTCAATATAAAGTTATTCTGACAAAGATTTGATCATGACACACTGGAAAAAGTTTGTGACAAAAAAAAAAAAAGTACAAGAAATAACACTTAAAGAGGTTTGAAGTCTTTTATTACTGATGTATTTTCATTGTGTTTAATACAAGGTTTTATTAAAACGTTTAAAACTCCAATTATTTAAAATAATCAAGTCAAAAATATATGGAAAAAGTAATTCAAAATAATACATTTATATATTTAAATATGACCACAAGAGTTGAACACTCAAAAATGATGTTTAAACTTGGAGATTTATTGTGAAATATATATAGCTGTCACTTGTCTCCCTGTCTGTTGGTACCTTATGGCAAGAGAGCCATGTCATTTTTTTCCTCGCTATTATAGGATATTATAGAAGCACCCTTTAGGGCAGGGATGAACTAAGATACATATAGTACACCCAGTGAACCTGAATCAGTTTGTCTCTGACATAAACTGTTCTTGTAAACAGCAGAATGCACAGTTTATATAAATTCTGTATTGTTCATATGGAAGAAGGTTTTTTTGTTGTTGTTTAGATGTACTCGTCTAAACTCTGTATTGCTTTATCTTTTGAGTGCTCTCTCCATTCATCTGGAATCACACCTGCACCCTCAAATGTTTTATTGTAGTATTCTTCCAGATCTTTCTGGAATCTGCACACAAACCACTTCCAGTAGGGCAGCTCAGAGAGGTCAGGCGTGATGCTCCAATTGGAATATTCTTCACCTCCTTTTCTGTATTCTTTCCAGGGAACAGTGTTTTCAGAGGAATCTGGATAAAAAAATCCATCACTTGCTACTGCTGATGTGCAGATGTTAATAGACAAGTTAGTTGTTCCCCTGTAAAGACACCCATACAGTCCATTATTACGATGAAAAGCAACACTATGGTCTTCAGTATGGTTTTCTATGGTGTTGGTGCAGATGACTCCACAGAATGGACACTGAACCCAACAGCACTGACAAAGGTGGTCGATCAGAAACTCATCAGGTTTTTTTCTGCACCTTTCCATTTTTATGTCATTAATGTCCTTAAAAACATTTTGAAGTTTTGAAATAATTCCTGTTAGATTTTCACTTAAAATCTTCTCAAGAAAATCAAAATCTGTAATTTCACTGAGGTCAGCACATGAATTTCCTGTGAATTTTAGCTCTTCTGATAGGGTGTGAGTGAAAAGTTTCTGCCATGTGAATGCATCTCCTTTGTTTCCCTTGACCTCCACTATTGATTTGTGCACTGCTGCACTCACAGCCTCTCCTTTGAGTGTGAGATTTCTGTTGAATATGGTAAGAACCTTTTGGTGGTGTTGTTTAATGAACTTATCAACTTCTCGTGTAATAAAACATTTGAAGTGTTCTCTGGGATTAAGAATGTACTTCATGTAATCTTCAAAGTTCTCCTCTTCTGCAAGTGATTTCAGGATGTGTTTTTCCAGTTTTGATCTATTCCCATTTAATGCTGGTATATCAGACATCATCAGGTCTGACAAGTCAATAGCAGACTGGTTATAAACTGCTTGCAAAATGGAAGATTCAAGTTTGCTGCAAATGAATTCAGCAAATATGGTTGTTGTTGTAGCTCCTCTGCAGTAATTCTTAAAGATGCTGTAATATTGAGGTTTCTGCTTCTCAAGATAAATTCTTGGATCTTTTGCATTCCTGAATTCATTGTGAAGCACAGTAAATTTGTCATGTGCCAAGTCACACACATGTAGACAAAGATCCAGAGTGAACTCTTTCTTTAACTGAAATTTCTTGTTCTTAATTTGGTATTCATTTATCAGGGTTTGAACACATTGTGTCATTTCTTGAATATAGCCATCGTGGTAGCCTACTTTTGCTGCTTGTGCCTTTTCCAGTATTTCACTTGTCCTATCAATGATACGTCTGATCAGAAACCTGACTGGCTCATAATCTTCTTGTAACAGGGTTTTATACTGTCCCAGGGTATTGTTCTCAGATTTAGTTGTATCCATTTTTTTCTTTACATTTTGTCGTCTGTAGAAGTAAGAGATGCCAATTGAAAAGAATTGTGAAAATAGTGATTTTTCTGTGACAGGCATTTCTTTCTGTTCCTCTGAATGAGGAAATGAGTTTTCATCTGAGCTTTTATGGGACAGATCCTGATCATTAAGCTCCACATTCTTTTTCAGTAAAATATAATATGAACAATCACCCAGTAAGTTGATATTTTTATAATATTCCTCATTTATCCTGTCTTGCAAAAGAGTCAATTCATGGCTTTCTGACAGGATTCGCGTGACATCCTTCCTATAGTCTATGTTTTTTATTGGAGGAGTGTGTTCGATCAGGTCAGTGATCCAAGTGCTCCAAACTGAGTCAAACTCTTTCTTCAGCACATGTTCATCTGTTATATTTTTAAACTGCAAAGCAAGTTCCTTGCTTCGACTGAAAAGCTTATTTTCATATTCTTTCTTTTTGCCATCCAGCTTTTCTCTTGCTTTTTTCTGTTCAATCATTTCATCCAGTGTTCTTTTTGCTCTTTTTATGAGGTCATCATGGAGTTCTGTGATTTTGATTTCAAATCTTCCTCTCCATTGACTGAGAATTTCTTTGTCCCTGTCCTCTTCAAAATAAGACACCAAAGATTTTTGTATTGCTTCTTTTGTCTCATTCATGTCAGCCAACAGATCATTTATCTTAACCTCATCTTCTCCATTGTCAATTCTGTTATGGAATTTCTCTTCTATTTTTAACATGGCATTTCTGAGTTTCCAAGTCCAGTTGTTGTATTTGGTTTCTAGTCTTCTGTACACTGCAATCTCAAGAATGTTTTTGAAGCTGAACACAAAGTTTTCATTCAGCAGTGCCTCCCACAGACCACTAAGACGTCCTTTGAATTGTGAAAGTGTGACACATGTGGCTTTTGAAAAAACAGTGTTTTTCAGCTCCTGAATATTTGTACAGTACTTTGGGTTTGGTGGTGCCATGGGTGGGTTTCCCTCCCAGAGCTGAGCAAAATACTTCACATCATTCTGAACATCAAATTTAATGACATCACTGAAACGTTCTGCATAAGAGTCTTCTTCTTTAGCTGCAAGTTTTGTCATCTCATCCAGTTTCTCCTGCAGTCGTCTTCTTCCCTCCATGTTTTTGTCTCCAGCTGTGACATCTGAAACGTTCTGATGCACAAACACACAGCTGGGATTCGTTTTGACCTTCTTCATCCTTAGGAAGGCCTGAACAACAATCTGAAGAATGTCCTGCATATCAGATGGGTTTTCTCCAAAGATGTTGATTAATGTCAAATGTCCAAGACCAACAACAAATGTGGCCAATTCATTGTCATGATGTCTTGTTGATCTTCCAGCCAGTTCTAGAGCACGAAGACCCTCAGTATCAACAATTAAAATGTAGCCAAAGTCAAGTGTCTCATCTGAGACTCTGAGCAGCTGCATGAAAGCTCCTCTGGTGCATCTGCCAGCACTGACGGCAAACTGGAGTCCAAACATAGCATTCAGCATGGTGGACTTCCCAGAGCTCTGAATCCCTAAAACTGACAGCACAAAGACTTTCTGATCTCCCAGTTTCTGGATGAGTTCATCTAGAACAGCAGTAACCCAGATCACAGGGACATGACCAGCATCTCCATCCATCAGCTCCAGTGGAAATCCAGAGATCATCATCTCTGCTGCAAGACTCGGGAGAGTAGAGAAGTGAACCTGCAGGTCTTTCTTGTTTTTCTTCACAGATGAACATGATTCATAGATCTGACTGATCTCCCTCATGATGTGCTCCACACCAAAGGTTGCGGCGTGAAGTTCCTCAGATATTTTCTCAAGTTCAGTTTGTTCAGTTTTAAGTTTTTGAGACTTGAGATGTTCAGATTTATTATTGTTCTCTTTCAGTTTTAAGACTGCAGACCATTTAGTATCATACTTGTGATGTAGTTCAGAAAGATCAGCTGATGTATGTTCATCCAGGAGGATTCTAAACCATTTAAGGAAAAACAACTTTTCACATTCAGCATTTGAGATCATTTCTTTAATAAAGAGCTTCATAAACTCACTGATGTCAGATTTATATTGCTTTTCACGAATTTCCTTCATTTCTGTTTTTTTTAGGCTTATTTCTATTTCTATTTCTATTTCATCTCCTCGAGGTCGATGTAGTTCTTTGTTCTTCTGACACCACTGATGCCACAGTTTGCCCTGATGAGGCAGAAACAATTCTTTGATTTTTGTCAGATCTCTCTTTTCCAGTAAACTAATAATCTTTTGTGCTGCTTCTCTTCCTTTCCTACAGTCCTCATCATCTTCCTCATCCACTCTGATATCTGATTGTTTGAACACATCTTTAAGTATTATAGTGGAAGATGATGGTGATAGACAAGCATTTATAGCTTTTATGAGTTCTTCAGACACATCTGACTGATTTCTGTTTTTTAAACCAATTTTGAATTTCTCTGCTTTCTTTTTTTCAGTTAAAGCAGATTCATCCTCAGTTATAAGGCAAATAAGAGGCTTTCTGTCCTTGTACAGGTTTTGAATCTTTGCTGCACGTCTGTCATTCCTGTCCATTTTTGGTAGAAGAATAACATTGACTGAGCTCATTTCAGTGAGAATCTGCAGCTGTTTCTCATGGTCTCCTGCATCACCGTGTAGATTACAGAACGCAACACAGTCAGTGAATTTATCATCATATGTTCCAGAAGGACAGAACCAGGCGATCTCCACTACTCCATCCATCAGGACTCTGGTTCTGCTGCTTCCTTTACAATTCCTGTGGAAGAACGTGTTGTGTTTCTCATTGATCAGACTGTTTATCAGCTGAGATTTGGAGGAAGACACAGAGTCAAACCTGAAGAAAAACACCATTGGAGTTTCTGCCTTGTAGATGGGCTGGGTTTGACTGATGATGTCATTGTTGTTGTTTCTCTTCTTCCAGCTCTTGTTGACTTGTCTGAATGTCCAGAGAGGAAACTCAATCTGTTGTCTGAATGGATCAGGAACAAGCAGAGGCAGAGCGTACTGACACTGAGACAGTTTAGTGACCAACAGCTGCTTCAGGAAACCATCAGCACGATGAAACACGGCCATCTGAAGATCCATTGGGTGAATTCGCTCAGATTGCTTTGTTTCTTTGTGATATAACATTTTGTTTTCAAAAAAATCTGCAAATATATCACTCTCAGATGAAATATTGTCTTTTTGATGTATTTGATCTTCATCGCTCACTTTAACATGAATACATCTGGCTCTGTAGTCAGTCATCAGTAGGTTTTGCATAAAAGTCTGAATCAGATCTTGTTCAGCACAAGACTGATGGAAATTGAAAGAATGTGCAGATATCTGAAGAAAATCTGCAGCTCTCAGATTTTTTAAGTCCCTATTGAGATGAAGTCTCTTAAATAGTTCCTGTTTTTCAGTCTCTTCGTGAAATACTTCTGTTGTTCCACAATCCTTGTTTGTTTCCTATTAAATAGGTAAAGAACATTAAAGCAAAGAAAATGACAGTAGTAATGTAAAGTAAAATACAACAATTGTGGCCTGACATGTTACATTATTGTAACAATGCTGAATAAATTAACTATAAACAAATTACTGAACCATAGTAAACATTGTCACTAATCTCCAAAATGAGCAAGAACAAAATGTTTTATTCTTGAGGACGGTAAATGTGTTTACCATTAATACTACAAAAAGTTAAACAATGAAATTTACTATGTAGCTAGATTTATTATTGCAGCTACTACAAATAAAATTTGATTTCAAATCAAGGCCATCGCCTTGTGCCTTACTACAGTATCTGGTGTCCATTTGTCCTCCATTCTTCTGGGTTTATCACCTGTAAAAAAAGAAAGAAAAAATATAGAGATAAATAAAGAAAAAAAAAACATGTTTAATCCTTACAAGGTTTTTAATTTATTTATAATATATTAAATTTTTCCAAGCATTTCTAACGCTTAAGCACAAACCGGAAATACAAATGCTACGGATCACTGATCCTAGATCAGTATATAAGGCCACCACCATACACGGGCCAATGCAGCCGCAATAATGTTGGTGACTCCTTACTGTGGTTGGCAATTAACTTTTTGGTGTTAGCACCACCTTCTGCACCGGACACGTGACATGCTTGGGCGAACACTATTTGGAAAGATGGCAGAGGAAGGAGAGGAATTGATCCCGAGGTGGGGAGTCGCCTTAGCCATACCTCGAGAAGTTCATGACACTGACTGAGAGAACGGTCTGTTTTTAGCCATGTTGGTACTGTTTAGAGTAGTTTATAATAATGTTGTTTGTCCTGTGATTTAAGCTGCACTGAGTTAAACATGCATTCAGATTACAATACACACACACACTCTTACACACCTTTTGTTATTTTGTTTGTTTTTGTTGCCAAATTGGTTTGGAACAATTGTTAAATAAATAAATATCTTTGTATCACTAAGCAGGGTTCCCGCGGAGTCTTAAAAAGCCTAAAAAACACAAGTTTAGGTCTTAAATGTAATTTACCCAAGTCTTAAAATTCTTACCTTTGTTCATTTTGTTAATTGTGCTCAAGCGTTGTCTGCCGAAAATTAAATATTAAAACGCGGTAATAAGTTGGTGATGACGATAATCCCATTGCGTGATCACTGCAGGTATAACTCCTGTAAA
>JAUCNO010000002.1:4516210-4533972 GCA_032353835.1 Enteromius viviparus | reverse complement strand
GATGTTGATGTAGTAATTATACTTTTACTTAAGTATATATTTTGCAGGGTAGTTGTACTTTTACTTAAGTACTAAACGTATGTACTTCCTCCACCACTGCAAAAATGTTTCCTTACGTAAGGATAAAAGACACTCTTATGTTTTCTTAGGTTGGAGTGGAAGACACTAAGATCTGGATGAAGTGCTTCTTATGTATACCCAAAGATAGAAAATGGAAGAAAGAATTCAAATTGTGCATTTACTTTTTACTCGTACAGTATTTAAGTACAAGAAATATTACATACTTTAAATCGTTTTCTCAAGTAATACTATAAACCATGAAAAGTCATTTTCTGGTAAGATCTGTACTTGAGTATGGCGGTACTTTATACACTATAGAGTTTAACATACTTAAATGACAATGCACAAATAAAATTGGACTATATTCTGATCTAAATGTGACTGTATTTTTAAACCTGGATCTAAATTTTGCGAAATACAATAGAGTCAAAGTCAGCTGTTTGGTTGCCAACACTCTTCAGAATATTTTCTTTTGTGATCCACCGGAGGCAAAAAAAAAAAAACATGTTTTGGAATGACACGTTGAGTAAATGGTGAAACTTTCATTTTCACCTCTTTAAAAGGATCTAAATGATCAGTACATAGAGTATACTGCAAATATTTGAAGATGTTAATAGGTGTGGGCCAAGTGTTTATTTTGTGACGATCCATGAGTGGATTTATATAGCTAGAGCTGAGAGAGATTTAACATGAGAAAGATGAGAGAACTGACACGATGGAGGAAAGATGTTGACAAGTTGGAGGAACAGCTAGGACAAACACGATGCACAAACACACACATACACACAGAAGCACATGGCACCAATCTGCTGAGGATAAGCAGATTAAATACACAGGGTTTCCTGGAATGTGATGGGAGTGGTCCCCAATGACATCCCAGATCCACCAGCCTGTCCTGGTTATATAACCAGCCAATGTTTCAGTTACCATGCTGTCAAAACATTAAGTGTCACCACAGTCCCAAAACACCACTATAGAGCCAGCCTCGTCTCTTAATTCTGCCTCAACATAAGTCTGGTTTCATCATTTTAGTTAAGAAATGTAATTAAGCGTAACACTGCTTACAAATTATCATGTTACAATAACTCCATTAGAACTTTAGATTACCCTACTTTAAAAGTTCAATAAATTCAGCCCAAACCAGAATTAGCTTTAAACCTTTACTCACTGTCACTAAGGCGTCTTTGGTGCTCCTAGTCTTCAGTGTGGGGAATTGCTTCCAGCTCTCTCTTTTTACAATCACACCATACTTGATGTTTAAAATGGCCTCCACATATTTGGTGCAGAGTGATAAAAATTCCCAAAGAGGATTCAGAATGGCCATCAATCCTCAGAGACAGGATGGAATAAACAGTCAAAACAGATAGTCCCTCAGACGCTCACTTGATATATGTGAGTTTCTCTCAAGATGTACAGATGTAATGCAAGATAAGTTTCTCTGTCACACTCTATATAAACCACGTCTTTAGGAAAAATTATTTATTGATTCTTGCCAAAAGAAAAGTACTACTACTATTGCTCATACTTTTAGGGTTTTAATGGTTTATAGTATTAAGCTTTGATGCATAAATGCCAAGTTCTGTCACGAATCGATGATATTCACAGCGTTGAACTACTTGGCACAAGCTGAAAGGTTTATGCTGCATACGCCAATGAGCTCACATCCATACATTTAATTGATTGGTTAGAATCTCATTTTGCAGCGTTCTTCTGAAACCCTCCACCTTCCCCAGCTCCACCTGTATAGATTTGCTATTGGTTACTTTATAAGCTATTGGGGCAGCAGCAGTATATGTGAAATCCTCACAGCCCTGTATCAGTGTGTGTATAGACAGTAGCAATTTCCGGTAGTCGCTTTGCAGCAGCACCAACAAAAGCGACAGCAGCAGCAATTCAGCAGCACAGCATATCTATTCCGCCAAGACCAAATACATTAATGTCATATATATTACATACTGTTATCTTCTGAAAGTAATCATGATAGATCTCCTATGAATGATACCTCAAATCATGCAGACTGCTGAAGAGAGTCTTTTAGTTGAATCGGTCTTCAAAGCGTTGTTCCTTTTTTGCAGAACACAAAAGAATACTTTGAGCAAATCTTCATTGGTTTTATTTATACAGTGAATGTCAATAGGGTCAAAAACAGGACTGAACCATTTGACCGTCCTTGTATGGAGAAAACTACCTCCCACAACTGCGTAGGCTTACATTTGCTTCAGTCAATGTAAAACCTGTTTGATGCACTCCAGAGAACCATAGCTATTGTTTTCTAAATGATCATTACCCTCAATAACAACTTCCACTGTAGTTTGTGCAGATCTCTCTTATGAGAAATGTACCTTAAAACTTATTTTAGCCTCTTTGGTGCAGCAAAAAACAGGTGCATGTTGATTGTGACCCAGTATATGACAGCCAGACGCCCAGCCTAATGCTCTAAATAAAAGCACCAGTTCTCCAACAGTGCACACTTTTCAGCCAAACAGTCTTCATTCAGGCTTTGGTCTGTTACACTGTGACAGAATTGAAATAAATAAACGCGTTTCAATAAAATGTCAAGTTTTGATTGAATAGATGTAGTAGGCGTTTTACAGCAAGGCAAAACCCTATGCTGTGCGGTTCTCTCTCTCCGCGCTCCATCTGCAGTGGTGTGTAAGTATGACTCAGGTTCTCTCAGCAGGTGCAGGATAGGAATCATTAGGAGGACACCTTGCTGGGGGGTGGGGGTGTTCACAGCCTGTTTATCAAGGTGTTTTTCACTGAGCCAGCCAGTGTTCCCCCTTTTGCTTCTAATGTAATTCATCCATCTTTCACTCTGTCCTTGTTTTCTATCCACCCTAATTTGCCCCTTTCTTTCTCTCCTCTTTTTTTGCAAGTATCACGCCGTCGCTCTCTCACTCTCTATGGAACATTGTTAGTCTTGTGCATTTATCTTCATTAACAGAGTAAAAGTATTAATAGATTCTGGGGCAACACATGAAGGATGTTGCAGCTACTGTACATATTTGAGGGAAGAAGGGTGATGGGGATTTACCGAGAAAATAAACGCCATAATCGAGTGGGAGACCAGGGGGTGTTGTGACAGTTTGTTTCAGTGTCTATAACTGCGTGATTATTATTTTTTCTAATGCGAGTCCTAAACTTTCATTTAGCATTCACATATTTGCATGCTACAAATTAAAGTCACGTCTAAACTGTAAATCAATGCAATTAATGTTTTTAAATTGTTTAAAATATCCATCCCCATGCCAACCCTCAGATTAATTTTAATTCAGCATGTTAGTGATTTCAACCAATAGTTCATTCATGCTCTTTTTGTTTCTTCTTTTTTTGGTTTCACCACATCCTTCATTTAGGAATCTGTCTATTTCTTTTCCTTCAGCTCGTTTTTCTGAAAGGGTTTGGCTTGAATTCAGAGACATCACCCCCTCTGTAATTGGCCTAAAAAAATGAAGGAGCACTTGTGCGTATGATATGCTGTGTCTTAAAGCCGGGCAGAAGTGACTGCCATTTATTCTCCTCCTTGCCTTCATAAGCAGATGAGAGATGTTAATTAAAATTTCTTAAATTATATATTTCTCTCACATCCAAAGGAAACTCAGGGATATGCAGTAATTGGCCAGCCCTCTAAAGCTTTGAAGTGAAATTGCTTGGGCAACGTTGGATGAAAACTGGATTATGATTCGTCAGGATATTCCTGTCTCTTTCTTTTTTCCCCCTTCTTCCACTTGCTCTCTTTAAGATGGCACTTGTCCCTCAACCCTCTTTTCTCTCTTTTTCTACTTCCCCCTTAGTGCTTTACAGCATGAAACGAAGAATTCACCATTCTGGCAGAGGCAGAAGACATAAAATCTATTTCCCATCACTCCCGTTCAGTGGTCTCTACTCTATGGCTCTGAGACATTGAGTTTGGCATGATGTGTTCCCCTTGGAGGGTACATTTGCCGCACTGGTGTGAGAACTCACACAGCTGTGCCACTGGGTACAGATAAATGTGGGCAGCAGAGCTTATATATAGGCTTTAAAGTATGCTGTGTGAGATTGTGTGGAAGGAAGCGGAAAATATTTTCCCAACAACTGCAAAAGCTGCTGTATGAGGAAGTACCAAAATAAGATAAGAAAATATTTTCTTGTTTTGACTGACAGAAAATGCCTTTTTAAACCAGAATAACCTTTTGAAGTATTACAATTTCCAAAAATGCCATGGAACTTCATACCTAAGGGAATATATAAACATTGTACAAATGTATATGTATATTGCAGCAAAATCTACTATGATTTACTCACCTTCATGTAGCTCCAAACTGAGTTTTTAAGAATGGTCACAGACTTCTACTGTACCTAATCAAAGTGGAAAGTTGGGCGGGTGCAGAGAATGCATAAAGCATCATAACAACACTTATGCACTATATTCCAAATCTTTTGAAGCCACACAATATCTATGTTTATTGAAAAGACCGAAATTTAGAGCATTTAAGCAACTTAGTTCACCTTTCACTTTTACTGTACAAAAGCAAATTTTGGAAATTTTGGAGGAGAAGGCAAACACGTGGTCAAAAGTTCGTAGCAGATGTCGATACCAGGAAATCCAAACACAGACACACGGAAGACAATGAAACAGGAGAAACTCTTACAAAGGGGTAGGATAAACCGTACACTCGCAATGATCAGCGAATAACAAACAAACAAACCGGAACTTAAATGCAAGTGAGAACTAGGTCAGTGGGTGGAGTTACATCAGTCGCCATGACAATAGACAAGGTGGGTGGAGACAACTTATTAGTTCCCATGGAGACACATGAGGAGGGTGGAGACAAGAGTACACAGGTGACAGTTCATACATGGAGAGGAAAAACAGACACAGAACAATAGGGGGCTGGTCAGCTGGAGTGCCATATAGTCTGGACTGGCACATCCAGCTGACCATAACAATATCCCATAGCAGATCTAGCCCTGTAGTGCTGGGGAGGTGTTGAGCTAAGATGAGGACAAGCATAGTGCAGAGAAATAGTATTAGTTGAATATGTTCTGTTTATTTAAGTATACTGTAATGAGTACATTAATGCGACTGGCTGGAAACACTGAATTGAATGAACCAATTAGAATGCAATTAGTGTTTCACTATTAATTTTTTTGAAAAAGTGAATTCATTCATGTTTATGTATTTTGGCGTCAAATATTATTTTAAAATTCAACAAAATGTATTTGTACGTTTCTTTTCACAACACATTTGTTTTAAATTAACACTACACTATTTTTGAAAATAGGCTAATTTTCCAACCCACCTAGAGTTAAACAGCTGAGTTTTACTGTTTCTTAATTCATTCAGCCGATCTCTGGGTCTGGCTATAGCACTTTTAGCTGCAGTTTAGCATAGGAAATTAAATCTAATTAGACTATTAGCATCTCGCTCAAAACAAATGACCAAAGAGTTTCAATATTTTTCCTATTAAAAACTTGACTCTTCTGTAGTTACATTGTGTACTAAGGCTGAAGGAAAATAAAAAGTTGCGATTTTCTTGGCCGATATGGCTAGGAACTACTCTCATCCCGGCATAAGAATCAAGGAACTTTGCTGCTGTACCATGGGTACCATTATATTACATAAAGCTTGAAAACTGTCCCCAGCTTTTTAGCAGCATCATTGTGGCAAGTATTAAACAGGAAAATTATTGAAACTCTTTGGTAATTTATTTGAGCCAGATGCTAATGGTCTAATCAGATTCAATGATCTATGCTAAGCTGCAGCTAAAAGTGATACTGCCAGACCCGGAAATCAGCTGAATGGATTCAAAAACAGTAAAAATAAACTTTTTTGAATGTTGATCTAAAGTTATCCGACATCTTTGCTATTCTTGGTGTCGCCTGAAATCTCTGCAAAGGGTGGATCTGAACTGGAGCTGGCGCAAAGGCTTCAAGTATTGAGTAACCAAAAAATATTAAAGTCTGACATGTCTCAAACACACATAGCCCAAAGCAGTGGGTGCTCTGAGGACACAGACAGAATTGTGTCCTCAGCGCATGTCCATGTCTGGCTTCAGATGTGAAGTGATGTAATGATTTATACACACTTTGGCTGGTGGTGAACAGATGAGACAGGAGAATGTAGAGGAGGGGGTTGACAGCCTGAATCACCTCATCATGTCTGTAAGGGCTTCATACACAGGTAACAGGAAGTGACTGAGACAGGGGGAGGATGGAGAATCATCCTGTAAAAGCCCTTGAGAAAATCTCTTTCTCTGTTACTGCAACGTGGCAGCTATCTCTCACCCACGCACTCTTGTGGAGCTCTAAGCATCTGGGGACTTATTTGCATTTTTTCAATCGAATCTGAATATCTCGTATTAGAATCTATATTCACGGGCCCTGCTGATACATCTATTCGGCAATGGCTTTCCTGGTGTGTTTTTTCTTTAATAAAGTGTGACAGAGGGGGCTGGCTGTTCACTAATGGATCTGAGAGGTGATCAGATATCAGGCACAACACGTGAAGGGCAAAAGGAGCACAATAAAGGAAAACATCTTCCCTCAGAAAGAAAGTCGAGTCGAAAATGGACATTCTGCCTTTGTTCCCAGAGAAATGAGAGTTTCTTTCTTTGCGAGTGCAGTAATTGGTTGTGTACCAATCTTTGAACTCAAGCATTGGACCTTATCATGTAAAACCCCCTGTTTTTCATATAAGTCGCAAGTAAGTGTTTGATGAAATTGACTCTAAAATGGAAATCTGAGACAAAAAGATGAGGCAGCTGTCAAATGTTGTGCAACATAAGATCATTTAATAGCCTTTACGCTTGCAGAGTATACAGCAGTATTAAATTCCAGACTCTTGGCAGCTGTTTCCGCACAGGCTCTGTACTGTCATGGCGACCTCGCAGGATACTCTCTGTTCCTGCTTTGGACACTCTATTCACATTATGTTTATGGCAGGTTATGTAATAGTTTCGCTAACATGGAGATGGAAGGGATATTGTTTATGAAATGCAGAGTTCAGATCAACACACACAGATTACCCTCACACAAAGAGTGCCTGTTAATCTGTCTGGAATTAATTTCACCTTTGGGCCCAGGATCAAAGGTGAATTATTACAACACTTGATAATCCAGGCACCAAGAGAAACAGAACTCCGCTGAAGCTGAATGAGGCATTATAGGATGTTGTACCCATCTGATGCTGGGCGGCATCTGTTTGACCATGCATGCCAAGCATTGGGTTTAATTTGAACCCTGATATGATCGCAAATGTAGCTATAAATACTAAAACAACTTAAAAGAAGAGGAAAATTGATTAATTTAAACTACAATTATTGAAATAATTTTTAAGTACAAAGACTAAAATATTTTTTTTATCAAAAGTCCAGTACTATTTAATAATAATGTTTTACAGTACAGTGCTGGAATGCAAATAAGAGTGATGCCACCAATTACCAATATTTGCAGGAAAATATTTAGTTTAAGAAATACCGAAGAGCCATAATGCACCAAATACAAGATATTGTTATCAAAAGAATACCCCACAGATGTGAAAAATAAAAAGTGTCTTGCAAAAGATTTTCCTCAAAAAAAAAAAAAAAGATTTCAATTATTAGCATATTTACAATATGCATTGTTTTTGCAATTAAATCTAGCTTTTGCAACTGTGTCATCATTTTAAAGTAACCTGAGATTCTCATCGTTTTTGTGCCGGATAAAACTCCTCGCTGAAGCTTGTTTACATAATCTGAAAGTTATATTTTCAAAATTATATTGCTTCCCTAAATAGCTGCAGTGCAGTTAGCTGTGTTGCATTAGCAGCTTGTAATGGTTTTTAAATTATTAGTATGAGCTTTGAAAAGTGCATTTTTCAAAGAAGCTTCCCCAGCAACGATAAATACTGAAAGTGTCATTTTCACAGTCGCTGTAGCAACCGTTCTATTGCAAAACTCTTACTCGGCAAAAATGCTAATTACAAGTAATTGACTTTCCTGTTGTTAAAATAAAAAAGTGTTGCATTAATTATTTAAAAGTATTAAAGGGATAGTACATCTTAATTTAAATTCTGTCATTGTTTACTTACCCTCACAGTTTCTTCCAAAAAAAATTATATTTTTCTTATATATATAGGCTATATAATTCTTTCCCCAACATGAAAGTCAATGGGGACCAAAATTCTTCCAAATATTTTCTTTTGTGTTCAGCATACAGGTTTGAAACGCCATGAAGGAGTAAATGGTGACAACATTTCCATTTTTAAGGTGAACATCTCCTTTAAAGTTTCTCATGATTGTTAAACTATTGTTAAACTCAGACATCAAGCAGTGTTTAGTTGTCTGAACAGGTACGTCTGTGCTTTATACCTGTTTATTTTCCACTCTTGAGTTTCAGAGAGTCTGTAGAGTGCTGGCGTGGGCGTCCAGAGATGCGTGGGTTGACTGGGGAGAAGAGACCAGACGCTGAAGCTGTCAGAGCTTAAACAGACGAGAAAGTGAAGCACTGCTCATCATGTTCTGACTCACAGATCACTGAGGTAGCTTGGAACGATATGAGGGGGTCAGGAAACAATGATGACTGAATCACCCCAGAAGAAGCAGCAGTTAAAGAAAGCAAGAGAAGTGGATAAGGAGAAAAGACACCAGAGAAAAAACATAAGTGATAATTGAGACGCCAGGTGAATTTGCCCAGTCGTTTTGAATTATTCATGCCTGAGTCAGAGTAAAAAAAGCTGCCAGGAGAGAAAGAGAGAAAGAGACTTCTTGCAGAATCAAAGAAAGAGAGCAAATAAATGAATGCCGGAGAGAATAAATGAGTATCAGTTTGTCTAACCTCACTCTGGGGATTCAGGCCTGAGCTTCCTGTGAATGTACACAACACTGGGCATACAAGTCCTTTCCTCATTACGGCTCTTCTTTTAACTTTTCATCTCTTGTTGTGGGAAAAAAACCCTTGTATTCAAGTAAATTTTCAAACAAAGTGATGATGCAAAGCTTCTTTATTACAAGAAATCTAAAAGCCACCCTCAAGTGATTTCAGAGATGCTCCAGAGCACATAATACTGAAAATAAGCTCAAAACAGCCACACAAAACAAAGAATTCAGCGTCCAAGGAACCAATCAGTGAACCTCAAAGGTGCTCTATGCGATGCATTCGTTCATTCTTGAACGTTGATGAACGAACAACTTGGGAAACCAGAAACTTTTCAGATAAGAGGCAAGGTGAGTGGATCATAGATTAAAGTCCCAGGCAAACAATGAATTAATCTTTTATGTTTCTTCTAGCATTATAATTTGGTCTTGTTTGCAGTGTGATCAACGTTTGTGTAAGCAGTAGATGTGTTTAGAGAGGAAACAGGTAGATTCGTTCATTTAAAAACATTTCTGAACGAGACTCAAAGGTCTGAGTCGGTTAAATAATCCGAACTTCCCATCTCTAATTCACGCTGTACAATCAACTCTGTCTATTATGTGCACGCGCATTAAACCCCACCTCTTCTTGCTGATTGGTTGGCCGAAGTTTGTTGGTGCACATCCTGTGCCCATAGTGTTTGTTTTGGTGTTGCAGCCTCTGTCTGTGTTGTCTGTCGAGACTGTTTTTTTCCCAGTGTTTTTAGAGGGCAGATAGCAAGACAATCAAGGGGTGATGCATACGGTTTGAGATCGAGCTAAAATCCTGCAACATCGCCTAGAGCACCTTTAAGACATTCCATGAAGTCTTCATCTACCATATAGGAAATTAATTAAAATTTACAACAAGAGACATAATGACTGCTCCCATGGAAAAGAATTGAGTAATACAAAAAAAATTGGGCAATACTGTATGCACAAACAGTAATATCCAACAGGATAATTACACAAGCATTTAAAAGTGCTAAAAGATACACGCACAAACGCAGATGGTTTTACAAACCCATTAAGATTTCCAAATCGTTCACTTTCCAGCAACAGAACTTCAAAGATGAATCATTAGTCAGACATAATGATGAGAGCGTAACAATAAAGAGTTTAATTTTCAGATTTTTCGCTGGAATCAGCCTTAAAAATAACTGCACAAGCACTGTCGCTGTCACAGTTTGTACAGAATAATTTCCCCTCGCACGGTCTCTCTCTATCATAACGCTTTGTCCTTTGCCATTTTCATTGCAACTGTCTTTCTAGCATTTGTGCAGCCCTTGTATCACTGCCACATCATTTGCTTCTGAAAAATCGCACTCAAAAATGGCTTTGCATCGTGCCAGGCTAATGCCTTCACATAATGTCTTCCAAATGTTTTAATTAAACCCAAAATAAAGCATACATTGGGGGTGGTTGACGTTCAGCAAATGGCGGATAGTTTTAGACGCTTTGAGAACATCTTACATCTATTAATAGCTGAGCACCATGGCGGTGTTTACAAGTGGCATTTAGTCATGCTTGTACTCGATTAGACAGATGTGAACTTCTCGTCTAAACCCACATTACAGCTAAGGCCCCTCACAATCGCGGCAAATTACATCCGCACTCCCACGAACGTTCTGACGCGCCGCGCTATTGTGAAGATTAATCTCCCTCAGTAATGCTGACCAGACTCGCAGTAGTCTGGCTTTCCCGCCACTTTCACACTCTTCAATCCAGCTTGTGTCATGCTTGAGTGTGCGTGTTGTTAATGCTTTTAAACAAAGATTTTTTTATCCCTAGCTTAGCGTTCTTGGGGGCGGGGCGGGGGGGGGGGGGGGGGGGGACTAAAGAGCACATTTCTATAAATGCCTGTCTCCATTCACCTTAATTTACATTTAAGCATTTGGCAGATGTTTTCAGTGACGTAGAGCGCATTCAAGGTATACATTTTATCGATACGATTGTTCCCTGAGAATCGAAGCCTTGACCTTGGCATTGCTTGAGAAAGGCATTAGCAGCTATAGTAATACAAGGATTTCAAGGAGATCCTGGTCACCAAACATGTACCCATCAATACTATTCACTCTTAATGGTTAATTAAAGTGAAAAGAAATGACTAAAATAAATGAAGGCTGATGGGACAATGTAAAAACAGACTGTGAGATAGACAAGTGACAGACACTACAAAGAATGAAGGTTTTTGTTCGCTAGAATCAATTAAGTGAAAAGATTCACCTTGCAACTTACTCTGGCCAAGAACCATCAGAGAGAAAGAGACTGTCTGAACGATATGTAAAGCAACCAAACGGGTCTTTTTTTTTCTGATGATATCTAGAACTATGTCACAAAGAAAGACCTATGTATTTTTATTGGTAAAGTCCACGCAAAATGAAAATTAGCCCATTAATTATTATTAACCCATAAAACATTATTGCTGCCATTTGAACTTTAATAACAGTTCATGTGGTGAATATGTGGTGAACTGAATATTCATCAAACTCTTGAGGAAAATAATATTTCGATTATCATCTATCGATTTATCACCCAGCCCTACTTGAGGGTGAGTACATCACAGGGTTATTTTAATTTTAGAGTGAAATATCCCTTTAGCAATAACAGAAATGTACATTATTTTAAGCCATTATAATTACACTTCAGTCTGCAAACAGAAGAATGACTTCAAGTGAAATCTAAAGCTCAGCTCTCAACTGATTTATTGGGTGTCTGACTGAACCATTTCCACAGATGAGCAATAAATGTATCATAAAGTAACAGCTGTGTCAAAATGCCCAATATAGCAAGTGTCTGTTTTGTCATCTGATGCTCTCTGATGACAAAGTACAGATATTTTTCAAAGACGCTTTGATACTGATGATGAATTATGGGACAGCAGATGAGGGAGATGCTGCCAAACTTTCACTTGTTGTTCCAATTGTAAATTGTCCTGTGATGACTACAATTTTCTAAAACACTATGAAGCCTGCATACATACACTTTAAGCCAAGCATGGTAGACTTATGGCTTGTTTCCAATGAGTGGAACAGGTCAGTGCAGTACACTATAGTATGATTCGGAAAACCCTAGCTTGTGTTTATGCTGGCATCAGTACCGTTACTTTATAGGGTTGGTTATGTAGCAATAGAGTGACAATAAGCTCAACTCTGCCTCATTTTTGTCAGTTTTAATGAACAATAATAGCTATTATAAAAGTATAAGAAGCTTAAGAAGAAATGAACACAAAAGCAAACATGCTACAAAGTCAGAGCTGTACTACAGTGAAGCTCAAAAATAAATATATACAAGTTAAACTTAACTTTGAGTTTAGTTAAAACTATATGATCAGCACCCTGTGATTGCTTGGGGCTTTAGGGTTACCCTAACCCTAAATCGGCACAGTAAATTTATAGGCGCCATCTTTATAAATAAACTGCGGTTTTGTGTTTTAAAAATCTACATTCTCACTTAAAAAAAAAAAAAACTCTTAAAACTACATTTCATGACACAATAACAGTAATATTTAAAAAATGTGTGGGTTTTTGGGCAATGGCGGTTCACAAGTCCACAAGAACATGTATTGAGAAACGGCTATTTTCTGTAAGTGGTACGGTTTGCTATTTTTAAACCATTCACAACTTCTGACAATGAAAACAGACATTTGCGTACCGTACTGTACCGCTCAGTGGAAACCAACCATTACATGACCTGGTGGGCTAGCCAGTCAAAACAAAAAGAGATGTTTTTAGAACTATATACAGTTACTGATGCATGGACAGACCTTTCTGGACTTAGTGACTCATTTCTCCTTCAAGACTGCTCTGTAGGTGTCACAGTTGGGTGTTTGTGGAGAGATCGCAGCAGGAGACGTCGACTGAAATAATAAAGTCTTTTTAATAAACCAGAAATCCAACACAGAGAACTCCAACGTAACACATTAAACGTAACATCCACAATGACTTTCAAACTGAACTAAAAGGACAGGGGTTTTAAACACTGAACACTAATCAAAAGACACGACACAGCTGGGGAAACACAGGTGGAAGGACATTAACTCATAATCACAAATGACACAGGAAGGACCAAATAAGGGCAGACAGGAAGACATGATCTGAATCTAAACTGAATGAAACCGAAACTAAACCAAGAATACAAACAACACAGAATAAACCAAACTAAACAGACATAAAACGTGAAATTATTAAAGCTGCTCTATATCATTTCATATTTGGACAAACATCCAGAGCAAACTGAGGTCAGAGCTAATGATTAGAAACACACACACACACACACACACACACACACACACACATACAGTATACGGGTGATTCTATAATTACGGTACATTTGGTGTCTGTTATCGTCAAACTCTGTTACCAAGGTATAGTAACAGTGCTGATAATAGTGTAACTGTTAAATTATAACAGTTTTATTTTATTTTTTTCCAAAAACTTCACCTGCTGGCATAAATGCTAAGAACACATGACACTAATGAAAACATGATTAATATAGCTTTAAATAACCCAATGTGAGATCAGGAATACATTCAGATTTCCTTTAGATATTGTGGTAGCAGAGTTGACCATAAAAAGTCATAAAATGCCATGTTAGCAGAATATAAAAATAACTGATGAGTAAAAAAGCAGTTATAATGCCGGTCATATTAGTTATTGTAGCTTTTGTTCGTCAGTGATGAGAGCAGTAAGCGATGCTCTGCTGCCCTCTTGTGTTTGCATCCAAAATTTCACCCTGAATACTTTTATTAATATTTTTATGTAAACAGTCTGACACCGTCGATGCAGGTTTACCTGAAGTAATGCAAGAGAACGAAGAAAAGAAAACGGCATGTTTCTAATACATAATTCTATAATATGCTCAGCAGAAGAAATAAGCTCATAAAGAACAGCTTGCACACTTCAAGTTTATAAATGTGCATACGTGTATAATGAACAAATCAATATGAATTCATGTTTTGAAGATTCTTTGTCCATTGTTAGTTTAGCAGTTAACTAGTGCGTTAACAAGCTAAACTACTGATGAAATGCAGTGTTTGGCGCCCTCAGGTGGTGTATGATGGAAAAACATAAAATAACTGGGTTTGATCTCATTCTGTTTGACTGTATCAGGCAGAGACAGATCTATCATGTGTTCTTGACACTCACTAACAGCAACAGAACAGAAGACAATACACAGGTGTTTCTGGTTTGCTGATTATTGATGTGTTATAAGATTATTTGTACAACACTCCAAGAGCAGAAACTCCTTCAATCACTCCTGTTCGTGTGTTAGATCTCACAGTGTTCAGATCACATCCTGGATTATTAAGCGTGTATCTGCAGGAGCTGTGCCGGTCCTGTTCTCTTCTTCTCTTTCTACCCTATGCAGTGACCTAAATAATGTCCTGGTTTAAAATTAGCTCTGTCTCAGGTTAGGAGGCAGTGACATACAAATGAGTCTTCATCCTATTAAAAACACCAGCCTATGTTAATTGTGTGAGTTTTCTAATATTGAATACTGGCTCTCCTTACATCCTTGAAGACTTTAGCATTGCATTAACCACTTGAGATTTTAAAACTGGCTCCATTCAGAAGAAAACTCATGGAAATGTAGGTATAACCTAATGCACGACTTATTAAACGTTCTACACACTCTTATTTGACTGGTGCGTGAGTGCTCTAACGGTCATCATTCATGACACAGATGTTCGAGAGGCGATATAAATCAGTTTAATATGTCAAAGCATCTTTATCGGAGTAAGTTGTTCTCTCAAACGCTGACAGATGTTTAGTTTCCGAGTGGTCTTTTTCTGTACGTCTTCATTGTGTCTCTAGTGTTTGTGTGTTAGGACCCAGCACATGAAGTGCGAGAGTTATTTGTAGAAGTGTGTT
This sequence comes from Enteromius viviparus, assembly GCA_032353835.1. Lineage (NCBI taxonomy): Eukaryota > Metazoa > Chordata > Actinopteri > Cypriniformes > Cyprinidae > Enteromius > Enteromius viviparus. The sequence goes on along the minus strand of JAUCNO010000002.1, from coordinate 4,519,184 downwards.
CAGAGAGTCACGAGGGGGCCGAACCGAATCATATGAACAAGAGCCGTTTCATTTAATAATATCTCACCTACTTCTCACACATTTTGGCTTTTCGGAGGACTTCGCTAGCACAGACCTTTTCTGCTGAACATTAGGAATGCTTTGCTCACATCATTTCCTTGTGGTTGGTCAGCTCCTCTGCTGAAGAGACTGGAGTGACATTGAGGATTGTATTAGACTCGCTCTGATCGTCGCTGAGAGTCCTGAAACCCAGCTTCTTCAGTTTCAGTGGATTCAGTCACACACGGAGAGAAAGGAGCACTGAACCGGTTTGAAATGTTTTTATTGTTGCATTTAATGTCCTCATCAACAGTATGTTTAAAGTGGTTCTCTTACATGCAGTGAATTCAATTGTGTGTCATACTTTACAAGGAGAAGCAGGAGGAGACAGATGCACTGACAGCAAACACAGGAACAGAAGCACTAATGATCAAGACTAAACTAGGTAAGAGATCAGTGGGGTCATGAAACACACAGAGGATCAAACATGACCCCTTGGTAAACTTTTGAGCTTTAATTACACAGAATTTGCACGATATAAACATTATGGCTATAATTATTCAGTTGCACATAAAATAGTTTTTAATTCAAACTGGTAAAAAGTGGAGTTAAGTGGTGTCTGGATATTATTCCTGTCAATCATGTAAGGTGGAAAAGAGTAAAAATAATAACCTACATCTCACCTGACTTCCTGCGCTAACCTGAGTGCAACATGTCGCTTGATCAACATCTTTGTTGACCCTGAGACAACATTGTGATGAAGCGATCCGGTTTGAAGAACCAGTTCACAGTGTTTGTGAAGGTTAGGCTCGCAGTCAGTGTTTGGTCATCTATCATTAAATATGATTTTAGGCATTACTCCAGTGTCAACAAAATATGTTAATCTAGGGACACAACGAAATTGGCAAAATCAGGATGTCCGATTTCCTGTCAGTGTCTGAAGAGTGAAGCCCCGCCTCCTTTGTTTTGATTAGGGTTAGTCCTACTGACACTGAAGCAGTGTGACGTTTCAACATTCAGGGATTTTGCAGATATTGCTGCTTGTGATTTTGTGTTGGTATCTTGGCTAGTTCTGTGTTGTGCTCAGGTCACAGTTGTGACAGAAATACTCTTTTTCAGTAAGGGATGTATTTTTCACCTAGTGGAAACAAACTAAATGTTGGGCAGGAACATAAACAGAAACGCTGTACTTCATGCTTTTATTAACCTATATTTCTACTTTCTAAATTCTTCCTTACTTTTACCTTTTAAAATATGGCAATATTGGTCTCAATCAAATGAAATGCAAACACATCAAATGTTTGGGGCGGCGGGAGTTTTTACACACACTCGTTTACACCGCACTGTGGAAACATGACCCCTTAGTAAACAGTGGAAAGACGAAGAGAGTGCAGAAGATCTCCAATTAGACACGCTTTATTTGGAAGTGCTCCACTGTGTCACGTCCTATATTCTACAACCTTTAGCAGAAAATGCATGGGTTGCCAGATCTCCGTAAAAAAAAACAGGTCGTTGGCAAATTAAAACTAGCCCAAATACCAAACACAAAACATATCGCTCCCATCACTAAAATATTGTAAACAGACTGTGTTCATGATTATTTCTGATACAGTGTGTGTGTGTGTGTGTGTGTGTGTGTACCTAATACATAACAGCGAATCAGTCTTTTGATGAGATTGACAGCTGGTGAACTGAATCTTCAGTAGGGTTATATATCTGAAAATGATTATTTACAGTTTGCAATCTAAAATGTGATGCAAAGCAGTCATCTTTGAGCAGCACAGCTATATTTGTAGAACTACACAACAATACATTGTATGACTCATAAGTATACATTTTTTTTCAGGTAAAAAATCATTAGGATATTAAAATCATGTTCCATTAAAATATTTTATACATTTCTTACCATAAATTATTAATATTCATTGCTAAGAGCTTCATTTGATCAACTTTAAAGGTTTCTGCTCCCTCAGATTCCAGATTTTCTAGTTGTCTCTCAGACAGATGTCCTCTCCTAACACACCAGACATCAGCCGAGAGATGACTCCACTTTCAGGAGATGGATTTATCTAAACTTCACTTATGACTGGTTTTGTGTTGCAGGGCCACAAACAGGAAGATATTCCTAAAACATTTTAAACAATGAAAAATGAAGATGATTATCTTTGAATTAACTACTCAGACAGAAATGTTGTGGTTTTCAGCTGAAGTGAGGTTAAAGATGCCGCGGAGCCCAACGTCCAGCGAGGATGAGATGGCCCAGAGCGTTTCTGACTACTCTCAGGAATCCAGCTCAGAAAGTTCCAAAGAGGAGGCCATCTATGAGACGATAAAGACCGAACGACCGGTCAGCCGCATGACAGACGTCCAGAGCCACTCGCTGGTCATTAGAGTCAACATCCCAGACCTGCAGCAAACAGTGAGTGTGTGTGTGTGTGTGTGTTTGATTCATGACTGAAACCTCTTTGACTCAATGAGTCACGTGGTGATTCTTGTTTGATCAAAGAGTCCACAAGGAGTCAATTTTTCATTTATATTTTGAAATGTTACAGGTCAGTGTTTTTAACTGAAGGTGCAGGTGCTTTCCAACACACAACTCAATTCGAACCGATCAAAGATTCAAAACAGTTCAAACTTGATCACTGTTCAAAGATTCAGAGATTCGGTCTTTAGGATTCAGAAGAGAGTTTTCTACAATTGTTGACTTTAGTGATTCTGGGAATTAACAGCAGTTCAGTGAAATACTGCATACAGCCCAGGGGCCTGTTCCATAAAGCAAGATTAGAGAATAAGCCAGGCTTATTTCGGTAAGTCTGGCTTATTTTTGGTAGATTCGGTTCCATAAATCAAACTTAAAAAAGTTCAAACTCAGTTACCACGGCAACTTATGCTAGGAAATTAGCCTGGTCCGGGGCAGGCTAACTGTCAGGCTAAG
>JAUCNO010000002.1:4486426-4514078 GCA_032353835.1 Enteromius viviparus | reverse complement strand
TGGTTGAGGAGAGACCCCCCCACATGATTGTAAAGCGCTTTGGGTGTATGGCAATACACAGTAAAAGCGCTATATAAATGCGTCATTCATTCATTCATTCATTCAACAAATGCCATTCTTATTAATGTACTGTAGTCAGGATGCACCATTTCTATACTTAGTAATGCAAAATGTTATGAACGTTGAAGCGAGACTCATCTGTGGATTTGTGTGGCTCTGCATTAGTAAACTTCCATTTTGCACATTAGAAAGTTGTTTTTTAGCTTCTGATCTTGTGGTCTTTGTTGCCAACACACCTATTGATTATTGTAAGTACGGGTGGGCGATATAAACAAACAATCTTCTATCACGGTAGAAGCAATTTTATACCTTAATAACGATATATAATCACAATATAGCAATTTGTATCTGAAAATGCATTAAAAATTGAAACACAAAGAAACCGTTTCATATAAATGTCATTAGAAACTTTCTAAACTGAATATGAGTACACCAAGGGGGTCTGAAAAATCGCTAAACCTAGCAACAAAGTCAATATGTTGGCAACACTGCTTCTTCTATTCTCAAAGTTAGTGTGTATTGCATGGTACATAACATGCAACGTCACATTGCAAAGTTAATCATGTCTACCGGTATATCACCCACCCCTAATGTCAGGTGTGTGGAGATTAATTGTTAATTGATTGCATATTAAAAAAAATTAGATTATAATCTGCTGTCAAGCTGGTATCAGAACAAGAAAACATTCAAGGCTACGGTATCTCTATTGAAAATGAAAAAGTGGTAGTGAGGCTCCCTGTACTGTAGCAATTATGGCATTTTGGTGGAAACTGTGGTAAAAGTACTACATTTCTGTGAGGAACGTTTTTGAAAGAATGCTAATGCAGCATGATTGTGAAGTTAATCAGCATGCAACAGCACGCAACAGTCATTCATAATCTTCAGTGACTGAATGACCACAAATTCATCATGAGTCTCTAATTAGAGGTCTGGGGGCCAAGGAGTTAGAAAGATGTAGTCATGACAGACCTCCACCCCAAAAAAGTACAAGAGTTATTTTGCATGGTTACAAAATGGAAGAGGGGATTACAGAAGAATACCTCCTGTCATCTGTTTGGGCAATGATGAATTGAGCAGAGACAGACAGAGAAGAGATAAGGTACTGGGAGAGACATGAAGACAGAACTGGGCCAGCTAGGTTGGGCTGAGGCATGCAGACACATGGGGAAACAGGAGAGGAGGGTTGTCCGTGTTTGTCAGGGAGGTCAGGGAGACCTTTGTGGAAAGTAATTGCTTGGGAAAGCAGTGGAAGGTTAAACACGCGGTGTGCCATGATAGAAGCTACTCCTAAATCTGCAAAATAAACCTAAAAAGATTCACTGGATTAGGACAGCTAGAATGGGAATAGACTAACCAAAAATTGTAGAATGTTCTCCTTTAAAGCAAAAAAGGGATGCATATTCTGGATTGTCCGACAATAAAAGTGAATAAAAAACCAGAAGACCAAAAACATTTTCTTGACAGTCTTTCAAAAGTACAATGTAATCTGAAAAAATGGTTCTCTAAATGTAAATGTGCAAATCAAATAATCACATACAGTACTTTACAAGGTATTGCTTTCTCAAGCATTTATTTATTATCTTGTTATGAGTCAAGGGGACATAAATGTCCTGTGAATGATCTATGTACCACAGATGAACACAGCTCTAGAAAGTTCCATAAACACGAACTTTTAAGTGAAATGATCTGACTTGGCTGCTATCCTTGAGTATCTACTGAGAAATCAAATTGGCAACTGGCATGAGGCCAATACTTGGTGAAAGCAGGAATTTAAAATAGTTGATGTTTCCTCTGTGCCTTCTTTTTATTGTGGCACTGCCTCTTTCAGCTGATGAACAGGCTTTTTGAAAACATTCATTAAATTATCACCATTTTATGCCCTCTTCTTAAGGGCCAGTACTTTGGTGGTCATCTGACAATCCGTCAACTGCTGATTGTGATCTTGTCGGTTAAGGCAACGTCATTTCTGAACCAAAGGTAAATCAAGCTGGTACTTTCTACTGTAGGTGCTTCCACAGCAGATTTCTGCAAGGATGCCAAATAAAATTTGATTGATTGACTGGCCTCTTGAATACTTGATTTATTGAGGTTGCGCTGAAGAGCTGCACATTTTTATGTTGTGGAAGCATCTTGCTTTTGCTTCAAGGTAAACAGCCAAGACAGATTCAATTACACTAGGCACATTTTAAACTTCTTAGCACTGCATATCCATACAATCAATGCTAATCACAAAGCAATTTGACTCTGAGATCATGGTCAGGGGTTGTCCCTCAGGAAACATCTCTAGAGAGTTCATATTGATGCGTTTGCATGTTTTTGTGCACAAACTTATTTTTGGGAGAGCATCTTTGAGCCTACCAGGCATGACTATTAAAATACATTAAGGTTTAAAAAAAAAAATGCAGATTAAACTTCCACATGTGGTCCTCGCAGTCTTGGACATGTGGTTACATTCTAACCCAAAATGGTCAATTCGGGACCAACAAAGTTGATGCTACTCATAAACACCACCCTACATTTACATGTGAATGCATAAATAATAGCAGTGCATTACCCATCTCCACCATCAAGGGATGCAGCAAACTACTGCAATCTAAAATGCTTGCCACATTAACCAAAGTGAACCATACACCTGAATAAAATCTTTAAAACATCAAATTATTACACTGTGCTTGACGGGATGAATGTATACACTGTTATCATTCTTCTTTATCATTCGATGTTGCCTTTTGATATCAACATTTAAACAAACATCTCCAATATAAAGTATGCCTTTTTTACCACCCACAGACAGGACACAAAAAAGGCAGACTTTTTATGTAAAGTACATTACACCTGGTTGAACTAAGGCTACGTTAAAATTTGAAAACGGCGTTTTCGTCTAATCGTTTTCAATCGTTTCCACACTGAAACAACTAAAAACGCTTAGGTTTCTGTACTGCGCATGCGTGAAACGTAAGACGATTCAATTCCATCTGCCCTTTATTTACTTACATTACGTCTTCTTTGAAGAAAAGCTATCTGGAGCATTTACAAACTTATATTAATCATTAATATGGCTGTCAAAATTGAGAGCAAACAAAACAACTACTGTACAATGTCGTCCGCCATCAGTTGAACTGGTCACATGACTGCATCATACAGTATGACTAAAATGCTTCATCGTTTTCGAAAACCTCCATTTTCACAGTCCACACTGCAACGGCATTATCAGAAATCTTCACTAAGGTCCCAGTTTTTTTTTTTATTAATAATCGTTTTCTGTGATAAAAAACAGGGTTTGTGTGTAAATGAGAGGCCAAACCACAGGGAAATACCTGCATTTTCCCTTTGTGTAAAAGGGGCATAAATGGTCAATGTATAAAGCCCGAGGCACACTGTACGATTTTCTGCTGTCCTAGGTGAAAGACTGTTTCACAATGCCAAAATTACCCCATATTTTACTCACCCCAAAGCCATTCTAGTTGTGTATGACTTTTTTTTTTCTCAGACAAACAGTGTCAGAGTTATTTAAAAATGCATCCTGGCTCTTCCAAGCCTAGTAATGCGGGTGGATTGTGCTCTGCATCTCAAAACAGCGTAAATCAGATATATCCACAAGTATTGCAATATAAAACTAACCTACTGTATATGCCTTCAGGGGGGTTAATACATGTCCTTTGAAGCAGATCGATGGGTTTTTGTAACAAAAATATTTCTATATAACTGACTGACTGACTGAGCGCTGAGTTCCTTTTTCTTCTTTGTATTTAAATGGCGGTTGGCATACAGCTTCAAAAGGTGCATTACCTTGGCTAAAGTTCCGGCTTCTTGGCTGACCTGTGACTCGACGTGTGATGCAACTTACGTCATTCGGCGTACGTCGAGCCAGAAGTCATTAACAGAAGGCATTACTAAGCTTGGAAGAACCAGGATAATTTTTTTATAAAAATGTTTACTGTGTTTGTCTGAAAAAAGAAAGTCATACAAACCAAGGATGGCTTTGGGAGGGAGTAAAATATGGGGTAATTTTTTGGGTGAACTATTCCTTTAAAAGGGGTTGCTAAAACACTACATTACCATTACACTGTTGTTCTATTTGATAATATTCAGTGCTTTGCTACAGTCTGTATTGTTAAAAGCGCTATATAAATAAGAAACAATTTAAAAAGTAAAAAAGTAGTAAAGGGATAAAACTGTTTAATGAATTTACTACCTGAATGTGTATACAGGCATTAGGAGTAGGTGATATGGCCAAAATCATTCACAATTTCACAACCAATCACAATTTGCGTAATTTGATTTCACAGTAACGGTAATTTCATACGGTCTTTTGGATATTATTATACTATTCTGACGAATTACACACTGTGAAACATTATTTTAATGCAATGTTAGCTAGTGTTACTCTCAGATGGGTTTATCAGTTTTTGAGGTCCCCCTGAAACATTTCCATTGTGGTCTGTGTGTTTGCAGCGCGTTTCTGTGTTTGCAGCGCCTCTGTATTCGGTTGCGTTGTGAGAATTTGCAGTTTGCATGAGTTTTTTTCTGTTTGGATGCAATTCCTTAAGTTTGCAGTGCGTTGAGCTCTCTCGGCCACCATATATGTATATATATATATATATATATATATATATATATAAATTATACCATAAAAAAGTTCAGAATTCTCAAAATCATGCAAAAAAAAACAAACAAAAACGAATGAACATAAATGATTAACTTGAATTACAGATAGCAGGAATATTAGATCACTTTACGAGCTTCCTGAATTCTATATACTGTTCTGTGTTTTCTTTCTCAGCTGTTTGCTTTTACCTAATACCTAAATTACTGTTCATGAGGATACGTGTAAAGGTGGGAATTTGACACATTAGCATGTGTATTTAACCCTTCAAAGCCTATGTAGCATACATAACTCAATACTCTCACGCTCTGTGAGCACCATCTTAACATGCTCACAAAGTCTCTCAGTCATTTTGCAAATATAGCAAAATGAGTTCTCTTTTGCGTTTCAACAAGCCAACATGTAACCATGATAAGAAAAAATAATCCATATAACAATCTCAATAATCCAGCATATCACCCACCTTTGATAGGCAACATAGTATATTTGTTTGTGGATAAGAGCATGGTAAAACAGAGATGATTTTGGTGTCACTATTAATGAGAGACAGTCGGCCATCCTGACACACACTCTCCGTGCCTGTCTGTCTCTTTAAGCAAACCTCCCCTCAGGTCCCGCTCATTTCACATGCTGTATTTGCAGAGTGCCAAGAGACTGAAAAATACACTGAGATAAAGCGAAACTGCAGTGATGTCAGAAAGAAGAATGAGAAGGAGGGGGGGAGGGGTGGGAAAGAGCTTTGAGATGAAGAGCAATAAAGTAAATGAAGAAAAAAACAGGATAAGAGATATATAAGACAGAGAAAGTCTTTCTGTTCGTGTTAGTTTTACACCTTCAGAAAACGTCAAGCACTCCCAGCACTCAGACTGCAAGAAACTGAACGCTAAACCAATAAAAGTGGTACAATCCTAATCCCCTAAAAGTGATTGTGTACATGAGGACGCGTGTATCAGAGAAAGAGAGAGAGAGACGGGTGAGGGGGATAACTGCGCGTGCAAGTGTGTGAATTTGGCAGTGATAACTGACTCGGAACGCACGACTGCGATGTTCTTCCTGAGGTGACTGAAAACTGTCACCATTGGCACCGAAAGCGCTCTCTCTCACTCTCACTCTCTCTCTCCTCCACTCTACCCATCAAGGACAGACACGGCAGAGTGAAGGAAGAACAGTAGCGTTAACTCTCTCTCACCCTCCTCTTTTTCCCTCCCTTCATCTTTCTGTTTTCTCTTCTCCATTGTTCTCATTCATCATTCTTGTTCTTCTCCCACACTCTTTTACACTCACTCGCTCTCTTTCCCTCACTCGATTGCGCTCGCTCTCCCTCCCTCACTTGTTCTCTCATGAATGTCACCTTTACTGGTGGTAGCCGCTGGATTTGCGCACACACCCACATACACACACGCTCGCTGGCTTTGGGGTGGGGGGGGCTATGTAGGGCTGTGGGGAGAGATAGTGCGTGCCAGAAGAAGCAGAAGGGAAATTCCATTCTTCTTTTGCCGGCTCCCGTCCTGCGACTCAGGGCTTTGTCCGTCCCAGCAGCTGAAGCAGAAGTGCCTCTGGATGTGGGAGCGCTGGATTACCGCTCCAGATTATTATTCTTTTTTTTCGCCACAGCACAACTAAAGTTAGCCACAGGGACTGCAGGCTGACCATCTGCCCGTTTCTGACAGGATCTGTTCCTGATTTGAGTGGAATAATTCTGCTGCCAGTGACGGAAGAACTTTCCACGAGGACCAACCATGTGTGGGTGAGAAAGCTCTTCGTTTCCGTGTGCTAAACTTTAGCTTTGTCAGTGTTTTTGTCTTCAGGAACAGGACACAAGGGGAGGGGAAGGGAGAAGAGAGGAGGGGAGGGGGGCGAATATGTCGGCAATGTCGCAACGATGACTTTGTCAGCCTCTTTCTGTATCTTTTTGTGGAAATGTGACTGCGTCGATTTACGTTTTTACGGATTTGTTGGGGTGTCAATATGTATTTAGCGAAACGAATATAATGAAGGACAAACCATGGACAGGTTGTGAGTGGACCAGAACTTAACCTCTTCCCTTACTGGAGGGAAACACACGGACACGTGAGGAACCTACCTGAACACTTGGCTCGTCACGCAAAGTTTGACCCTTGACTTTTATCTCTTTGTGCTGCTGGTAAAAAAGACAAGTGCATCCAGAGAGGGTCTCTTAAGCAAACAGAGACCCCCCTCCCAAAGGTGAGAGGGGGGGGAAGATGGCAGCTCTTGCCAGTTCTCTCATCAGACAAAAACGGGCAGTCAAGGATGACCAGGCCAACCGGCCAATAGCCAACAAACGCAAGCCGTGCCCCAAGAGCAACAAGTCTCTTTGCCAGAAACAAATTCTTGTTCTAATATCAAAAGTACGGTTATGTGGCGGCCGCAGAGGAAGAACAGAGAAAAGACCAGGTAGGTTCATTTATAACTTTTCTATTTTAACTGGTTGTCCACCAACTAAGGAAATCCTGGATTCTTCCAAAATAGCAGAATGAAAAAAGTTGGAGCTAAAAGTTTCAAACTGATGTTATTCTTAATGGCTTCTCCGTTGGCACTTCACAGTCAAATGTAAGGATACAAAGCTGAAATACAGTCTGGTCTGAAATACAGTGAAGCAATGCTCCATAGGTTCCATAAAGGAGAGAACCACTAAGCTCATTAAGTTGCAGTGTGAAGGGATTTATTCAGACTTTTATAAGGGAGGAAAGGGTTTGGCTGCTATTTTATGACATGAACAGAGCCGGAAGAGGCAAGCCCTTTATAAGGTACGATTTACAGTCTTTCAAAGCGTCCCACATGCATAGGCTATTCTGGGTTGCGTTAAGACCTGCCCTTAGGATGCTAATTACTACCCGGAGACACATCATCTCTATGTTCACACATGGGCAAGCATGTCTGCATATTAATACATAATTTCGACTTTGTTTATTAAAAGATTGTTACTCAGTGGTGCCACGGAATTGAAAGTTGGACTTCGGCCATGTTTTAGTTCCGTTAACCTTGCCACTGGCCAAACAGAAAAAAAACACAGCATGCTCTCTGATTACAGCACTGATACTGAGACAGAAGCTCTGCGATTGTTATGCCAACCTACAGGGCAAAAAAGCAAAACACCAGTGTCCACAACTCTGACTAGCAGTTTTATTGAAACAGAAACATCTCTGCTTGGTGTCGCTGCCATTGGTTGTTGTTGACATTGTGCAATAGCCAAAGATTGAATAACTGCACACTGAATAAAAGAAATGTCAATGTAAAAACAAAATGAGTGAAAGACGGAATAAAGAGATAAGGCAGTGAGTGAGTGTTTGAGAGTGAAAGAGAGAGAGTGGGTGTTTTGTACGTAAATGAAAATGATTATAGTCAGGGATATTAATCTGCCTCTTTATCCGCCTCTCTCGCCAATGAACATGAATCCCGCCACACTGCAATCATCAGAAAAAATATGGGTACAAACAGAAATGAATGTGAAAGGGAGAGTGCGTGCATGGATTTTTATGATACTGAGGTAACGCTGATAGCCTGTCCTGCTCCTGGGACCATATTTGGTAATATTTACATTCCTTTGATATCAACTGAACACATTATCACATTACGCTCCAGTAGCGTTAGCATAATGTGATTTAGAAGCATACTGAAATGCAAATATATGCAACCTCACAAAACTAGCTCAGGAAATGGCAGTCATGGCCTAATGAATAGGGAGTCAGACCTGTAACCCAAAGATCGCGGATTCAAGTCCCAGGTCCGGCAGAGATTGTAGGTAGGGGAGATGAATAACCAGCACTCTCTCCACCTTCAATACCACGGCTGAGGTGAGACACTTGAGTAAGGGACCGATCCCCCAACTGCTCCCCAGGCACCAATACCCATAATCCAGTGTGCGTTTACGGTGTGTGTGGTTGTTCACTTCTCACTGCTGTGTGTGTGTGCGCACTTGTATGACAAATTTCAAGTCATGGGAAACCATACCTGGCCACGTGTCATTTCCTTTCCTTTCCATTGTAGGTGATATTTCTCACTGCCATCTAACCCTCCTGCACTAAAATTGAATCCCCATGCTCGTCTAGACAAGTTAGTGCTGATTTAGTGCTTTTCTACCAGGGGTCAAGGTTTGGTTGGTTAATACAGCCTGCCTGCCCTTGCTACTACTTTCCAGCAAGGAATATGTGGCATGCAAGTTGTGCTTCAAAATTCAATCTATAGCACTATGGGTGAACTGAAGCAGTCAACAATTGACAAATTAGTGGGCGTCACCTAGCCACAGCAGTGTGGGACCATGGGATCACTGCTGCATTGTCAGGTCAGTGATCCATATACATCCATCATAACAATGTCAAGCCCCGGCTGCACCCACGACACCCTTCACATCTGTCTCACACACACCTGTCTCTGGTTTTAGATGGGTTCCCTTGCTGTTCTAAGATGGCGTCTTGGTCTCACACCCTGTGAGGTCGGCGCAGAGTCTACTGGTCTTCCGATCGATGCAGCTCATTAACGTATACTGATTAATCAATGATTACCCTCTCCGTTTGCCCAGTGCCCAATTTCACGCAAGGTGGAGATGGTATAGAAACCCAAACCCCACACACACACACACAATGTTCTCTTAATAGAGAACACATCTTTACAGTTTTATGGAGCACTTGGCTTCTGCAGAGAGTTTGGCTTTATTCAACAACAAATCCCCTTATAGAGGAGGAGAGAGACTGAGCGGGAGAGAATAGATTATTATCAGCAAAGGAGCTAGAAAACCCCTCACACAGGCTACTCTCGAATTTTCCTTTACAATATACAAACGGCTTACAGGAGTGGATTGAATACGGTCTATATGAATGAATATTCAAAGCCAAGCCAATAGCTGAAAGAAACAGCTGAAATCAGTGTCTAAGATAAATATTAAAAATTTGAAACTCTTACCACAACTAGCATGGGTTTATTTAATAGATGAACGCAACTAAGGCTCATGTTCACCTGTTACATCTTAATTATCTGACTTTCAGAGTCTGGAGTTGAACCTTCATTTGACATATCATTAATATCTCCAGAGCCCTACATGGCCGCTGTCATTAATAATCAAACTGTGTGTGAAACCATATTTAATCACACTAAAACTGCTGGGTAAACATAGCCTTAAGAGTTCTAGTGCCCTCCGTTAGGGAGGGAAATTAACAACTGTTACCAGATTTGCATCCAGAAGTGGTTTCTTTTTTTCACAGTTGTGGGTAAACCAGCTCTGTAATGGTAACATTTAAGATGACTCAGACTGGCCTTGGAAAAAAAAAACGTATAAAAAACGTTCTCTACGTAGTGTACTTATTTACGTGTACATTTTTGATTAGATCTTACAAGCTCAGGAAAATATTCAGAGCGCAATCGGCTTAAAATGTAGTTTCTTTTAAAGAGTCCACTAAAATAAGATTACAGTTGGCAAGATTTAGTGATTTTAGCTAAACAGTGTGTGCCTTGATTGTATCTACAGGGAGGAACAAACAAGAAATTAATGGTGAAAATGCTATTGTATCCTTTTTTTTTGCAATTTACCGTCCTACATATAACCTTTAAAATGAAAACAAAAAAGAAAAAAAAGGAGATAGGAGTTCTAAAGATGTGTAGCAAGGGGAATGCGGTAGTTCTGCTCGGGGTTGGGACTAAAGGAGTCGCTCAGGGCACGAGGACGTGGCACTGGAGGAGGACAGCATTAAGCTGACCGCTGAAGATGGGCTGTCTATCTCGCTTACTCAACAACACCTGATCACACTGCACAGTGTTAGGTAGCCTCTCATCTGAGTACTGAGAGTGCCAGGGGTCAGAAAGAAAGAGTGAGTGAGTGAAAGAGAGAGAGAGAGAGGGGAAGAGATAGTAATGCAGAGAGGAAGGAAGTAAAGGAGAGATGGAAGAGGAAGGAAAGGAGAAAAAGGAGGAGAGGCAGGTGGAAAGACAAAAAGTGAGTCACTGCAAAACAGAAGGACATGCAGAAGGGAAATCAGAGGAAGGGAGAAAATCACTGATGATTAAGCAAGTTCTGGCAGAGAGTATGTTAAATTAAAATTGGCAGCCATACTTTTGTTCTTTTTTTTTTAGTTGAAATATGAGAAGACACTATTATTGTAAAATAACATTCAGGGTTCAGATTCCTTAAGCTATATGCTCAAGTTCTATGAGCATGTTATTGATTTCCGCTGAAAACCATTGGTAACACTTCAGAATAGGGGTAAAACATTATGCATTATTAAGCATTAATTAATGGTTATTTTGTTCACAATTAAGCATTAGTTGAGCAAAAACACACTAGTAATTAATGATTAAAATGTTAGGTTAATCAATAATTAGTAGTGTGTTTCTGCTCAACTAATGCTTATTTGTGAACAAATTAACCATTAATTAATGCTTAACTAATGCATTATTTTGGACTCTTATTCTGAAGTGTTCCCAAACCATTTTTAATTCCTTGGTTTCTAAAAACAAATATTGTGTCTACAGTCAATGGGGCAAAACACTGCACAGGGATAAACACAACAAAATGTTTGGAAATACAGCCACAAAACCTGGCATAGCATGGTAAAAATGCATCCTAACATTTTCTCTTGAATTCATCTTCTGGCATGACTAGTATATATCTAATATATTTTTTTTTGGCACAATACCTGCAACATTACTTTAAAAAAGTTTGTTACCTTAAAAAAATAATAAAACGTCCACCCCGTGGAAATTCATCTACAATTTACAGCTACAAACAAGACCAGCAAAGGAATGTTAACCAACAGCTTGGTATGATTTCTTTTTGAACTTTAACCCTTTTTGTTTGTTTTTTTTTAAGAAAAAAAGCCCTCGAGCCCCGGGTAACAAACAAACAAAGTCTAACATAAAACATTGGATTATTGGACTGCTTTAATACCTTCTGGAAGATTATATTCTTATCCTTCTGGAGCATTATACTCTTATGTTTTGTTTTTTCATAATACATTAACATAAATTCAAGGTCTAATTGTATTCTATAGATAGATAGATAGACCTAATAAGGGATGTAACCAGCATGAACAGTATTGATAACAAAGCTGCTGGCACAGTCAATGAATTTTGTTTGTTCTCACTCTGAGCTCACAACAAGTAATTAATGAATTAAGATGTAGTTCACTAATGATACTGTTAGTCAACAAATGAACCAAAAATGTACTGCATACTCAGGTCCCTCTGGATGATCCTAGAGGCAGAAGTGAATAAAGATATTGGACGAGAGAAGTAAATATGACAGAAATGAAAGACATAGGCATCATGTTACTGGACAGTTAACACCATTGATTTCCACATCAGGGCCAGTGGGACAATTTGTGATTGACCATCTGAAAGAGTCTAATAGTGTGGCAGGAAAGAAAACCCACATGTGACTAATGGACCCAAGTGTGCATGTTTTATTGGTTAACATTAGCTGAGACTTTCTTAGAGCTAACAGCATTAATCAGCTCCTTCCATCACTAGCGGCCATCTCAAATGAACTGAGAGGCTGGAGTTTCCCTTTACAGTCTCTTAATTTAATAATTAGTTCAACCTGTATTTGGCAGGTTGCAGAAGGATCACATCTACATGTAGTATTTCACATTAGTTGTGAAGTACATAATCTGTATTGAGAATATGCAGAAAAACTGAAAAAGTACTGAAAAAAAAAGGTTATTCAAAACACAAATATAGACAATTAACACTACTTTGAGCCCTTCTTAGTAGAACATCTACAATGACACAAACACTTCAAAACGTCTTCCTCTTTGGCTGTCCTGAGAGCCCCAATTCTGACAAATCTCAGCTGCAGCAATCACTGCTCACTAGCATCTGTATGAAATGAATATCCGATTAGTTTTGCGGCAGCCAAACAAGTTTCCCAGACTCTTTTGTTGATAATGAGGTTGATAAACATACAAACATCAGCTTATGCCGTTACACAACCAAAGATTGAGAAGGGTTTCATAATCTATCAAGATTTTAATTCCAGATGAAAAGATAATTAAAGCTGAAGGGATTCGTGCTTTTGTTTTTGAAGGGTTATTTCAGTGCTGAGTTGGAAGGCTGGACTTGTAGAAGCGGATTGTAAAAAAGTTCCAGCAGTTTGGAAGAGATCAGATTAGGACAAAATTTGCCTGAAAGAGATCAGAGAAAAGGCAGCACTGAGATAAATGCCACTAGCCTATGATTGGTATGAGTGAATTCATGCTGGAGCAAAAGTCACGTATCATATTCATCTAACATTACGGATTAAAAAAAGAAATAAAAACAAAAACACACTAAAGAAGGAATAAAAAGGAAGGGGGAAATGTATCTTTACAATGCTGAAATTGGTATTTGAGGGGGAAATCTAACATAGCAGGTAAAGCAAAGCTTACAGAAAACAATACAAAATACTTTACCTTTAGGGGACTTTTTAGTGAAAAAAAATCCCCCAAAACATTAGCAACATTATTTGCATACGAATGGCATTTGTTTTAATGAAAAAGTAAGGCATTTATGATATCTTAGAATATTAACAGTCCTACATATTACTTGCATAATCTTGTATTTCAGTAAAAATTTCTAAACTTGTAAGATAAAAAGTCTTTCCAGAAAAAAAATAATAAAATAATAAAAAAAAGAAAAATAATAAAATTATTTCAAGCCACATTAATGAAACTGAGCTTTAAATTCAACTTGTTTTAACTGTGTTTCTTCTGGAAAATAATTTTTTTTTGACCAATGTGACATTTTGATGCACAGATAAATTTAGAGTAAGAAGCTAAGCCTTAATATTAGTTATACTGTATCACAGTTTTACAAATTATTTTTCCGAGTAAAGGAATTCTGGCACCTTTAGGTGCTGACAGAGAGCACTTGGGCATTATTTACACTAAAAAGATGAGTAAATGCATCAGAATCGGAAACACCCCCATGCCCTCTCGTCTCACTGCCTAATGACATTGCGAATGACAAAGAATGCCTTAATAGCCTCTCTCACACAGCAGCTGAAATTGAATTTGTGGATACTTTGATTAAACCTGACAAGGACAGATTGAGTTTGACCTCTAACAAGAGGCGGACACACAAAAGAAGTGTATGTGTGTGTGTTTTAGAAGGGGCAGAGGATAAGGAGCGGCAGACAGAAAAGGTAGACATTTACCTCAGTAATTTCTGAGCACTTAAGTGCCGGTGTTGACGTCATGAGCGGGCAAGGCTCCATTACTGTTGGGCTGTCATCCCAGAGAGTCAGATTGCTTTATAGTTACATATAACACGTCCACCACTGCAAACACCGGAACCAAACCAGCATGTAAAACCACCTCTCATTTAAGTTTTGTACATTCAGCAGCCTGCGCTACAGTTTTTCCAAAACTTGCTAGTCGGCATTTATCCATACTTTCAATCTTTCATTTTGTGAATTCACAGTAAATGATAATCGACTGGACATGGCTGTCATCTCAGGAGACCGTCCCTCGAGGTCACACAATGATGCTGACAAGGTCATGTCAAGCATACAAATACAGGAAGACAGAAGATTGACTGATTGGATTGTTGATCTCCAAAAGATAATACCCATAAACGCTCAGAAATGTTCACTCAGCTGAGTCTTGTGATAGAAACGTGGGATCAGAAATGGAATTGTTTTCGAAAAGCTTTCATGGATGTGTTTTAGAGCAAGTCACATGGCTGTTGCGGTACAGAGCAAAGGATAAGAACTAAGATAAGGGTAAAGATCATAGATCAGCAATCATGTTCATAGATCATGGTCCTGGAACAACATTACGATCAATCAATAAGATATCTCTTATTTCCCTTTGATTTAAGGGGTGGATAATGTTTATGGTTAACTGTAGGGATTTAAAATCTGAAAATTAGTGATGCACCAAAACATTACTTGTTCGTTTTGTCTGAAATTGTTTGGGAGGGCCGGAATTAAATGACCCAAACCGTGAAATTTAATCAGCATTCATTTTGACCATATCAGTGTTTATTTTGTGCAAAAATCTAAATAAAATACAATTTGATCAATAAAATATTTCCAGCTAAGGTGGTTCTCATTGCAGAACTTTACACAAGAACACAAGTGAATGACATACGGAGTTCATTTACCCAAATTTAATAACCAAAACTTTATTTTCAGTATTTGGTTAAATGAAAACTTTTGGTATAAACCGAAATATGGTACTGTCTTTCAGTTGAAATAAATAAATAACATTTTAGTGCATCACTACTAATACATCTTTATCCCAATTCAAAAGAGGAAAAACTAATAAATCTTTCAATTCTGTGCAGAAAGTGAAATGGAACATCTAGGGCTGGGCGATATATATATCGAACGATATATTAAAGCGCATCTCGTCGGTAAAGCCAGTTCTTTGATTAGCGCTAAATCTTCGTCAGCTGTGTTTAAATGTAGCGCCAGTTTATGAACAAAGCCTTAATCAAAGAACCGGCTTTACTGATGAGATGCGCACAATATATCGCCCAGCCCTAGGAACATCCAATAATTTTGTTTACTTTTGGAAAGAAAAACATTAAAAAAAAAAGTTGATTTGTGCACTTAACAAAATAAAGCAAACCAAAATTGAATTTCACCAACTGAATTAAAGACACAAGAACTGCACTGCATTCAAACATTAAAAAAGGGAGGGGGAAAAAAGAGAGATGCCTATGGGATCACATATAAAAAAATGTGAATTTCCACTTTTTTAGGACAAGATGTGTAATACATTTTATTACAGATTTGGTCTGCTGTGATTACTTTCCAAGTATATAATGCAGTGTTTATGGGGAGGTCCACGGTCGAAAACATTGAAAACCCCTGCAATAGGGAGGTCGAAAGTATAAGGAACGGGGTAAGATAAGAAAGAGGACAGACCAAGAGGGAAGATCTGATGAAGGAGGAAGAAATAGAGAGAGAGAAAAGAAGAATGAGAAATGAGAGCGAGATAAGAGGGGAAAAACTGCTGAGAGCTGCAGAGAATGAGAGACAGCAGAGAGAGAGAGAGGGGACTGGTGGGGAGTCCTAATAAAGGTTGAGGGAAGCCCTGGTAGTTTGGCCTTAGTCAGGAAGGGGAGTCACAGATGCCCTTGGCTGCTCGCTGGAGCAGCGCCTGTAATTACTCTGCACTCTCTTATCATTATGAGGTAAGCCGGCATCTCACAGCTATAAAGCAGCACACCGCACTGTACCAGACACTCTGTCCAGAACCTCCCGTACACATACACACACAAAAAACACCCCTCGCACATACACAAAAGGTTACTTGACAGTTAACCTCTATCGATCCTGTGAACACCAGCAGAAAAATAGGGTGCGACATTTGGCTCCGCTACACTGGGACCGATCAAATCACGTGCACGTAATTGAAGAAACACGTGGAGGCTTCGTCTTGGTTATTGCATTTTCTGCCTGACTTTGAGGAGCCGCAATGGGCATTGCCGCATTTTAAATAAACAGCCAGGGCTCTCAATACAGCCGGGTGAAGAGGACGCCCCGCTCCGTACAAGAGTCCCACATTACAGTGTGTGTGGTGATATCGCAAGTGGGGAAAAGATAAGCAAGAGACAAAGACAGGAAGCACCAGCAGGAACATGATTAGCATTACTGCATCTGTATTACTCTAGCTAGTGTAGGGAATATCAATGCTTTGACTAATAATGCCAACATTGCTTAAATCTGCTCCCAGTGGGGTTGGTTTAGTGGGGATTGCTGGTTTAGGCGTTGTAGGTTTGCCGTTTATTTCCATAGCATGTGTCACCATCAGAAAGGCAGAAAAATACCACGTAACAGTACGAGAATCCCTCAGCCAATCATATTAATTAAAAGTCATCGATGCGTGAGATTAAATTAGACAGAGCTGGGGGTGAAAAGGGGATCACTGTAAGCTGGGTGCAGCGATAGAAAGAAAGAGAACTAGAAGATTGCAAATATTTTCTTTTGTGGGTCAAAAAAATGAACAATATTGGTAATGTGACATGCAACACTGATCTACTGAAGTATCGATAAAGTGAAAACAACTTTCTTTAAGAAATAAAACAATCAAAATCACTTTCTTCAGTACTCATTCGTGTGCATGATTCAGTCGTACCTTATACTTGGATATACCTTATAATTGGAGGCAGTCATGGCCTAATGGATAGCGAGTCGGACTTGTAACCCAAAGGTCGTGGGTTTGAGTCCCAGGTCTGAGTTGGTGAATATATCCAGCACTTTCTCCTCCTTCAATACCACAACTGAGGTGAGACCCTTGAGCAAGGCACCGGTCCCCCAACTGCTCCCGGGGCGCCGCAGCATTAACTGCCCACTGCTCTGGGTTGTTCACTTCTCACTGCTGTGTGTGTGTGCACTTGAATGGGTTAAATGCAGAGCACAAATTCCTAGTAACCATAGCCACGTCCTATGATTTCCCTAAGTCCTAATTGATTTATAATTTATAGATATTTTGGCTGGAAACAAGACAAAAAAAAATCTAAGCTAGAAAAAGATTATTGCAGTGTAATAATTTTTGAAATGCAAAGCACTTGTCTTAAGTTTTTCCTCAAAAGTATAGTTCATCCCAAAATATTAAATTTGCCCAATGATTTAATACTTTAAAGCTACACAGTAATGATTAAAAATCTTTCAGAGACTGTGGATCTGACAAATGCTAATAAAGGTCAAATCTCATTTGGTAATCACACACCACAAAACTGTATTAAATTTAACCTCTAACAAATCTCTAAATAGGTATTTTAAACACTGAAATAGAAGCAAAACTACTTATATTATACACAGCCTGTATGAAAATTAAAAGTGGAAAAGTAACAACAACAAAAAAATATATACTGTATATTTAATTGGCAGTGACGGACAGTGCAAACACAAATAGTTTGTACAGTGGACATGATGGAAATGCTGAATTTTTAAACCTGACCTGTTAAATCAATACTCATCAGAAACGTACCTCTCAGTAACTTTGTTCCTGATGTCTGCTGTGGTGCAACTGCAAAGTGCTTCACTGTACAATGTGCTGAATACGAAGTGAGCTTTGAAGAGTTCATCACTGTCGAAAACACTCACATACTGCTTTTCATTGCCTTTTTGTCCACGATGATGTAGAGTTTCTGAATAGTTTATTCATGTTCCCTAATGCAGTGCAGAGAAGGCTGGAAAGATTTAACACTAGAAACAAGGGTCTGAATGTTTGTACAAAACTGTAAAGAATTGAAAACCTGGTATAAATACATATTCTTACCCAATCTACACTTCGACTGGTACAGTAGGCTACAATTTAAAAAAAATACCTTTAGGGACCTCAACAAATGCCTGAGGAGAAATACATTTGACCTTTTGTAATTGGAGGAACAGCAGCAAGATAACAGCATCAAATGCATGAAATGCAAAGAAGTTGCAAAAAAAAGTTGTTTAAATAAAGCAAGAACTTTTCTTACCACAATCACTTTCTGCTTGGGCAGACCTAATGAGCCGATCAGCATATTTGTTGACCATATGTCCTTGGTATCTTGCATTTTCAAGAAAGTTTTTCAAGAGCTTCATGGCCTCCATAGTACATGAAGACGTTCTGGTTAATCTTGCATGTATAAAGTACTGAATCAATACCTTTTTCAAGTGTAATTCAATAGGTTATGTACAAAGTCATTAGCTCAAATCATGAGCTGATGAGCTGAATCAGAACTGCTAAACCAAATCCAGGAAAGGTGACTAAAAAAAAAGACAAAAACTTCAGTGCTTCAGAAGTTCAATCTTTGGAGTTGATCTTGACTCGAGTGTATAACAACCAACCTGCCTGTATTCGTGAATTTGCGCAGAAGTCATCTCTATCAACTTGTGAGCCCCTTCATGTAAATGAGTTTTAAAATGTACAAAGGTTTGATGCCAGTTTTACAACACAACTATATCTTGTAAGAAATAACGTTCGGAGGTTTTATATAGGCTACTGCAAAAAGCCAGTTATCAAAACAATATTGAATCTTGTGAGCTACAGATGTCGTTAAAATCGAGAGTAGACTTTAATTTCATGTCTGTGGCTGCTTGTTAAGCAAGTTGTGCAAAAAAAAAAAAGAAAACCTACGTCATAGGTCACATTTTAGGCTACTCACCAAATTTCTAGAAGTGTTAATTTTTTAAATGCAAAGCAAGTTTTGTACTTTGACAAGTAATAACAGAAGATAACATGCTGGCGTCTTTCAAAAACTGACATTTAGTTATACAAATATATGCATGTCTTTATGCATTCACTTCAGATTTCGAAATTATTCTCTCCAGCTGCCGCTGAAAAGTGTTACAGTGACACTTACAGTGAGCGACCAACTAAAAACGTTTTGTGTACCTTTTAGTACTTTGTTAAATCTTTGCCTATTCAGTGACCTGAATCAATATTTGAATGATGTTAATAGAATTAAATGTTGTTAGTAATATTGATCTGCATTAGAGCAAAAGAAGTGTAGGCTACTTGTTGATGCTGCGTTGCTTCATTTGAAAATAAGTCATATGCCTAGTTACAATTGTGCATTTCTCAATAATTATTTTAACATGTATAAAAGGGAGAAATTCCAGCTTGTCCAAGCATTCAATATGTAACTGTTTGTCACGAATGGAGGAAGTGAGGCTTGCGAGTTGATGTGCAAAAGGGTTTATTCAGGCTCAGGGTCAACAAAACAGACACCGGCAGACAGTAACCACGTAGGCAGAGACGAGAGAGTAAACGCAATCCAAAGCAATGGTACTGTAATATCAGAGTCCGAAGGGGAAGGCAAGGTGTAGGTCCGTGGAGAAGCAGAAGTCGGCTACAAGTAAATCCAAACGATGAAACAAACAAGATACGAGAACATGAACAACAGGCAATGACTGGGTAGACAGTGTAATGAACCATGATTGGACAGACAAACAGACCGGTATTTATACAGGTGGTACTGATTGAATGATTGAACCTAACTAGCAACAGCTGTGGAGGAGAGGTGCATTCTGGGAAATGAAGTCCAGATATGAAAACAGACACAAACACACATAGAGTTTATGGGAAGCTGGAGTGCCATCAACATTTTCTGGCTGGCAGCAACAGCTGGCCGTGACACTGTTAATGTCCAAGCAACAACGTTTTACCATATTTTGGATAATTCCTGTTAAAATACCAAAAATTTTTGCACACTTTTAACTGAACATAGTAAAAGTGCATTAATTGGATGGAAAACTGTATCTCAAGTTGGATTGAACAATAATGCACAGTGAAGAAGTAGCATTTCTGTTCAACGAAAGAAAGAAAATCATACGGGTTTAGAACTGCAAGATAACTGTGCATAGATGAGAAGCTAAAAGACAAACAATAAGAGATAAAATAAATCCAACGTAAACAGAATTCAAGCATTTATTTCTCCGTTAGCAGCTTCCAGTCGCTTTGCTAAATCCTGGCAAACAGTATTTTATCCAGTGCATGTGAGCCTGAATGAGAGAGAGAGAGAGAATAAAAGCTGGTGGCTGGTCCTCACAGGCAGGATTCGGCACAGCCGTCGCTTGCTGTATCTCCAGCGTGGAGTTGGCAGCAGCTCAGTGATTTCTGACAAAATTACCATCTGTAACAGCCTGGAACTGGACACTGCACTCTACCGCTCCCCACACACACCTCACCTCCACCAGATAAACAGCACCCGGGGGGGAAATCAGAGCGGCCACTCGCTTTCTTTTTCTTTTTCTAAGATTTTTACATAGAGGGGGATCTCTTTCTCATACAGCTCTTTGTAAGCCAGTTCCCAGAATAGCACCTTTCAAATCACTTTCTCTTGCTTTAGTTTAATTCATTTCCATTTTCATTTTAATAAAATTTCTAAGTGCATATAAATCTAGAGCTCTATAATACATGCTTAGCCAATCGTATAAGCCGTAAATGCCATATGTGACTATATACTCTCAAACCAGAATTATGGCATGGAGACTTAACCACGCAAATCAATAAATACCGAGAGCAACCCACCGGTTACTTGTGTTCCTACGCAGGACTAAATTAGTACAAAATGTCATGCTGCATTAAACGCTGCTAAACACCATGCTGGCGAGTGTATGTGTGTGTTCTGTCGCTTTGCTGTGTCATGCTGGTTTTTGGATGTGGTGTTGAAGAGCCGTGATAGCCGTGGTTCCCGCTGTTTAACAGTAGCGTGGGATGGTGTTCGCAACCCGGTGCTTTATGTTGATACTCCAAAGTGAATCATCAGTGTCGCCGTTCCAGTGGAGGGCAGCTGAGATTCTGATTAGCCCTGTCATGCTTTAGGTCTCTATAAATTGAGACTGTTAGTGTATACTTTATGCCTGTCCAATACATATAGAGTCATCTTCTCTAATGAAATTATGTCATATGCATCCCTTCCCCCCGTCCTCGCTTGGCAAATAAACACTTGCTTTCTCTTTTGGTTGGATAATGCATTATATTATTACACCGTGTATGGGTAGGTGAATGAGAGATGGTGGAGGAAGAGTAAGCAATCAAAGGAAACTAATCAGTAATATTGTAATTATGAATTTGTGACCAAATGACCAGGCGAATTAATGGGAAATGTTGATGGTTGTCCAGATGAAAGAGGATGGAAAGCAGCTCTGCAATATTTTGTTGCAAATGGTACTGCAAAGTAATTCTATTGCAGTACTTTAGTAATATTTGTCCGATATAAGAGAGCTTCAGCTAATGACTCACCCTATGTGGTTTGCTTTATGTAAATTTATAAATAAATAATATAGGTTGTGTAATGTGATGCAGGTGTATTCCCTTTTGCTTATCCACTAGTATAACATAAAACTTGTTTATGTAACTTGTTTAAGATTTGCTTTTGCTGTTTTTGCGTGTATTACGATAGGGCAGTATTTTAAAAATGACTTTTTAAAGGGTTTCTTTACCCCAAAAGTTTGTCATTATAACTTACGTATCGTTCAAAACCGGTAAAAGCTTTGTTCTTGTTTAGAACATAGTTTAAGATTTTTAGGTTAAAAACCGGAAGGCTTGTGACTGAAGTAGATAACACTGTCTAAGTTCAGAAAAGTATTAAAGACATTGTCAGAATAGTCCATCTACCATCAATGGTTCAACCGTAACGTTATGAAGCTATAATAATAATATTTGTATAGACAGAAAAAAAAGACTTACGATATTTGCACGCAGCGGTACTCTTCCAAATGGATCTACGGTGACAAATCATTAATAAAGTCATTATTTTTGTTTTCTTTCCATACAAATAGTATTCACATAGCTTAATAATGCTACGGTTGAACCATTGATGGCAGATTCTGACGATGCCTTTCATACTTTACTGTACACTGACAGTGTTATTTACTTGGCAGTCAATGGTACAGACACAAGCCTCCCAGTTTTCATCCAAAATTTCTTAAATTGTGTTTAAAAGATGAACCAAACGTGTACGGGTTTGGACCAGCATGGAGGTTAATGACAAAATTAGCATTTTGTGTTGGAGTTAAACGTTCGATTTTTCATATAAATGAAAGAAAAGAGAGTAATATAATATTTAATTTGTAAAAGGTCCTTTTTTTGTTATTGTCTTATAATCAAGCCATAACAAATTATTTTCTTTTTCTAAATTTAGTGTATACTTTCTCAACGAGACGAAAGTCTCAGAAGAGCAGCTTGAGATGAAATTTGAGACATGATTTGTGAAGTACAATCAAGGTATATATATATATATATATATATATATATATAGTGCAATATTGTCCAAACATGATTTACAATCGAATTAATAAAGTTTAAAAAAATGGAATACTGTAATAAATGCTAAAAACGGCATTGATAAAAATGTTCATGCATGACAAAATAATTCCTCTTATATTTTCTGTATGTGCATAAACTGTTAGACATTTTAGTGGACAGATCAAATAAATGTGTGTTTTATTTTGCACTGCACAGGGACCAAGGTGCCTATAGCGGAACAACACCAAACACCAAGACCGCCCAAAGCAGAGTAATTTACCTGTTCCTACCAATGCTTCTTGCTGATCTCAGAACAGAGATAAAACCGCAGTAGCAAAACTAACACATACACAAACCTGAGCTTGGCAACCTCTTTATGTCAGTGGAATTTTTATCAGGATTTACGTGGGTGAAATCAATACAAGCTTTCACCGGGTCTTGGGAAAAGTTCAGCAGATTCCGCCACAGTCATCTGCACGTCTAAAGGTGACGTGACAGTAAAGAAAAAATAAAAGACCGCACACACTCCAGAACACACACTCGCTGTACAGTTAAGAAAGGATCTTCATATCCAATTGTGATTGGATCTCCCGATTAAGCATTAATTACAAAGCAGTTCATTTTGAGTTTGACGTGATGAAGCATGCGAATTTGAGACTGGCTTCTGGGTCTTTTTAACCCACCAGCTTGACATTTATACAATGCAAGCCTTTAACTAATATCCTTCACAGTGGAAACTCATAACAAGCCAGCCTACCCCTCTAGATAATCATTTTTAAATGATCCTTTTCCTTGAGAGATTTCTTTCATTTGAATTCTACTGTGGGGGACGAATCAGAAACTGTTCTAAGCATGGTCACTATTTACCACAGCTACTAGTCTGTTTACAAGCAACTTTCTGTTTAGCCTCCCTTTCACTTGTTTCTAAAATGAACACAAAGTAGGCCGGGGGGACTGTGCTAATAAAACATTCAGCTTTTGTTCTTCTCCTCTAGTCTCATAAATAAACGTGCAATACAAGTAAATCTTTTATAGAGTAGCAAACACGTTTTATTTGCCAAAGTCCTGTAGTGACCAAAGCTTCTTTAAAAATAGGTGAATGTCAATACAATGCTATGAGATGGATAGTGAAGCATTCGAAGTATAACAGAGCAAACACCATCTCCAAGCAGTTTTACATCAACGAGTTGAAATGTCAAGTGAGTTATGCATATTGAATGCTCATGACTTATGCATTACCTGGAATATATGTGAGGCCTGTGTAAAGTGGTCTATTCTAATCTTCAGGTCTTTGAGGCATCTTCTTGGGCAGAAGGAACAGCTGTGATCTGGATAGCGATGCTAAATTAGTTCAGTTGTTCTCAACTGGTGGGTCATGACCCAAAAATGGGTCACAGGTTTGTGCTTATGGCGTTGTGGACAGCAGGGAGACATGCAGAAAACCTTGCATGGCAAAATAACTGGACTTAACTTTTAAAGGGATGTCTTTTGTTGTTGACATCAGCATTTAGTATCAAACTGGTGTGTTTTGGAAGACATTTGTCTGCCATCTGGTTGAAATTTGGCCAACTTTAACATGTTTGGCACAGCGCTTTATCTCATATACAAAAACATTACATTTGCTTACATAGAGATTAAAAATAGTTTGTTTGTGATGCTGAGACTTACTAAATTTGCCAATTTTCTATTGTCTGTCACTTAATCCATGCTTATGATAATAGTTCATTATGATTTCATCCAGTGTTTATTATTTTTTTTATGATACACCTGATGGCATGAAACAAAAGCAGTTGACAGCCACTGAATTAATCCTCATAGATGAAAGATGAAATGAATTAATGCCATTCAAACATATTTTTGATATAATTAAATTTACCTTTTAGCTCTCAATATGCTTTTGCGTTCCTTTGTTTGGGGGGGATATTGTTTGAATTTCATTGCAAAATATAAATCCAAATGACAGCCGCAACTGCAAGCAAATTTTCTAATAGCTAACTTTTCCTAGTTGTTTTTGCAATCACTTTAAACCAACTGGTCCCTGGGTGATTTTTAATGGATGTACGAAATCAGTTCCCCTCAAGGTGTCCTAGCAAAGTAGCCACAGGTATTAATAGTTAATGTGATGAAATGCATGTTCCAAAAAGGTCTGACTACCAGAAAGTGTACGTTTTGTATATTACATTGTTGTATATTTTAAACCTATACACCTCTTGTTGTTAGACGTTTTATAGTTGTAAAGCGTTGTGCTAAATTTCTATAAAAAAGTAAATGGGTTTATAAAACCAAGGATTTAAATATTTTTACTAATGCAATAGTAATCTTGTGATATTATATTTTTGCAATTTATTTCTGTCACAGCAAAGCTGAAATTTTCAGTATCATTACTCCAGTCTTCCGTGTCACATGATTCGTCAGATATCCTTCAATAATCATAGATTATATGCTCAAGAAACATTTCTTATTATGTTAAATCTTTTTTTTTTGCTGTGTAACATTTTGTTTTGTAGATACCGTGACACATTGTTTGTCAGGGTTATTTAATGAATAAAAAGTCTGGCCAAAAATATTGGCACCCTTGGTAAATATGATCAAAGAAGACTGTGAAAAATAATCTGCATTGTTAATCCTTTTGATCTTTTATTTTATAAATTCCCCCCAAAAAACTAACCTTTCATTGGTTAATAAGAATCTAAATTGGGGGATATATCATTATGAATGTTTTTCTGTAATACACACTGGGCTTTTATTAAATACTTTTTGAAACTTCCAATTGCCAGTTTAACAGCTTTACATTTTCTCCCATAATGCCTGGAGGTTATTTATATTTGTACATTAGTGTATTTGATGGAAATAAATATTTTTATTCTGTGAGGAACTGAATTCGTACTAAAAATGCCCAAAACATGGCAGCATGACCTGGGCAACACAAGTAGCTGCTGATAATGAATTTAATGGAGTCGTGCCTGTACAGGCCAAGCTGTGATGTTTTCTCCCTGGACTAACACTGTGTCCCTGTGATTATGTTTTCTCTCTGCAGAGCCACAGCTAAAAGGCATCGTCACCCGTCTGTACAGCCAGCATGGCTACTACCTGCAGATGCTGCCGGATGGCACCATGGACGGCACAAGGGACGAGAACAGCTGCTTCTGTAAGCGTGTGTTCTTTCTCACTCGTTATTCACGGCTGACAGGCGCAGTGTGACCTCTGGTTGGGTCAGTTGTAGAAACTATTGAGGTGTATCTGCTTGTGTCCATCCCTGTGACCGCTAGACATACAAAAAATGGACTTCTGTAGTTCCTGACGTTCATTTGTTCAGTCTTAAAGTCTCCTCACGTACATATTCTGTCTGTCTGTCCATTGTAATTAATTTGAGAGCCCAGTGTTGGCATATGTCCGGTATGTCAGGCTTAAGGCCAGGTGTATAACACACACCAATGGTCACTGATGCCACTATGGGGATTCACACTTAGCGATATGATTTAAGATCACATGCATTAATATTTGTCTGGACTAGAATTATAGTAGAGGATATTCAGATATTTTGGGCATCAGATGTCTGTAAGTAATTCACATAATTCACAAGTTGTTGTACATAGTTAATATAGGGGTGTGCTATACAGTATGTATCATCTACGATAATTTCATAATTGTTGTTTTAGCACAGATTAGGCTGGCATTATAAAGTATATCAGTCATTTCACGAGTTCGGGCTTGAAGGCATAAACGAATAGCGAAGCTGATTTGGCGTGCTGCTAAAGGAGGAGACTCAGGATTAGGAGGGCTGCCGAGCCCTAGGGTGGGCAGCCCTAAGGGCTCGGGAGAGGGAAGAGACGGACAGCCGATTCCCAATCCTGAGTGCCCCCCAAAAGGAGAAGGTGGAGAAGGGGTAGGAGGCGGGGTGCTGCGATTGAAGTGAGCAGAGGAAGGAATTAAGGGTATTTATAGGGAGGTTTGAGGTTCCCGATAGGGTAACGAGGTAATAGAATTATTAGGGAGGCGGAGAGCTGAACTGCCTTCGCCCCCTCCTCCCGAAATGCGTTTGCTAAACTCTATTTATTAAAACTTTATAATTACAGTTATCACTAAAGTTGTCATTGTTTATGTGAATGGGCCTTTAAGGTTGATTTGATCCACATATGCCTAAATTGACTGTATAATGTCCATGGCATTTCAAGTTTATGACATTAAATACACTTTTAGAATTTGAATTATTATTATTATTATTTTTTAATGCTGGTGACACAAAACACAAATGATTCCCATACTGTACACAGACAAAAGCAAGACATCCCAAAATAGCGCAAAGCTTGTTAGTTCACAAAACAAGAAAATGATCCAAAATCTGGATTACCGTTTTGGCAGCCGGAAGAACTAAGACCTTATTATACTGATAATTCTCGATGTCTCCGCAGCTCACACAAGGATGAAGCTCGCTCGGCCTGTTACACCCTAATATGTGTTTCAACACCCCAGCGAGACTGTGACAGTCAGCCAGTGATGATGAATATATCTATTCCCTCAACACTGACAAATCCCATTTTCACCGTACGGAGTCCAGCCTTCAAATATGTGTCCAGGCACATTACATTTTCTCGCAATAAGGAGCTACACAATCCTCTGTAATGGATGAATTTTGTGGATCATCTTTTTGTGATCATCATGCAGTGGTGCAAAACAATGAGGGCTGTTTGCTTGTGCACCTTATTTAGTACACATTCCTATATATCATGGTCTCATAGAGGTTGTGAGTCAAGGTATTTGATTTTGACACAATATTAGCTGTAAACACATTTATATCTAAAGAAATAAAACAATTCAAATACAGGTTATTATTTATACATACAGGTGCCCTTATTTTGGAAAGTAGCCTACCTTTATGCAGTAGCTCTAAGAAAATGAAAACATCATACTAAGTATAAAATCTGAAAGTGCACCGTGTACAAAAGTTATTGTCTCTTAAAAGAAAGAGTTGACTTTGAAACAGTCGTTTTTCAAACCAGTCAAAGCCCTTTTTATGTTGAAGTCATTTCAAAATAGGGCCACAAGCAAAAGTGAATAGCGCCAACAGCAGCTTGGTCAAATCAACAACTTGCTGATATGACATTGCTTAAACAGTTCAGCGAAAAATAAATAAATCCTCAGTAACTCACATTTGTACTTAATATTGGTATTCTATTGATTCAATGACTGACACAATCACTTGTTTCCATCAAAAGCTGACTTAGTGGCTCAGTGGTAAACCCAGATAGCACACGTACGTCTGCAAGATGTCTTTTAAAGATCTCTTGATCTGGAAAGCATCTGCTGACTACAA
>JAUCNO010000002.1:4465241-4486326 GCA_032353835.1 Enteromius viviparus | reverse complement strand
GCTGGTTATTCACTAACTCCACCCACAATCCCTGCCGGACCTGGGACTCGAACCCACGACCTTTGGGTTACAGGTCCAACTCTCTATCCATTAGGCCATGTTTTGTAGTCTTTATAATATAACGGTCTATCTTTTACATTTTTTATTTAATACTGTTTAAATTTAGATACATAAATATAATTAAAATCTATTTAAATTCTGGAAACAATTATTTTGTAGTCTTTATAATATCACACTTAATATTTTTTTCACACATTTTTTCCTGACATATCTAGGGGTCCTTGGTTTAAAAATCTCCCAAGGTCAACTCTTGGAGGTCAAGTTTAATGTCTTAAGACTGCACCACCACAGGCTATAATGTAATGTATGTTGTAAAACGGGTCAAAGGTCAACTTTGAGGTTATATATTGGAAGACTGAACTTGAAAATGTGAGGTTGGGGGTTGATGATGTCCTTCCCGGTGGCCGTGGTAACTCGATTCACATGATTAGATTGTTATTAGTATTCCATGAGGCTAATCATCTATTGATCTCCTCCGTCTGTGAGATTTTGAGGACATCAAATACGTGAGGCAAAAGCTGCTTAGTTTGATGCATAGGCCAAGAAGAGGAGGGTGGAATAAAATAAGTAAAAGTAAAAGAACGAGAGAGCTGATAAAGAGAAATCTAAGAAAAAATCCTGAGCGTTGCATAGACTAAAAGCAGACAGGCAGAAATTTGGACGTATTCGCTGGTTTTCACTCAAGTCGAGCTGAGCTGCTTAATATAGAGGGAAGAAAAACTCCTGTAACCCTTTCATCCCCCTCCAGACCCCAGCATCTTCTCTGTTTCTCCTTCCCTCACTCAGTCCGAATCTCTCAATCTCCGGTGGCTTGCCGAAAGGCTTCAGTCAGCCGTTTCTGCTTGGCTACCCTCAGTAAATCAATCCTGCTGATTGGGTCTGCTCTCTGACAGGGCAAGGACCCTGACGAAGACTAAGAGAGATGTATACATGTCGCTCCTGGTTACAGTCACCTGGCTTTAGTGGCTTGGATTGGTGGGAAGGGCTCTAAGCGAAAGGGAGATGAATAGGAACGGTGAAGTTATGTTCAGAACGGGCTCAATTAAAGTTTTAGGTTGAAAGCCGAATGTGTTTTTTTTCATCTCAGGCCATGACATTTTGAGTATCTATAGATTTGTGGCTTTTGCTTTCAAGTGAGAGCGTTTACATTTGCATGCCGGTACGTATGTTGAGTGGAGCTCGCTGCTTCTCTGCTCTCAGAGTACCTTTGGGGACAGTGTTAAGTTCATCAGTCATGCAAATGAATACAGTTTATGAGTAGAATAATCTACCTCCTGCTCTCCGGAGAACATTGCTTTCAAAGAAACACCATGATGGGATATCTGCTTATCCTCTACAGACGTAGACCAGCCAATCAAAAGCATGGCGTGATGTTATTTCAGTTGGCAACATGCTAACATTTTAATCTTTGGTGTTTACATACATCTATGTACATGCGTTAGAGATGTCTGTGCTTATTAGCATATTTGTGTTTTTCATTCTTTGGCAGGAGAATTTCAACCCAGAGTGCAAATTCAAAGAGAGCGTGTTTGAGAACTACTATGTGACGTACTCCTCCATGCTGTACCGCCAAAGCCAGTCTGGACGCTCGTGGTACATCGGCATCAACCGGGATGGCCAAGTGATGAAGGGTAACCGCGTGAAGAAGACCAAAGCGGCCGCACACTTTCTACCTAAAGTTATCGAAGGTCAGATCAGGTTTAAACTTGAGACATATTCCAATTTAGAATATAGATTAGCAGAGACTGACATTAATAGATGGAATATCTAACTCAAAAAGTTAACTGTTTTAGTTTTTAGCTGGTTAAAACTCTTTGGTTCTTTGGATAAAAGTGTCTGCAAAATTACTAAATCTAAATGTAAATGCAATAGCTGGTCCAAACAAGTCATAAACTAGTATACCAGTTTTTAAGGTCTATTAGAAATCCCGGTTGTCAAGATTGTTGGAATTTACTGGCTGTCCAGTAGCAGTAGCTTCCACTAGCATAGACCAGCTAGTAACAAACCAATCTTAGGCCAGATAATAACCAACCTAAACAAGCTAATGACCAGCTAATAACCAGCTTCCCTATTTTAAAATTCAGCTTGCCCTATCTTAAATTACATAATAACCAGCCAAGACCACCTAATAACCATTTTGCATTAAATAATTTAACTTGCACTAGCTTAAACAATATAATAACCAGCTTGTACTAACTCAGATCAGATAATAACAAGCTTCCACCACCTAATAACCAGCTTGAACCAGTCGATGGCCATCTTAAACCAGAAAATAACCTGCTTACTCTAGCATAGTGCACCCGATATTTGACTATTTCAAACCAAAAACTAACCTGCTGCGACCAGCTTGACCTACAGTAGCTAACGACCATCTAGATCAATTAAAAACCACTTAGCACCAGCTAAAGCCAGCTTGCACTAGCTTAAACCAGAAAATAACCAGCTTGCGTTAACCAGATAATACCAAGCCCACCTAATAACCATTTTGCGCCAGGTAATAGTCAGGTAAACTTGCACTAGCTTAGACCAGATAATTAGCTTGCGCTAACTCAAACCAGCAAAAGTAACCAGTAACCAGCATCTACCACTTAATAACCAGCTTGTGCTAGCCACTAACCATCTTAGATCAGCTAATAACCTACTTGCACCAGATTAAACCAGCCAATAATTAGCAAAAAACAGTTAATAACCTGCCTGAACCAGTAAGTTACACTAGTTTAGATCAGATAATAACCAAATTGCAATTAGGTGGGTTAATAATTAGTTTGAGGCAATCTAATAACAGCCTGAGCCAACTAAAACCCACCTTAAATCAGCTAACAACTAGTTTACACCAATGTAAACTGGCAATTAACCTAGCATAGCCCAGCCATATCCAGACCTTCACTATCTCAAATCAGATAATAACCTGCTTAGACTGGTTAATGAACAGCTTAAGCCAGCTAATGACCGTTTTAGATCAACAAACAACCGTTTAGCACCAGTCAATATCCAGATGTCACAGGATGGGCTTATATCCAGCTTTGAACAGCTTAAACTAGATAATAACTCATTTGTACCAGCTAATGGCTCCCCCAATTTTCTTTCAATAGCAAATTCTTCTTTTTATTGCACTATTCAAGAGACTATAATTTTAGTTTCTTTGTGGTTCCTTTTAAATATCATCTGTGCCTTTGTTCTTCTTGTTTCCTCAGTGGCCATGTACAAGGAACCTTCACTGCATGAGCTTGTAGCGGAGCAGAGTCCTCCACGCAAAACCGTAAAGACTTCAGACTCCCCGTCTCACCAGAACGGCAGGAAAGAGGCCCCCAGAGCTGAAGCTTCATAGCACAGGGGGCGCATGCAGGGAGGGTGAGGGACTACATTGACACTGAGAACTCCATTTCCTTCATGCAACGAGGGCAGGAAGAGCTGTGTGAGCGGCTGTTAGCTGTGGGGTTTTGAATGGGGCGAGATAAGACAGCAGCCCCCGGCTCTCTGCAGTGAGCAGAGAATCCCTGCCTCCCTCCGTCAAACCAGCTCACATATATTTCCACTGACCATGCATGACACCTAACCACCCCCCCTCCCCACCCCGTATGATCCCATAATCCTCTGCAAAAACATGTTTCTGTGCCCCCACATGCCCTACTTGAGTTCTCTCACAGTGTCAGACGAAAATGCAAACAATATCCATCCTAACTGAAGAATTCAATTGACTTTTCTTTCCCTACGGTTTCTTTTTGTTTGAACAAAAGGTTTTGGTGTGAGAATGAGCGCGAGAGCGAGAGAGGTTATTATCCAATATAATCATAATGATTCCAGCAGATGAGACCCTCGCTGGTTCATTTTTTTTCCTGCCACCATTTTGCCAAAGGCTGCTCTGAGCCAGTCAGAGCTATAAGGGGTACAGTAAAATTTATTTTTATGGGACCATTTACAGAGGATCCGGTTCTATTGGTCAGCAGGTGTAGATTGTTTTCTGCTGGGAAGCCAATGGCGTCAGCTTTTGAAATGAAACATTCATTTTTTGATATTCTCAAAAACAACCCGATGATGATGATAATGAGCTCAAACACATCTGTTTTTGGTTTAATTATGGCTACACCTGCTAAGATCCCTCCCCCCAAAAGAAAAAAAACAAGTAAATTCTCTTGTGACGACTCTATTCATGTTTAATGGCCAGTAGGTTTGAAGCAGCATCCGTATCATTGGCAAACGAGTGAAGATTATTCGGGGCAGTTGTTTGATAGCTCTTTGATGGAATTCTTACAGGGGATTACATGGAGTCCAGCCATGATTGCTTGAATTATTTACTCCTTTTCCCGGGAACGTTCGGCTCGTTCAAGCAGCTCGGACGAGAGATTTTAATATGCAAATTTAAATTGTGGCGAGCCGCTCAATGACGCAGTGTTTGTGCGGGTTTAGACGTGAGTATTAGAGTGTGAAAGAGACTGAAAGATGTGAAATGAACATCTGCTTCCATTATTTATTTGTGTGTGTGTGTGTGGCAGTCTGGGCACATGTGTGTAAACGCATTGGCTCGAACACCACAGTTGATCATTTTAATGGTTCGGTCGGGTCTGGGCATTTTAATCTGCCTAGAGATGTTGACTGATGACCCTCTCCAGGTTTCATAATTGACACATAACCAAGAGGATGTGCTGTGACATCCAGGATCTCTTAGTAATTCCACAGGCATCTTATCAGTCTACAAACACCACACTCCGTAAGTTGTTTGCAATGTGTATGTTTGAGTAAAGCATCGGTCAACCAGCTTCCAAGTGGTGCCCTTTTGTCCTCCAGAAGGGAGGCAATCTCCTCTTTGAAGATGACATCACGCATTTGTGGGCCAATAGCAGCTGCTGGGGCTGTAGAAGGTATGGCCTGAGTGGCTGTAGGGGTGAAAGCTTCACAATTTTTTGCTGTTGTTCTGTCTGTCTGAAAAGGTCATTTGTTGATTCTTATTTGTGTTCGCATGGTCTTTAGACACAAATGAGAATCAACAAATGACCTTGAGCTGTGCCGTAAACACCCCGAACAGCAACAATAAATAAACATAAAATGAATCAATCTTTGACTAACAATATTGAATCAAAGGACATGCAATAGGAAGTCAGAAGAATGTAGTGGAAGTTAGTGAGGGTTTGCGCATGTTGCAGAACGTTTTTGGCATGTTGAAGCGGGTATGTGTCTCATTGAAAGTTATTAGCAAGTTGAATATTAAAAGAATATTCCAGTTCAATTACATTTAATAAACAGCAGATGTGGCGTAATGTTGATTAGACTAAAAATGCATTAAACTAATTTTCTTCAGAAAAAAAAAAAAAAAGATTACAGTGATGCACTTCTAATGGATATGAATAGGGAAAAATTGTATGAAGATTCTCAAGCAGATATTTGAAGCTTTTAATTTCATCAAATATTTACATTTATTGTTTTGTTTAAACTTGTACATTAATATAGCAGTAAAGCAGTTTAAATTACAATTTTTAATCATTTTTATGGTTACAACTGTTTCAATATCATGGCATTTGCCGAAGTAAAATTGAATACACTTTTATACCGGAAAAAGTTAGCAAGAGTATTTTTTTTTACACTAAAATCATGTTAACATGCAAATGTGTATATCTTGTGGCTGTTTTATTAAAGAAAGAATGAATTTGCCCTCTTCGCTTTCACTGCAAGCAGCTCACTGTAACCCAGATTTTTGCTTCTTCTACTTTTTTTTTTTCAGAGAAAAGGGGACAAGAGAAAATTAATTTTTGTGTTAATCAACATAATGCCACAAGTGCTGTTCATTGCGGTTAACTCGCATTGAGCCTGGAACGTTCCCGTAATGTGTGAGCATGAGAAAGTCTGAAAAAGTTTGGTTATGCGAGACGGGATTTGAGATGAACACGATTTTGCTGGCTGCATGAGTCTGTAAAAATCTTGAGGGCAGCTCGGTGATTGAAGTTAGCTGGTGGAGAGGAAGACGGCTTTAGAGGCATTAGATTATGAGGAGCAAAACCAGAAGATCATTAAGCTGGATTCTTGGAGGAGAACGTGTGCTTTGGTGCTAATGATGAGAGCGAGATCCTGTTCTGTGAATTAGACACGAATTGTTGCTGATTGAGCGGAAGGCAGAGAACAGAGTCCCTTTGAGGATGGGGGGAGGAGGATGCGTACGTGCCGTGTATCTACCTGGCCCGACGGAGACGTTAAGAACACAAGGACGAATGTGGCACGTATACGTCCCTTCATGTGTGCTCCAAAGTCATGCTCCATTTCCTGAGCAATCTCCCCAAACCCTCTCCTGTGTGTCCAGTGGCTATTAACCTTCCCTCAGTGTGTGTGTATGTGTGCGAGTGAGAGAGAGAGAGAGCGAAGTAACGATCGATTGACTCAATAAAAGCCAAACTGGAGAGCAATAGCCCAGCGCTGTGAGCAATAATTTCCCTGTTCAACCGAGGAACCCGAGAACATTAGCAGATGATGAACTGAGAGTTTTTTTTTGTGGGACTTTATCCGGTCTGCGCAAAAGCGGCGGAGGAGGAGACAACATGGAGATAAAGTGACGTTCAGATTGCAAACCCAATTTTGTTATTGTCAAATGGGCCTCGCTCGCCCACTCCCGCTCTCTTGCTTCTGTCCAGACCTGGTTTTGCTGTGAAGTTGCTAGTATTATGGTATCAGATCTCTCCTGACTCTCGCTCTCTCTTTAAAATCAGGGCAAGTTCTCAAGGACACATTGAGTCCACCCTCTGTTTCATTTGCCCTCAATTCAAGCATGCAAAAAGAGTGAGACGTTCAAGGGAACACCTATGAAATTTTCATGCTGTATTTTTGTGACAAAAAATAGATTTCATACTATATCTCAGAGGAGTAAAAGAGAACATTATGTGTACATAAATACAAGAATGATTCAGAAGTAATATTAAATGCAATCAAAAAATGATGACAGTACTGTAAATGGGTGCTTTTGGGGAGATGGACTGCCTGGTCTTGCCAAAACTGCTGTGAGCCATAAGGACTGTGGACATGTACAGATCTGAGTTCCTTTTTGTATTTGTTTTTATTAAATTGTGATATTAATTGTAACTGAAGGCCATTTCACCCACAGAAAAAAAAATAGATGTAATTTTAAAGAACTGATGGGTATTTCCTTGAAATTTGCTTTTATATTTAGTCGAAAATATGTATTAACCTGAAACCTTGTGTTTGTTTGATTGTTTTCTTTTACTGCTATTTATTTATTTCCCTTGTGTGAACATGTTTTTTATGGGTTTTTTTCCTCTCTCTTTTTAAAATTTTTATTTCATAAAACTGTGCTGTTAATGGACTAATTGGACTTCTGAGACCTAATCATCCATACTAAAAATGTGATTTGCGAGTTTTACGCAAAAAAGAAAGAAAGAAAGAAAAAAAAATACTCAAACTGAAACCTAAAAGCCAATGCACCTTTTCCTGATCAGGTCTTCCAAATGAAATGAAAAGAAAACAAGCCAGTCCTTTTCTTCCCTGTCCTCTCGTCTTCCGAAAAAGCAAAGTCTTCCACTAGCCAGGGCTTGCCTGAGTGTGGCAATAACTGCCAACTAGAACACGGCTTCCTGCCTAAGCCCCGCCCCTGATCTTACAGTGAATGCAGGAACAGGCTGATTGGCTGACAGCCACTGGAGGCTGAGCTACACACACCTGCCCTATGGAGACTCAACAAAGGCCTGAGTCATTTGGCCTCAGTCTGGGTCATTTGGCCATCCCCTGCACCCTTAACCAGCATGGCAGACATGCTGCTCTGAAAGCCGACACACCTGGGAGAGTACTGGGACTCTACTGCATGCATCCCACTTCGGAAATACTAGGAATGGACTCCCCGTTACAGAGCACAGGATCTCCTTACCACCCTGTCCTGGCCTCCAACTTGCAATCCTGTGTACGTTTCTAGAGCAATTATACATCTCTGGGTTAGCAGGAGGAAGGGGGTGTGTCTTATTACTACATATTACTGAATAAACAGTTATATTTGTATTATTGTAAGATGTGTGATGGACTGTGTTGTGCGTAATCTGTGTTTTTAGCTGTTCGCTGCTCTTGGTTTTAGAAAATTACCATGCAAAATATCAGAAGCATGTAGGAAACAGATGGCGCAGACAGCTGCAGGTACTCACAGGTGAGCAGTGACAGGTGACAGATAACCTCTGCTCTCTTCACTTAGCATTAGCACACTGAAAACGGACAAAACACACGAAACCCTCACTGTGCGTGGTTTTTATTAAACTTCTCCCTTTTATGACACCAGACCTTGACTAATCCTCTCACTGGCCACCTACGAACATATGCATTATGTCACTGCATTACAGGAAGTCTTGCTAATCAGATGAGGAACAGAATTAATACCGCAGGGTGGAATATAAACCACAGCCCACTCTCACTCTCGCATGCAGACTCGTTATAAAATCGTAGATCATCTTCCAGACCCTTCAAGCAAGCCGAGATAATTGTCTTGAACGCCTTTACAGACCCAACAAACTCTTAAAACAAGCTTCTTCTATATATTTGAGGATTAGGTGGCAGTTGATGGATTAATATTAGAAAATTACATGCAGAACCGGGTATGAATTTCAGCGTGGGAGGGGAAAACATAATTCAGATCCCTCTGCTGTTTAACTAAAAGTAATCCTAGAAACTAATTCTAGATCAGAGCTCCTGCTGCGAGAATATTCGGAAATATTTCGAAGGCAGATTGCTTATTGGAGATAATGACAGCATGTGGGTTAAACAAGGAAAGAGTGAAGACATCAAAAGTATGGGATAAATCAAAAAAGATGGCTGAGCTGTGATCTTTTCTCTGCAGGGTGAAGGAAGAGACTAAAAAACTATTGGAAGTTTTAGAAAACACTTTCAATGTGTTTACTTTCTTGATTTCTTGTGGTCATTTTCACAATCTCAACATTTAACTTTAACTAGGCTATTTAACATGATACATAAAACATCGTTAAATACGGAGGTCATGTTTACCTTAGTGGAAAAATAAAAAGAACGAGGACGTACTGTAAGACAGACCAATACGAAACCGGTGTTGAGAACGAGAACCCTTCGTGGCCCCTTCTGCGCATGCTCTTAGGTGAGGTTGCGCGCGCGAAAGAACGCGTGAGCGAGCGGGAGAAACAGTTGAGGTAGCGCGGAAAGCCCTTATATGGGCATGGTTTGGGCGCATTTTATGCAAATTATGAGCGCGAGCTCAACAGTACTACAAAAACCATACAATCTTCCGTAAATTTTGAGCTCATAAATACACAAATTGTTCAAAATAATTAGTAAAATGACGTTCACTGATTTTTCTACCACTGACATACGCTACACAAAGACATCACAGAGTCCCTGAACAACAAAAAACGAACAAATTTGCTCATTCATAATGCAGCAATATAACGTGCTTAGAAATGGCGTTTGCTAACTGAAAACCAAGAAAAACGAACTAGAACATTTAGGGAATCCTTTTTAACAAGAAAATGAAATCATAGCCACAGCAAAAGAAGTCCAAATCAAAGTAATGAATCACATGCTTTAGCAGTACACTATTTTACGTCACAAGCACAGGCTAAATTTGAAAGCATCAGAGAAGCTATGAGTCATGGTTGTATCAGACCCTCACCTGCGGGCTAACCTCTGCAACTCTCGATAAAGGTAAACCACAACAGTAAGGCACAAATCTGTCAAGGGTGATAAACGCTCAGTGGATTTTTTTCTCTCCCATGGTTAAATGCTAATGGTAAGTCTTCCAAGTGACCACATAAAAGCAGATTGCTGGGCACCCTGCTGCAATCTTGCCTGCGTTCACAGTGCTCTGGAGGAAATACAGCAAAATGTTAGAAGTAATAATTGATCCATGCATTATTCATGGACGTGTCCCTGGGGAGGAAGGGAAGAGGAAGGCAAGGGTGGCAGGGTCAGAGAACGCACCTCAGCATGCTGCTCCTCATTACATTTGCCATCTGGACTCAGCGTTTAGACCGGGGCTTCCCTTCCTGATCTCACCCTACACACACACAGAGACACACACGCAGGCTGCTATAGTATAATGCATGCAGAAACAAGTCTCTACATGCACAAATGCACACCGGCAAGGCTCACAGACACAACTGTGTTTCCTTACAAGCCTCTATGATCTCTCAGATGATGATTTTGATCCAACATGGCATCTTCTTAAAGCTTCTCGCTCTGTATGCTGTGTGCATTCAAACCTGACATCGTTCACACTATTTGAACTCTTCCCTCAGGCCTTCAGCTCTACCCTGAGGCCTCCTGAACACATCTCCAGACTCTCCCCAGATTGTACCATTTAAACTGATCGTCAAGGTCTTTGGCTTATGAGATAGTAACAGTTCAAAACCTGTTTTATACTGCTCTCTAGTGGATATAGGAGACGCTGCATCCACAGTGCAAAGGAAACCTGAGTCAGCAGCCTTGGTTATGATACTATGTGCACTGATTAACTTAACCTAATAAGGTTTTTAATAAGCATTAATGGTTCCTTAACTTGTGATATCCGTAGAACATTTCTATAGCGCAAATGTTCCTTTACAAGTCGAAAAAGCTTCTTCACACACAAAAAATATTGTTCACTGAGTAATTTTTGGGGTACACTTTCTTTTGCCTTTTTGAAACTTTATTTTCTAAAGAGTGTGGTGTGTATTACTTTAATGTATTTCTTTTAACACTAAACATGAAGTTGATACTTAATTTTGTTATCGTATGAGATATAATCAGAAAATAAATAAAAAATATGAATTATATCAGTCAAAAAGCACAAAAAACACAAGATGAAACTTAATGTGATAATAGAAAATTAATATGCTAAGATTTTCTGATTGGTATAAAATCTTTCTGAAAATAAAATTATTATACAGTTATAAAGTATTTTATATTTTACAATACACTGGGTTGTGTTGTAGGGAAATGAAAATGACTGTATAATTAATGTTTTGCCAGAAAATTTTAATTTATTTAATTTTTGTTTAACAGTGTCAAAATAATTCTTAGTTAGAAATTAGTAAAGCTCACAAATAATTACAGAGAAATGTGAAATATTTCCAATCTAAACTCTTAGTAAACATTCTTTACATTGTAGGATAATTCTAAAATTAGCCTAATAGTGCTGCTGTCAGATAAAGTAAATGAGACAAACCACACAGAATGTAAACTGCTATGGTCATAATACAAAAATTTTTTTATTATGCAAGCAGCATTTTTGCTATAGTGGTCTCAGCCTCATGGACTGTATACAGCCTCTTACAAAAACACTCAGTATATACCCTAATGTCCTCTATTATCCTTCCCTGTGAGGCGCTGGTAACATCACCATTGATTTCACCTTTATCTCATTCCCACACATTCTCTTCTCTTCTTTATTCCCTCATTCTCTTCATCTCACTATTCTTGTTCTCATTAGGATGTAAATGGACATTATTGTTATCAGACCCCAAAAAGGAAGAACAAAGAGAGAAACAGACAGAGTGCTGAGACGTATTGGTGATGTTCAGCATCCATTACACTGATAAAGGAAGGAACAAAACAAATGTCAGAGCCACACTAAAAAGGCCTAGAGCCCCCCTAGTGGCTAAACAGAACACAAGCCGGATTTTTCCGATAGGGGGCGGTAGTAAGTAGAAACTGTATGAGCCGAGAGAGAGCGAGTTTCCACGAAACCCATCTCAATAGAAACTGTGGTTAAGATCGAAGTAATAATAATTGCTACTTGCTACAAGATATAGGCTACATGCATACAAACACACAAGAGCTAATTCAAATATATATAGAAATGCATGATAATAATACCATGCAAACAAAACAGTTGTCAGGATTACTATGCACTCAATTGATACTGGTCCCGTTTCTTCTCAGCTATGAGTCACTATCAGTTGACAGTTTGAATTACTTGACTTGAGACTCTAAACAATTATAGGGGTGGGTCTAATAAGACCTCCCTCCTGAACCCTCTCCCCCACCACCCAAACACAGAGGTGACATTCAAGCCTCTCCACAGGAAAAAGCACAGCGAGAAACAAAAGATGAGTCTTGTAGTGCCATGGCGAAGATATTTATAGGAAGTTTGCATTTGCACACAACATCAGAAATAAGCTTGAGAGTTTCTCATGCTCTCTGAGACAGTGACCGATGGAGGGTGTGAAATGTCTCACTGGAGCATAAGATAGTATGTGAGGAGATGCGATACGAGGATGTGTATATTGGATTATGCGTGTGGAGGGAAATATAAAGTAGA
This sequence comes from Enteromius viviparus, assembly GCA_032353835.1. Taxonomy (NCBI): domain Eukaryota; kingdom Metazoa; phylum Chordata; class Actinopteri; order Cypriniformes; family Cyprinidae; genus Enteromius; species Enteromius viviparus. Next base: position 4,474,022 of record JAUCNO010000002.1, on the reverse strand, counting down.
GATTTCTTTGTGTGGGTGAATGTGTTTGGATTAGATTCCAGGAAATGCTCAGGGCTGGTGTTCTGTGGTTTACGGTAGAAAAAAAAAAACCTGTCCGACCAGTACTGATATGTTACAACCATCCCCCCCTGTGAGAACGGTGGCAAATAATACTTCAGTGAACAGTTTCGCATACTCGTAACCTAGAAGATCCATTTGTACACACTTGTACAGTGTATGAATCATATCAGGATTTTTTTTTCTGACTGAAACCTGCTACATCATAGCTTGTAGGATTCCTAAAGACACTCCCTTTTCTCTTTCTCTTTATGTGTGTGATCATTTGGCTAGATAAACAGGACCTAAAAACCTTTCTTTAAGTGGAATCACTTCCCTGGAAGAGTATATTTGAACTACAAAGCGGTTACTAAGAAAACACGTTGGCCTTTTACATTACAGATGCATTTCTAAAACAGTGAAGACATGTCTGAACAACACAGATATACTTTCAGTGAATGTAATAAAGTTGGAAAGTGTGTTGGATTAGCTGCAGGTTTATTAACTTGTGTACAGGAACCATCACCCGCCAAAACGTCACTCAGATGTCTTAAAACCACACAATAAATGTGAGATGCATTTCCTGTAAATTGACATGTGGCCTGTGAATTTCATGACTTACTTCCTGTGGTTAACAGTTATCAGTTGAAGTATAAAAATAATTAATTAATCTAATAGGTGGCCTAAGATTGTCAGGACTTCCTACTGTGTCAGGCTCTGCTCTTAAGATTGTGACACTCATCCTTCATGTATGACTCAGTTGCTATTGTGACTTAATACCAAAAGCATTTGCTCCAAAACACTGAAACCCAAACACGAAAATATGTCAGCAGAGTAATGTTCTTTTTCTTGTGAGATGTGTAAGCATTTTTCTGTGCACCTTTGTTTATGTTTAACTAAGACTTAACTAAGACTTAACTTAACTTATTTGAAAAAGGCAATGTGAGTGAGTCTATGTTCAGACCTGCCAAATTTTGCTCATGAAAATTATTAAATAAATGTGAATATATAAAGGTAAATTGTAACCATATTTATAATTCTTAATATTTAAATATAAATTGCAATTTAAAGAGAGGTAACAAATGTGATTGTATATAGCCTAGAAAGCAAATTAAATACAAGTGTTATGCTTGTTATGCTAAGTGCTATGTTGCATAAGCATTCAGTGTAACACATATATTTATGTAAACATTCATGACATGATATAAAATCTAATCTAGGTCAATCTAGGTGATCATACTAAATCTTAGATTTTATTTACACACACACACACACACACACACATATACGTGGATAGATAGACAGATACATGTCTGTGTATCTAGCATGTCTATATCTATCTATCTATCTATCTATCTATCTATCTATCTATCTATATATATATATATATATATATATATATGACTCATTTTATAATTGCAGGTTCATTTGGTGTCCCTGTCAGGCCCCGTCAACTCTGGTAGACTTACAATGGTAAGAGTAGTGTAACAGAATTTACATTTTTATTTTATTTTTTCCAAAACTCTACTTACTAGCATAAATGCTAAGAACACAAGACATTTATAAAAAACATGATTAAAAGAGCTTTAAATAACCTAATGTGAGATTATTAATTAATGCTGTTTTCCTTTTGATATTGTGGTAACAGAGTGACATTTTGAAAACAAATCTTGTTTATAAAGTTTTTAGATTAAAATATTTTCTCTTATATAATATAAGACCCTTATATAAAAGGCCTTTGTTTTATTATTATTTATATGTTATTATTAAGGGTCCCACAGCCATCACAACTAGACACACTGGCAGTTTATTTATTTATTTTTTTAGATTGTTAACTATGAATACAAAACACACAATTTTCATGAAAACGCCCACATACGACTGCATAATGTAAATGTAAAAGATTTTGGAGAGTTGAGTTGAGGCAGAGTTGTAGCTTTCTATTGATAAAGACCGAGACGTCTTGAAAATAAATTCCGAGACATGTCAGATGGATACAGATTGTAAATGACTTAGCTGTGATTTTGCTAACCTGTGACGTTACATATTCTACGATTAGGTGTCGTCACGAAACCCTCAGACCTCATAACAATCTGAAGTATAAGACGAAACTCTAAAGTCTCCGCCCACAATGAGGACGACTCTCAAAAAGCTCAAATCAGCAGCTCGTTTCTTATTTAAGGTGTAGCTTCACTCAACAGGTGTCTGAGTCAGGGTAACGGCTCTTAACGGATTTCTTTTGAACATTTTTGTTAATTCATCGTCGAAGGATTTCGAGCTCATTTGGAAAAGCATTAGGTCTGTAACTGCTGCTTTCAGACAGTTTATCTTTTTAAGTTCATTGTGAGAAGATGGCAAATAAAGGACTGCAGCTCCTGGGATTTACTCTGTCGCTTTTGGGGTTGATTGGGCTCATTGTTGGCACAATCTTACCTCAATGGAAGATGTCTGCCTACGTTGGAGATAATATAATCACAGCGATAGCGATGTATCAAGGCCTTTGGATGTCGTGCGCTTTTCAGAGCACCGGACAAATGCAGTGCAAGGTGTACGACTCCATCCTACAACTCGACAGTAAGTAGCCTACAAACCGCCTTTACTGACAACCTTAGTCTATATTATTAACACCACTTCTGAATGTCCTTTAAAAAGTACTTTAATTTGCACTGGACTGTTTGTTTATATTAGTGGTTTTAAGCTCACGAAAGCTGTTGCTTAGTGAAACGCTACACCTGTAAGCGCGCATGCGCGCTCTGTTGAACGCACGGGAATACGCTCACTTCTTCGCACTCTGATGATAATTATACGAGTATTGTGGCTTTGAATGCTGCCAAGCTGCTGATATAATTTATTTGTGTTCTGTCATAGCTATGCTAGTTATTAATTAATGAAACATTAAAAAAGTTGATAACATAAAATTCATATAAAGTAATTTATTTTATTTATTAATTGTAAAATATAAGGTGCAAATTTTATTTCAGAATGTTGGGCTGATTCTTGTCTGATCTGTAGTTACATGAAAGCTAGGACGTTACCACGCCCTACAGCCATTTCGCGGCAACTCCTCTAGTGTTACAATAACACAGACGAGCACCTGTTGTTCAACGTGTTTCCTCAAAAAAAAACAAATTGTATTGTTTGGTTTAGGGATATAAAAAAAATATAATAATAACAAATGTACGCTAACTCAAATGGGCTGTGATTACAAAACTTTTGTGAAACAGCCTGTGTCCTATCTCTCATCTCTCGCATTCCTGCATAGCTTGTTGCTAGATAATGATTTTTGTTTTGGGTCAACGGGAGCTTAAAGGTGGTAAAATGGTCAGTCCTTCAGGAATGCGTAAACGAAGTATGTGTACATTTTCAAGCCAGAGTTGCCAAAATAAGAGATTATTCATGGTAATAAGTACAAAATGTAAATCTTTTTAACGTGGGTGAACTTTCTGACTGAGACAATAGTAGTTTAGTGTTGGGTGATACAGCTGGGTTACGCTTTTACTAAAAGTAATGATTATACGGGCGTGACTCCCACCCTTCCTCCACTCGCGGAAACTCGGTGCTCCTGTATCGGGTGGGGGAGTCAGGCATTGTCTTTGAATGACTTGTGTATTTTGCCAACAGCTTATTAAAACACAACCACACGAGGACTCCTTTGTGAACGCACCTAAACACAGACAATGAAGCTTTTTAAACTCAAACGCTGCCTTTTTAGAAGAACAAACGCCTCTACTGTTATTTATTTGATGTTTACTCGCCTTATTTCAGTTCCATCTTTACTCTTGACACCTGAGCTTGATGGAAATGGCTCATTTTAGTGTTTATGGATGTATTTTTACACATACTAAAGTAATTATAAGCTCATTCCATATCAGTCATTGAATTTAGCGTGTGTAAAACAGACTCTTATCAGTTTTTATGTTGTGCACACAATTTTATAATGTCTTGCTGTTAACGATAAACTATGAGATCGCTAAAATGGAGAACAAGCAAAGTGATATAACAGCCCTTGGCAGCCATTTTGTATATCCTGTAAGATGTTAATGTACATTTCATTTTAAGCGGTGCACAACTAATAAAGTGATTTCTTTCTTAATTAACCTTAATACTAAAAGTGAAGAGTTGTAGTACTTTGGAAGGCCAAACCATACCCACAAAGCAAAAGAAAATAGATTGTTGAAAGATTGTTAGCCAAGTTCCCAGTGACTGGTTAAACCTGTTTCTTCTCTAAAGCTGAAGGGCGAATCGCTGCCCACATATGTGTACAATCTCACTGCACTCTCAAAGGATGCTTCCGGTTGGAACCGGTCTTTGCTGCACCTGACTGCAGGTGCAGCTGGGGGAGGGGCTTTTTTGTGAGTCAAAGGGGGGAAAACAAAAGCCTGTAGAGAATTAGGCCATTTCAAAACCCTCTAGTCTGCCTGTAATCTTCAATAAAGGGAATAAGCTTACCTGTAGCCTATTAAAGAACACATTTAAGTTTTTATATATAATGATTCATTATTATTTATTTTAATTCACATGGGAACTTTGAATGTCCCTGTCACAAATGTACTGCATTTAGATTTACCAAATTATTTACCTTTTCTCTTTGTATCTCACTCATTGTTACCCTCCCCCTCTTTCAGGTTCTCTCCAGGCAACTCGTGCCCTGATGATCGTAGGGATCCTCCTTTCTGTAGCAGGACTGGGTGTGGCCAGCATGGGCATGAAGTGCACTAACTGTGGTGGTGATGACAAGGTCAAAAAGTCCCGCATTGCCATGACAGGCGGTATAATCCTCATGGTTGGAGGTACATTCACTTTCATAGCATGATATTAATGCTAGTTATATAATGCAGTACTTTCTCAGCACACAAAGTGTGCCTGTAGCACAAATGTATCTAGATAATATTTTAAACGCCAAGGTTAAAGGAATGCTTATCAGGGGCCTGTTCCATAAAACAAGATTAGAATGCAAGCCAGGCTTATTTTGGTAAGTCAGGCTTATTTTCAGTAGATTTGTTACAAAATAAGTCAGACTAACTGAAATAAGCCTGGCTTATTTGGTAAACTTGTTTTATGGAACCGGCCACAGGTTAAGAATTTGTGCTTTGCTATTGCTCTAGAATCTATCAGTTGACGATAATGTTACTCCCTCTTTGTTGACAGAAGTTGTTAAAAACATGCTTGGAATTCTTTTTTCACAAGTAACTAATTTATCTCTTTTCTTGCATTCCTCAGCCCTCTGTGCCATTGTTGCCTGTGGCTGGTTCACCAATCAAATCGTCCGGGACTTCTACAACCCCTTCACACCAGTCAACACAAAGTAAGTTCGAATGTGGTTGCAATCCCCAAGCATTATTTAGGTATCCTTATTTTATAGTTTCTCATTCATTTGTTACCAAGAAGGAATTGCAGAGCTCATGTTATAATGTTTTATTTCTATAGGTACGAGTTCGGTGCAGCCATTTTCATCGCCTGGGCAGGTGCGTTCCTGGATATAATGGGTGGAGGCATGTTGGCCGCCTCCTGCCCAAAGGGTAAATCATCTCCCAGGTACCCCAAGTCCTCCAGACCCCCCAGCAGCAGCAAGGAGTACGTTTAAGCCATTGGCGGTAGCTCACAAGCTGGAGAAGATCATAATGAGTCACAGTGCATCTGTAGAAGTTTCCCTAGTCAGCTGATCTCAGATCTGTTTAGATTTTAATTCCTTGTACTGTGTTCGACTTATAGAATGGAACAGCTAAGATCAGTGTCCTTGGGGAAATTTTTACTCATGCTCCGATACAGCAGCCCACCTCAGAAAAAGAGGTCACTTCTGTTTCTTACTTTTGATAAGCACCAAAGTCTGTTTTTTTTTTTCCTTTTCTTTTTTCTTTTATAAATCCTGTTACTGATGTGAGTTTGGAAAGAGGGGGTTCTTCCCCTGTGTGTTCCTCACTTCATTAAGACTGCCATGTTTAGTGAACATTTAAAGAGAGGCATGCTCAGGGAAAAATCGTCACTTATACCACTCATTAACACATTCTGTTGCATCTCTATTGTAAAGCCATGTCCTGACCTCATCTGCCTTGCTTGCGTTGTGCCAGACACTGAGGTGAATTAAAAGAACAACTTTTCTTCTCTCTCTCTCTTTTATGAGCCAAGGCCAACATGCAAATTTCTGGTTCACTTTGCTGCGTAATTTCAGGCAGGTGACTGACAAACCAGACCTTCTCTTTTCAAACAATACTTCACTTTATACAAATCACCTGAGGGAAGTTTCGTTCATTGCTATTGAACAACACAATTTTCGAAAGGAAGTAGAAAAGTACTGAACTACTCAACATGAACTGTAATTGAATCAAGTGGGATGTTGATGGAACTTGTCTGAAATTACTGGCATGCTTCTAGAGCTAGGCTGAAACTAAGTGGATAAACAAAAGCTTGACTTGGTTTGGGTGAGGCTAACGATAAAGAAACTTAAGCATTAAACTTCAAGAAAGTCTCAAGAAACTGCTCTTATTTATGCAAAGTGAAACTTTTTAGTTGCTTTTGTTCTCCAGCTCCTCAGTGTCCTTCCAACACCGCCTCTCGACCATTTTGTATATATTTTAAGAGGTTCGTACAACCTCACTTGTATGATTTTTGTATGGTTTTTCTAAAGCCCAGTGATGGGTAGGTTTAGGGGCGGGCTTAGGTGTAGGTCATTCTTCCAAATTCATGTGAATTGGCAACTGGTAACGTGTACGATTTAGCAAAAAATCGTATGAATTTGTATGAGTGAGGTTGTACGAAGGCTGGTGTTTCCTGTTACTAAGTTAATGTTACAATGTTAATGTTGTATAAAAAATTTTGACACTCCTTTCTTGTTTTATACACCCCCTTTATTGTTCAGGATAAAAGGTTTAGATATTTACTCAGATTTATCACAGCTTTTTTCCCGTCCGCAAGATGTACATGAGCATGTGAAATGCAAAAATGCAAAAATTATTATTTTTTTTTTTTCTTTGGTCTTTGTGCTTGGACCACTTGAGGTGGGTTGCCCTCAAGTCTATTTAGGATAGTCGTATTATATTTGTAACCAGCTCATGCAAATATTTAACTTTTTGAAACATTTTTGACTGTTCAGTTTGCAATATATGAAATATTATGTAAATAAATTTTTTAAAACAAGACTTTGCCATTGTCATGTTCTTCATGTGCGTAATGAAATCTGTGGCAGTTTACCCATATTAGTAACTTGCAAATACCTTGGCCTTGTGAGTCACATCCTCTGACTTCTGTTTCAGCAATTAGTGTATGGCTAACACTGCAAACGTGTCTGTAATGTAAATAATCCTGTAATGGGAGAATGAGTGAAAGAAAGAAGGTCACGAAGTAGCAGCGTATGGGTGATTCTACAGTTAGGTGTACATTTGGTGTCCCTGCAAAAATAGTATTTTTTTTTTCCTCAAATGGTTATATTTTATATGATTTTATCATTATTATTTATATTTTGTTATGAATTACAAGATGTTACAGTCCATAACAAAATTTTATTTTAAAAGTGTCCCTAAATCTTGTCAACCCATATCAAACCATATTTTGCCTTTTAAATTGGCCATTAAAGTATTTCTCAGAATTGTTAAAGGAAACCCTCCAACTCCACTCCAATGGCTGTTGAGCATGTGTCTGTCTTCAAGTTCCTGGGGACACACATCTCAGAGGATTTCAGAGGACCTGTCCTGGGACCACCAGAGGACCACCAACAACTCCAACCTGGTCAAGAAGGCTCACCAGCGTCTCTTCTTCTTGAGAACACTAAAGAAGAACCGGCTGTCATCCATGAGCGTAAGGCACTGCAGCGGGTGGTGAAAACTACCCAACACATCACTGGAACTTCACTTCCAACTATTGAAAACATCTAGAAGAAACACTGTCTACGTCAAGAACCAGCAGACAGAGGAACAGCTTTTTTTCTGAGAGCTGTCTCCTTACTGAACTCTGCCCCACACTGACATCTGGAACGGGAGATGGACAGACGGATCAGGGCAGCTTCTGCAGTAATGCGGTCGATTTACTGGTCGATCTACGTTCCTACTCTCACCTATGATCATGAGCTTTGGGTTATGACCAAAAGAATGAGATCCTGGATACAGGCGGCCGAAATGAGTTTCCTCCGCAGAGTGGCTGGGCGCACTCTTAGAGATAGGGTAAGGAGTTTGGTTACTTAGGAGGAGCTCAGAGTAGTTTCGCTGCTCCTCCACATCTAGAGAGGCCAGCTAAGGTGGCTTGGGCATCTGTTCTGGATGCCTCCTGGACGTCTCCCTGGGGAGGTGTTCCGTGCATGTCCCACCAGTAGGAGGCCCCGGGGACGGACCTAGGACACGCTGGAGGGACTATGTCGCTCGGCTGGCCTGGGAATGCCTCGGTGTTTCCCTGGAAGACCTGGAGGAAGTGTCTGATGAGAGGGAAGTCTGGGCATCCCTGCTTAGACTGCTCCATAAGCGCACTTATAACTTATACCTGTATCCTGCACTTGCTGCTTATTGCACTCCTGGTTAGACCTATACTGCATTTCGTTGCCTTGTACTTGTGCATGTGTAATGACAATAAAGTTGAATCTAATCTAAAAATCACTTTCACTCACTGATAAGATCTGAGGCACTGAAAAGTATCGATGCTCTCTCAAGAAAATATTTTAAAATTATTTTACATTTTAGTGGTCTTACTTAAAAAAAAAAAAAAAAAAAAAAAAAAAAAAAAGGAAAATACACTTTCTTGTCAATGACAGAAATGAACCTT
>JAUCNO010000002.1:4439342-4465141 GCA_032353835.1 Enteromius viviparus | reverse complement strand
AACCGCGGGTAACCGCGGATGACCGCGGGCACCCGCTCATTTCGGGTCAACCCGCGCATCACTGGTCCAAGCTGTTCTAAAGCATCCTGATTACTATTATTTCGGGCTTGACTATATATATATATATATATATATATATATATGTGTGTGTGTGTGTGTGTGTTCTGTTGTTTCTAAATCAAAGCAGTAAAATGTTAATAATACACAATAAAGTGATGCCATTTACTGTATTAATAACCCAATAGAACGATGCAAATTCATTGGGCATAAACAATAAAGTAGAAAAACAACACGGACGAATGTTATTCCACAAATGTTTTTAATCAGTTTTGGCTGAGATTTAAATGGCACAGCATATTTCTATACTTCATTTTCACAGTTTGTATCTGGCTCCTTGGACATCTCTTCATGTGGCACCATTCTTACAAGTATATACATTAGCTTATATGTTCTACGACTGACCCAGACCCATAAATAACTATTATTAATTATTTCATGTGATTTATCTGGATTTTTTTTCTCTCTCTTTCTTACAAATACAGTCCTGTCCTTTTTGAAACTGTGCAGAGGTATCTGGGGACAGAAGGGTATCCAGGGACTAGATTGTCATTTGTTGGGTTTGAATACATTTAGTAGTTTCCTTAGTACATCTCACTCACATCCATACTTGGACACACACACACACACACACTTTTAACTTCAGTCCCACCTTATTCACTATGATCCGGTGAGTAAAAATGGCTTGGAAAGTACTGAGACAGATAGACATACATGAAGTGGGCAGACTGGAAACAGCAATTACTAACAAACAACGCTGACAACACAAGACAGAATCAACATTATTTAAGTATCCTCTAAACCCCATGTCATAAATAAATCATAAAATTAGATATTTTAAAGGCCAGCATTATTTTCAAGCAACTCATAGGGAACACATCTGCTGGTTTTTCTCATGCAAGCGCTTCTGGCAAAGAAAGCAAGCAAAGGAGGCTGCAGTTCCTCCTGGATGCAGTTCCACTACACCAAATATAGAGTCCTGAGCTCTAGGGTCAAGCAACTGAAAGATATTTCTGAGAGTGGCTTTCTGGAAAGAAGGATGTTGACCATCACCACTCGCTCGTCAGGAAATGCACAATGCCTTTTAAACATATGCAGTCTTTCGTGGCTGGAGCAAAGTGGATTCTGGGCTGGCAATTTCCCAAAACACCAGCGAGAAACAATACTGAATATATTACAAGGTTTGAAAAGAGAGGAAAAAACAAAGCCCACCGACTCTCATTCCTCTCATGCTGTCATATTCCCCCAGAACTCAGTTCAGTGAAATATAGCAAACATATATTTAAATGTAAAGTCCCTTTTGCATTCTGTTTCCCACTCTCTGTTTTCTTCTTTTCTTCTTCTGTTCTTCTGGTGGAGCTCCTCTACATCACGTTTTCAAAGAGCTGCATGGATCTCATCATGTTCTCATCCTGGTGAAAAAAAACGAGAAAGTTTTAGATGTAATTCATCAGTTTGACCACACAGAGGCGGTAGAATCTTTTTTCTTAATCTTCCACATTACACTTTTTTTTAGTGGCTTTGGTGCATTTCTCACAACGCTAAATTTGCACAACAGTTAATGCATCTCTCAAAACTATTAGTAGCCTACAAACTGCAAAACCTAGTTGATAACCTGCAAAAGCGTGTCACTTGCTCAAAATAGAAAGCTCATTCCTCAAAAGCAAGTATGCATGTCAATGTCATCAAGATGAAAAGTCCTGAAAAAGATTTTCAGTTTAGTCTATACATTTTTTTACAATGCAAAAAAGTCAGATTTTGGTGACATTTCCTGAAAATGCTCAAGAGAGCACTATTTGCACAGCCATTTGAAAACTACAGTAAAATTAGACATTACTATATGGAAAAAAAAGATCTTTTGCAAATTTCCCTGACAGATTTTGACAGCTAGTTCAACATTTTTGTATGTACTGACTCAAGCAATGAAATGAGGACTATTAGTTTTATATGGAATGACTATCCAGCATTCACAAGTTTAGTTCATTTTGACTGACATGACATAAGCAAATGATAATGTTATAAAAGAGCAGAGAGCTGTATGAAAGCAACTGATGCTTGTCCAAAAGCATTTGCAATTTGTTGGAATGAATGAGAAACTGCTACTATGATGTGCACAAATGACTAGTTGTTTTAAGAAATGCATTAACTGTTGTGAGAAATGCACCAAAGCGAAAAAACGGAATACAAATATCGCGTAGAAAATTCCACTTCTACATGACAGACGTAGCTGAAACAAATGTCCAGGCTCTGTAAATCTGAGATTTAGGCTTTGACAGTAACTGGTTTTGAGCCATTACTTACTTTGCATGTTTAAGATTGCTGACATGTTTTTAAGGGGGTGGGGTTTGGAAAAAGGGGCGAGGCAAATTCACCAAAAGCCCAAGGCGTAAATAAAACATGTACAACCATATAAACACACCTCCTGACAGGCGAGTACAAACTCCTCCAATGTTACAACTCCATCTTTGTTTTTGTCCATTTTCTGCAGGAGAGAGGACATTGATTTTAAACGCATTGACATTTGGTGCTGCAAAAATAATGCTATTTATAACTATTTAAACACATTTTATCGCGAAATCAAGAGAAATGAATAAATCATCAAGAAAAAGAGATCTATTTTGAGCCATATAATTGGATGAGAATCACCACTGAATATATATTTGGTTTCAAAATGTCACCTAAACACATAATCTCTTATTACTGACCTCAAAGAAGGCATCCACATGCTGCTTTGGTACATCCCCTTTCAAAGCTGGATATGTGTACTTCCCCATCATGTCATAGATGGCCCTCACTATCTCTGTCATTTCCTGTGAGGTACACGAAGACTGAGTCATTTAAATAAGTTATGTTAATTACGACTGCCTATTTAAATATGATATACCTCCTTATTGATAAATCCATCTTTGTTAATGTCATAGAGATAAAATGTCCATTCCAGTTTGTCTCTGACCGTCCCCCTCAACAGAGTAGATAGCCCCATCACAAAGTCCTGAGAGAAAGAAAGCTTTTATGTAACGTCACTAAAAAGATATATTTTCATGCTGTGCCAGGAGTCTACATTTTCATACCTCAAACTTTATGGATCCATTGTCTCTGGTGTCAAACGCATTGAAGAGATAATGTGCATATGTGCTGGCATCTGGTACACCGGTGGCAACAGATAAAAACAGTAGATACTTTAATTATCCAGCATTCATCATAAGTAGCTTGTAATATTTAAGTATTTCAGTTTTTTAATACCTCCATGTGGAAAAAACTGTGCGTAAATGTGTTTAAATGTCTCCTCATTCACCACTCCACTTGGACACTCCTGAGGGGAAAACATAAAAAACATATTATTTGCTCGAGGCCACTAGTAATCAAATATGTAACCCATTCATGAGAATGGGGGGAAAAGGAATAAAAGAAAAGGCTTCAGTGCTTGAACATATACACAGTAGTTTTAGTAAAGCTTTTTATGAGCTGCTGTGTGGGCTGCTGAGCCTGACTGTTTATGTGTGTCTAATGGAGCGCGTGAATGCTGGTATTGTAAAATATGACTTGGCTTGAGGCTAGCACACAGTGATTAGTGACAAGCTGGATAATGCAAAGAGGAACAATAAGAGTTTACAGAGTTTTAAAGACAGATGAGACATGGCAAACAGAACCACAGGGACGGTATATGCAGATGAGATGCGATGATTCATAAGAGAAAAGATTGAGGCGTAAGGATATATTACATAAACACTATAAGCTTCTTATCAGATTCTAAAATGTGTCAAAAGACATTTGTGTAAAGTAAATGTGCGGATGTTGGAGCGGAGAGAAGGATGAGATGAGAAATACTGGGAAACGTACATTTTTGAAGCCTCTGTAAAGGACTTGTAGCTCTTGCTTGGTGAAGTTAGTCTGCGCCTCGAGCTGCTCGAGACCTTCCGGCCGATGGCAGACCATTGTCATCTCTAATTCATCATCTATTTTATCTAGAGAGAGAAAGCAAGCAACATGTTAGTTTCAGGCTGATAAATGACCACTGCTGACTGGGAAGTTGCTCCTTCAAAGCACAGTAAATAGCAACTTATTTTAAAACGATTGTCTGAGATGTTTAAAAGAAATAAAAGTGAATCAAATACGTTTTCGGAAGGGTGAGCGTGATTTCACCAAGTACAGGATGTTCCTGGCTCAACATCCTTGTTGCTATTGGAACAACATTCCAATCAACCAATCAGAATTAAGAGATCATTTTTCTGGAATTATCTGTTTTAGGTTTATGATCAGGATTAGATGCTACTAAACCCTTGTTAGTCAGCTAACATTTCCCATTGATTGTAAGCATACATTTTGAGTAGGGTTAGGGATTGGGAAGAGTCTATATTTTTGGACAGTAATGTTGATCCAGGATGTGAACATAGTCACTTCAGTCAAAATTTAAATTCTGTCATTAATTACTTACGTTAACGTCATTCAAGATCTTTTTTCATCTTCAGAAAACAAATGAATGTGGTTTTAATACGAGAGCTTGCAGAGATAGCAGTGCAACAGAAATGTTCCCAGGGACATCCTAAAAACAGTCCATGAGGACAGTGGTTCAACAGTAATTTTATCAGAATACTTTTTTGTAAGAAAGCAAAAACAATGACTCCATAAAGAATTCAATGTACGCACAAAAAAGCTATTCTTGTAGCGTTTGCAAAATTCCGGTTGATCCACTTACACTGACTATTTTAACAATGTCCCACGCCTTAAACATGTCAGAAATTTCATTAAAGAAAGTTTTATTTATGTTCCAAAGTTGAACTAAAGTCTTACAGTTTTATAGTTAGATCAGGATGGCAAAAGAAGGAAGTACCAACTGCTAAACTGATCAGCATGCTCTTGAAAACGTGTTCTTTGCGCAGAGCACAATCAGCCATGACCATACATTTCAAATTGACTTCCCAACTGTCCTTTATAGCTTTCCCCCTAACTGGGCAAAACTAGCTTGAAATATTATTGCAAATAACAGATGCAGGACACATTTGGCGGCATTTTATCACCATTCCACCACAATTCTCTGAGTGTGTATATTTACACACATTTTTAATTATAAGAACAAATTTGTAGATCTCACATTGCACAAAACATTTCTTACGCGCTCATTAGTCAGACATGTGTGCACTGTTGATAAATGAAAGCCCAGGCGACTAAAGTGGTGCTATCTTGCTTTACACAACTGATGCAGCTAACTAAAATAAAGTAATTTTTTTCTTATGCTGAATTAGAAAAGTACATGAATGCTTTTGTCTTCTTCCGGTTTGAATACTGTAAAGCAATATATTCTGGTATATGCAGGAAAACATTCAAAGACTTAAGCTGATTCCAAACATTGCTGCCAGGCTTTTAACAGACACTAAGAAAAGTGACTACTGATGCTTTGATTGTGTTTATTGTAATTATTTAAATTATTATTTCGTTTATACAGAATATATATTCTAAGTTTTGTATATTAATTGTTCTATATTGTTAAATGTTCTTATTATAAAACACTTTTTAACATTGCTTTTAAAAGGTTTTGTATAAATCCTAGTGTTACCAGACAAAAATGAAAAAAACTGCATGGAAATCTTTCATTATGCTAAATTATTATATTGTAAGATGTTTTCTTTTTATTGGCAAAGTTTTTTAATCTCTTTTTTTTTTGGAAATTGTTAGATGAAGCCCTAACTGATTAGAATTTTTGAATTATCTATAAGCAATGCTATCTCACAACCATTTCATATTTTACGTGTTGTCTAATTTGTACGACCTCATTCATGCAATTTTGTACAATTTCCGTGAGAGGCATATGTTTAGGGATTGTTTGGGATGGTCACTTATACAAAGTTCTTTAAATATGCCATATTGTAAAATACGTATGATGAAAAAAAAAACATTATGATATTGAGGTCATGCGAATTAGCCATCTAATCAAATATATAGGAATTACTGTTATATCAGGTTGGAATATCCTGAGTAGTATTGGGTGACCATACGTGCCATTTTCCCCAGACACATCCTGGCCAGGAATTCTATATTGCTTTGATTTGTACATCAAGAGTGTTTTGGAAACATAAGGAACTGATGTCATACCGATCGCAAACCGAGCCAAAATGTATGTATGTATGGTCACCCTAGAGTAGTAACATTTTCTAAAATGCACTATTGTAATTTACATTATGATGTAGTGTAATTTGTATCGAAACTTAACAGACTATCATGCTGCTCCACACCAGTAGATGGCAGTACACCATTTAAAAGTGTGGTAAAAAATAAACATTCAGGCGAAAAAGGTATTGTGGTACTGTGATAAACAACAATAAATGTTGCACTTAAAAGAACAGCAATGCTAACGCTAACTACTGAATGTCCCTTTCAAAACAAGTAATCTTTAGTTTAGATGTAGTTTGGTTAAAATGTTCTTTTCATCATGGGATTGTGATTAGAAACACATTGTTTCCCTTCGTAAAATGAGAAACTGTGCTTGGGGCAAACCCACAACGTATACCCCTACTTCAAAGACTTCCACTTTGGTAGGAAAGAAACTTGGATGACTCATGTGTTTCAACACACACACAGGCTCACACACACTTGCACACTCGCCCCCTGCAGGCCATGCTTCTGCTGCTGTGTCAGCTCCGGCAAAATGATTGGTTGTGGGTAGAGAGACAGATGGGGTGATGGGGAAATCAGTAGAACGAATGAAAATGGCCATGGGTGGCTTGAGGGAAGACCTTCATTTTTCACAGAGCACTGGAGAGCCATTGCATCTCCTTATAAATGCTTCAGCCCTTTATAAATCCTCTGTCTGGTTTTCAAACACACACACTTTAACCTTCCATATATCCTCAAACGCACATGTGCATATATAAAGCGATGGGAGGTTTGTAATATTTGAGATGTTAAAACACTTTCTCTGTTTGTTCTATTGATTGCTAAGTGTGCTGTGGGAACTATAAGAAAGCCATAAGTAGGATGATTTCCCTGAAGAGCTTTAAACATTGTGCTGCCTGTGTCCAATGTGTCACTTGGACTTTTGTATCGACCGATAGTGTGATTTTTGGGGCAATATATTGGGCCGCTTAGCGCTATGTGCTTGGACCATATTGTGGTTAAACCATTTCTTAGTGAAAACAATTAAGTTTGATTGGGTTCCAAACTATTTAGAATTAAACAGTCAGTGACGATCTATCAGTTTTCCCTTTGTACGCAACATATATGGTCACATCAGCGTTACAATTTATAGCACAGCCAGTAACACAACTCTCAATCACTAAATGAGTTTTAATCAGCTTTTCATATCCTGCATACAGCGCTCAGCGTGCCGCTATTTCCCGAACACATAAACTCACCATTCACACAGGAAGATTAAAAAGGATCTTATTAGCCATTGCAGACTAGTTTGGACAATTTATGGAAAACAAATGAACAGATTTCATCACGTTTAGCAGATTTTTCCAGCTAAAGACCTGCTTAGAGCAGAATGAATGGCCGTCTTATGCTGGTTGGTAATTTGTGGCTGAGAGACCAATGTGCTTTTCATCAGCGAGGATGATTTGTGACACTATCAAAACAGGAATGTAGTTTGAGCATCCTGGCAACTCTGGATCAACCAATGTTGTGAATTAGGGGCGAATTTACTGGCATTTGTGTTTACATGATGTTGTTCATTTGTGTGTTAAAGCCATCATAGATAATGTTAATATATCCTTTTGGTTGGTCATTTTAGCAACTTAATAGCCACATTTTCACTTTTTAAAGATGCCTTTATGATCTCTGACCTTTTCAAACAAATTCTGTCTCTTTGGAAGACCGCAAACCATTTTAACCAGCTTGACGAGATAGAGAGCATGTACTTGAAGCTGAACTGAATCATAACAACAGTGGAAACCACATCCATTAGCTACGTCTCGAACAACTCCCTGATATTGTCAGATCTGTCTGATAGCTGTGACGAGAATGTAATGATCTCACAGGAATGGCTAGATGTGAAGCTTCTCCATGCGCAAGAACTCAACAGGGCAGCCCCTCATTTCATCCCTCTTAATTATCACCTCTCTTCCTTTTAACACAAGCAAACTGATGTGAGCGTGGGAATAGAAAGGGAAGGTGAGAGAAAACTAAGCACAACACACCTATAAAAAAGATGTAGTGTTAATTATCAAGGAAGAAGAAAGAAATAGACTGATCCATATTCACTGCAATGTATATCAATAACATTGCATTGTCAAATTCCATTTATCATGTGTCCAAATTCCTTACTTCATTTATTGGCTCCACAATAAATCAACAACTATCAATAACTTGATTTACTTGTATATTGCATATAGACTAGCAATTGATAACATGGTAAAAGCATTATTTCTTTCACTATTTATCACTTTGTTTATTGTCTGCACAGTGAAATTCGTCTTACGAAACCTTTACCCTTATTTCTTTTTGCCGTTTTTATAACTGATTGTGTGTGCAAAATAATACAATTTGAAATTGGGAAATGAGGAAGATATACCATAACAAAAAGAGGGGCCTGCAATATGGAAAAATTGAGAGATTGGACGAGAACGGAGAAGGAGTAAGACGTCTAAGAGCAGTAGAGTGAGAGAGAGCAGATGAAAAAAGTCAGTGGAGTGGAAATCAACAGAACACAGCATGAGACTGAAACTCGCTCTCCTTCCATCTATTTCTCTCTCTCTCTTTCTTTTTAAAGCTTAAAACAGCAACAAAGCCCTTGAAAACAGCGGCAGCAGGAACATACTAAAATAAACTTTAAAGACACATTCTCCATTCAGGCAGCTATTAGTGCCATTAGAGTGCTTCCTCTAGCACAGAAGCACAAGCCTTCTTGTCAATCTCTTCTTTATTGATTTTAAAACTGAGGTTATCTCTGAGACTGATTATGTGTGTATTGATTTCATTAGGAAAATCAAGAGGTTTGTTAGCTACAAGCAAATTGCAGTGCAACTGTTGACTGTGGGGTGCGTAATTTCATTTCATTTATAGTTATGAGTCAATTATAGGCATTTTTTAATTATAAGCAAGTCAGGTTAAATCACGTTTATTGCCAATCATTCTCTGAGTTAGAAAATACTGCAGTTCATGGGGCTGCATATAAGAAGACAGTGTCATTAGAAGCCTGCCCTTGATGTCAAGCTCAATAATATATATTCTTCTAACAGGTAATTAACCAAGCAAGCCGCCCACATTTAACCACTGGGAGCACTAGACCACAGTGATTTGATAGATCTATAGGGGAAGATGTCAGCGAAAAGCGACAAATAGCAAGCAAATAGTTAAACAGCAGGATGAATATTCATGAGCAGCTGCTCTAAGGCAGCACAAATCACTTGTTACTGCAGCTCTGAACTCCCCACTCATAAGGACTGGGGTTGGGACTGGAGTCATACACCATCACATAGAGCTGAGAATCCAAGCCAAGGCCTCCAGACCAGTTTTTCATCACTGATCTTTAAATGGAGAAGTGGTTTGCATGGAGCCTAACGTCCCAAAGCATTTGTCATACGGTAAACTGTTTGGCTGGAGCAAAGGGAACAGATGCCAGATGGCAGCAGTTTATTATGCCATTTAATTTAGCATTAGATCGTTTTAAGAGATTGTAGAGGAATAATTCACCCCCAAAATTGCAATACTGTTCATTCAAACATGTTACTTCTCTGCATGTTGTTCCAAACCACCAGTGATTCGAATCACGAGGTTAGAGGTTGTGCAGAATTTCAATTCGTGAAATGCAGTTGAAATTTACTGATTAATTATTCAAAGTAGGGAAGACCTTCAACTTTCACAGAAGAGCCATTGCTTCCTTTTAAATGCTTCAGCCCTTGATAAATCCTCTCTCTGGCTTTCAAGCAAGCACACACCTTAACCTTGTCTTGGCTTTTCTAGTTATAAATTATATTATATTTGTGCTTAAATTTAATGTTAATCTATATATTAAATTATATATTAAATCTTATATTAAAACACATTCAGATTCATTGTAAGGTCCTCTTTGTGAAGCATTTATATATATATATGCCAGTAACCGGATGCCAGTAACTTACTGTAGATTTAAATTTATGGTAATTTCAGGCAACAGTTTGTACAAAGATAAATGAACATTAAATATTAAAAAGTCTTTATATTTACAGGAAAAAATCAGTAAAATAACATGCAAAGCATTTCTGGGAAACAATATCCGAGACAAAAAAAATAAAAAAACAGAAAAAGGTTGATGAGGATTTCTGGTTCCCAGAATGCTTTGCATGAGGCAGTTTTTAAAAGTTTTATTTTGTAAAGATTTTTGTAAAGATTTTGTAATGTTTAATGTTCATTTATATTTGAACAAACTGTTACAAATAAATTAGATAAATATAAATTTACAGTAAGTTACTGCCATCCAGCTGCATAATTACAGCAAATCTTTTTATATGGGAAGGACCAACTAACACATTTTATGATATATATATATATATATATATATATATGTGTGTTTTGCAAAAGAAAATCACAATGGCAAAAAGGTAAAAATATATAATATAATTTTGCTTGGGCGGGGGGCTGAATTCTTATTTAGCTCATCATACGTAATCTATGTCTATATTACGATCATATCTAAATGTAGCTCTTATGAGCTCCTGTGTTTCATTGATTCGTCCTCAGATTTGCAATGAGGTTGACCTCTAATTTAGTGCATAATTTGACCTCTAATTAACTGCGTAATAGTGATTGATTAAACGAATAAATAACTGATGCATATTATTACTGTAATTAAACTTGTGATCCACGTACATGAACCAAGAACAGTAGCATTTCAGAATTCATGTAACGCTTCCCTTTGCTATCATGTCGATCATAACATCCCATCATCTGCTGTACCAAGCAATAGAAAGCTGTCTCCATGACAACTACACCATGGCGCATGTGAACAGGAAGAAGGTTGATATGTGAGCAGAGTGTTAAAACACCCCACTCACGTACAAAGATGCCACACACACTCTCTCCATGATGTTTATCTGTGAGGGACGAGGTTAAACCATCATTTGTAAACAGCAGACGTGATGTGTTGCCTGTCAAATGAGCATCTTCTCAACCTTGCATCCTTTCTGTCCTCTCTCAGATCTTTAGTTTTACACGGTCTGTACACAAATCTTGTCTTTTTTAAGTGGCAGCCGTCTTTGAACACAAACAGGACACTCTTTCTTTCCCTCAAGCGCTCTTTCAGCGACTAAGTTAGCCATTGTTTCATTGATTCAGTGCTGTTATTGCTACTTCAAGATTGTTTCTCCACTACAGAATGCATCACTGAGTTGCATAATCTGTCATTAGTTAACATACCTCTAGATGGTTGTCTTTGTCTTGTCTGCATAGTCAATGTGCCCACCACTGCTCCCATGTTGTCACCGCAAAGACACGCTTGTAACCAAACTAATAAACGTTGAGTCCGCCAGTCTGTTTTTCTTTGTTGAAGCCCCTGCTCTTGTTTGCCTCTCCACTCTTCTCTCACTTGTCAGTGAATGAAGACAAGCTAGAATTTTCTTGCTAAAAGCATATGGTTGCTTCCTTGATGCCCCTCCCACAAATATCACTCCCTCTCTCCCTTCATTTCTCTTTCTTTGCTCTCGCCCTTGCTGTTTGTGCCTGGTCCCGTTTGTTATTCGGTGTCAGGAACTGTTGCTGTGCAGGCGGATCAGCCTGATGGGAAGCCGTAGGAAGAGTGTGAGGATGAAATGCTCCTCTCTGTGGCACACACACACACACAGCAAGCAGAACTGTTCCTTATGGAATTGCTAATTTTCACACAAGCTGAATGTGGCAAGATGGATGATGACTTTCATTCACACTCTACTGCTCTTAGATGCACAGCCATTTGTTGTTCTATCATGGTGGGGTGTTGCTTTGACTTATGTTGCTCTAGTATGCTGCAAATTATGTTCTCGATACAAACCTTACATCTAAACTTCACAGAAACTACATTTTAAGAATTTACTGATTTAAAGGGATAATTCAATCAGGAATGACATTTTTGTCATGTACTCACCCTTAGATGTTTCAGATCGGA
Organism: Enteromius viviparus; assembly: GCA_032353835.1. NCBI lineage: Eukaryota > Metazoa > Chordata > Actinopteri > Cypriniformes > Cyprinidae > Enteromius > Enteromius viviparus. The sequence goes on along the minus strand of JAUCNO010000002.1, from coordinate 4,453,032 downwards.
TTTGTTCATGTTTATGTATGGGAAAAGACCTTAACTGTATATAGTCAAATAAAAAGAAAGAAAATTATCAAATTTTGTGTGAGCTGTCAAAAATAGTTACTGTCCCTTTATTAGTCCTATTTTTTAATATTTTCCTCAAAGGTACACTGTAAAATAGCTGGTTCATTTATAGTAGAATGCCAGCTGTGGTTGACAGGAATTGACTATAAGATATAGTTACAATGTTATATTAACCATGTGTTATGTATTAAGTAAATAACAGAAAATTTAACACAAAAAAACATCTTAACATATGTTACAGATAACAAAAAAATAGCTAAAAAAAAATTAAATTATGAAAACTGACTATATAAAATGTGCTGTCAAATGATTAAACACAATTTATTAAGATTAACTGCATCCAAAATATGTTTTTGATTAAATAATATATGTATGAGTACTGTGTATACGTATTACGTAGACATAAATACACATGGTATATATTTTGAAAATATTTACATCTATGTATATTTATATTCCTATATTTAATAAAATATATTTTTATTAAATATATCCATGTCTTTGTATTTATTCGTATAAATATGCTCAGCATAAAAACATATATTGTGTAAACAATCATTAATCATTTGATAGCACTAATATATAATCATATTTATTTATGTGGGGATGTTTTTTTCCCCATGCCCTTCTTTTCTTGTGAGAATGTTCTTTTACTGATTTTCGCCATAAATTATACAGTAATTTATACCTTTCACATGTTTCATGGTTTTGTACAGTAAAAAGAATTTATGGACAATTACCCAATTAACAGTTTTTACTTTAGCATTTTACAGTGTACCACTTGCTGCCCAGTGTTGGTGATTTTACTGGATTTGTGGAGACATTTAGTTCCCTTATTGTAGGCAAAAACTGATCCCCATACATTAAACGAGCTGTGGTACGACTGTGCTTATTTGGTTTCATCATCCACTGTTCATTTCCAGTTATGAGCCTGTGTGCGTGTGCGTGTGTGCACGCGTTTGCAATTTAGTGACTCAGATAAGAATGTTTCACGGATCAAGTACTCTGATATTCAGTGTGTATGATGCACAAATGTGCATTTTTGATGAATTACGCTCTGTACAACGACCCAAATACTCTTGTTTGTTTCAGTATTCTCTCTCATTAGTGGGGAAGCATCCTCACAAACTTTTCCGATTAAAGAGATGAAACAGAGATAAAGAAAAACTAAAAGAGGAAGCAGAAAGACAAACTACAGAGGAAAAGTAATTGCCGTTGGGGGAAGCCTGAGTTTCAAAACAGCAGGTCTGTAACCTTCTTAATAATCCAAAAAACATGAAACTTCAGACAGACGAGCTTTGGGCTGGGAGTGTGGAGAGAAGTTGAAGGTAATGAGTAATTACATAATATCAACCCGCACTGCTCTGTATTACGCAAATCCAGCAGGACTGACCTGAAAATCAGGCCAAGATATCCAGAGATATCCTCATTTTAGCACATAGGCATCTGTACTGCTTCGGTATGCACCAAACACAACACCCTGAGGTTGTACCACCTGCCTCATACAGGATAAAGACGCTGGTGTCCAAATTCACATTTCATCAGAACATATTTTTTGTTGTTGTTGATGCAAGGCATTTGTAATGGTTTTTACGCTTTGGCACTCATCCTTGGAAGAGAAACAATGATATCCAGCAAACGACTGGCATGTGTGAAATCCATGCAGGCAGGTGTAAGCCTCTTTTCTCACTCTGAAGTGTCTATGTTAGACTTTCCTTTGCAGACACCTTATTGAATCTGCTAATGCACTTGGGAGGTTACAGATTGATCGGCTTACCCTTGGAAGCATATTCAATGGTACTGCCTAAAACCTTGTATCACTGAGAACCATAGTAATATTTTTAATAGGGTTTCGCAACAGCGGTACAGTAAGAAATGGCATAACAGAATTTTACCAGCTGTGCGGTTAAAAAAGCAAAACAGCAGTATAGGTTATGTATGTTTGATGGAATGAATAATTAATCTCTCCCATTCTTGTGTGTGCAGAAAGCCATTGTTTTTGCATTTTTTCAGAAATAAATCATAATTTTGTGTTGAAATTTTATGTTTTAAGCTACTGACCTGTACATAAAAAAATATAAAAAACTTTCAAGTGTTCAAGAGTTCAAGTGTGAGATGGAAATATTAACAGTATTATACTGTAATTAGTTTTTTTTTTTCATTTTAGCTTAAAACGGAATCAAATAAAAACAATATAAGCCATGTAAAACTCATTTAAACATGTTATATTTCTCGCATTGATTACAAAAAAGATCTATATATCTATTTCCTTCTTAAGGTGTTGATTCTGGTGTCCCCAGAATGCACCAGGGTATGAATAATTAATAAGACCTCAAGTTTTCATTTGTTTAGTAACATGTTTTATGACATGGAATTAATTTCCTACATGTTAAAGGGTTAGTTCACCCAAAAAATTAAAATTACTCACCCTCATGTTGTTCCAAACCCATAAGACCTTCGTTCATCTTCAGAACACAAATTAAGTTATTGATAAGATCAGAATGCCAGATCTCAGATCCAGAGCCAAAACAATGGTAAAACAGTCCATGTGACATCAGACATCAACTTAATAACATTATTTACTCTTTTCCTGTGACTTACGTCTTCCACCATTTTAGAGTATCTCAGAGCACCACATACACGTATTTGACGTTATCAGCCATGTTTAAATCCGGGTGAAAGCATGCGCATGTATGTAATCTGCAGCTACTTGCGCCAAGAGGAAAGCATATGCTTGCACAGTAATATTCTCTAAAATGGCTGGAGATGTAAGTAAAAAAAGAAAAACGGTTGAGTATGTGATGTTATTTTTGTTTTCTTTGCACAAAAAAAAATATTCTCCTATCGTCGCAAAACTGAAACTCATCCACTGACATCACATGGACTGTTTTACGAGTGTTTTATCAAGTTTCTGGGATCATTTCAGTTGAATTGCTGTCTATGGAGGGACAGATGGCTCTCTGATATCATCAAAAATATCTTGTGTTCCTAAGATGAACGAAGGTCTTACTAGTTTGGAACGACACAAGGGTTAGTAATTAATGTCGAATTTAAATTTTTGGGTGAACTAACCCTTTAATTGTTTCAATTATCATGTCTTGTGTGTCAAGTACTGGGCTCTTTGAGTTTTTTTCCAACTAAAATAGACTTTAAAAATGGATTAGACATTAGTCTTCTACATCACTAGGCTGTTTGAAAGGTATCTTAAATGAAATTTGATCAGTTTTTTTTAAGTTTTCCCTTGTTTTTGAAATGTTACAAGCTGATTGCTCATATAAAATCCGTAAAGTTGCAAAGGCTAAAGTCTCAAACCTAAAGAGATAAAAATGCCCTTCCTAAAACACGCCCCCCACATCTATGTCACCATGTTGGAGATCTGCATAACACCGCCCCACATGTTTCCACAACAAAATAAGCCATCGTGTCTTTGATAATTCACACTGTGTTATTGTCACTCGCGTGAGTGAGCACTGATTATCCTGTGATTTCGGGCATTTGTCGCGATTTCTCAAAACCTGTCGGCGAGTCAAAATCGGGGCTAAAATCGTGCAGTTTCAACTCTGCATTAGTTAAACCTGCGAGTTCAGCGCATTCAGAAACGCAAACATAGTACTGAAACACAATATAGATGCAATGTTTTATATAGGCCATTCCTACAAACTACAAAAACTAGACTAAACTAAACTATTTAAAGTCGAAAGGAGTGAAATCTTCTAGTTATCATCCTCAGAGTTGTATCCCCAAAACATGAACCCGAAGCAATGCCCTTCAGATATCCAGCTGAAGTTCTAGTCCTTCAGGGCTGAGTGCCAAAGCTGACATACAGTTTGCATCTCTAGTTATAAACTCACAGGCAGCTCCTGTAACTCCTGGGGATTTTAGTGAAGACTTCAAACAAGCTTTCTGTCTTCCTGCCCAGAACTCGTAATCCTCTTGGCTCCATAATCATTCTTCAGGTCTCCGGTGTGGGTATATGAAATGTGCCTCTCTCTACTGCTCTTACCAGTGAGTAAAAACACATGCTCCCACATGTGAGTGCAGTGGTGTTAATGTGGTGTTGATTTGTTGCAGTATTGTTTTTGCCATATTCTGTTGTGCATTAAAACTGCATTAAAATTTGCACGGAGTGTGGTTAATTAACCTTAAAGGCATAAATAATCACTAACAAACCGCCTTCTCTTTTCCCTCTTTTCATGCATTTTCTTATCACATACTTGCAGCCCGATCGCTCTGCTTTTCAAAACCTACAAATCGACTCCTCCATGCTTTCAGCTCTGAGCATTACAGGAGGTAATAATTTTGGAATAAATGGCCACATAATACTTTCATAACCCTTGTATACAGCCCCTGCCAGCATATGCCAACACATTTGCTTCATACTTCGCACACACAGCACATTCACTTTATCGCAAACTTAATTAGGCTAATTAAATTGCTGTTTGTTCGCCCTTTGAGATATAAGTTCTGGAATTTGTGAAAAAAATATTCTCTCTATGAATTGTTTTTCCTTTATAACGCAACCCTAAGAGAAGTTTTTCTAATTAAGCTAACTTCAAGTGGCATTCTGTTGCAATTTTGCAGTCCAAAAATTATCTAGGTTAGAAACACACACATGCAGACAATCGAGAGTTGCATATTAAGTAGAGCAAATTTATATAAAAGAAGTTATATATTCTTAACTCTTATATTTTAATTCTCTCAATCTTCTCATCACTGTTTCATACTCACATATAACTTATTTCTAGCTGGTTGATGTGTGAATAGATCCTACCTGTCCTGAAGTTGACCTGTTTGGTGTGCATAGAGAAGGTCCCCAACACTACACCCATCTTCAGCAGAGTTCTTCACTTTCCTTACTTTAGATCTTGGTTTGGAAAAGCACCCTGTTTTTGTCCTTATCTTCTGATCTTTCAACCTTCTTTTAATCTCAGAGTTGTTAGTTACTTAGCTCTCGCTTTCTCTGACTTTTCTCCGCGCTCTGTCTGTCTATCATGTGGACTCTGAAGGCTGCTCATCATTTCCTGAGCTTTTATCGGGGGCTGAGAGAGACATGAAAAGAGAGAGAGAGCGAGCGAGATGGTGAGTGGTTCATTTAGGAATACTAGTGGAGAATGAGGGAGTGATAAAACTGAGTAGTTAATGGGTTTATCCTGCACTGTAAGAACAGTCTCGTGGTTGGTGATTAGAAAATGGAAAAAAAAACAATATCAGACTTTTTCTGCAGGTATGAAAAGACGATCCTTTTCAGTCAGAGATTGTAAAAGTGAAGAGTGTTATTTCTGTGGCATTTTTAAAGAGACTTGTGAAAATAAGGACTGTTTTCCAAACAGGTTTCCTAAATGTTGTCTGCTATTGGTCGGTCAGACACATCACCCCGCCCCCAAATTCACACCATTGGTTGAGCCAGTGCTGCCAGGCTGGTCGGGAGGCTCAAACAAAGTGCTTGTTTTGATAGTGTCAGACACTTTTGGGGGAAATTAATGCATATTTGCATATAATGCATTATTCATAGTTGTAGCAACATATAAAGATAGGAGAGTTTTATTTCATGCCATTTCTAATATATAAAGATACTATTCATACATGCTGGCTTATTTCAGTTTGTCTGACTTATGTTGAACCTGGGGCCTGTTCCATAAAACAAGTTTACCAAATAAGCCAGGCTTATGGCAGATGGTCTGACTTATTTTAATACAAATTAACTGGCAATAAGTCAGACTTAATAAAATAAGTCTGGCTTATACTCTAATCTTGGTTTATGGAACAGGCCCCAGATCAAGTGACAGTTAGTCAGACTAACTGGAATAAGCCTGGCTTATTTAGTAAATTTGTTTTATGGAACAAGCTCAAGGTATAGTAAATACTACTATAGCTTTTATGGCTATTAATATATTGAAGATGGTTTTACCTTGAAAAGAGAATATTGGATCTATGAATGCTTTGATTTCTAAGGAGGATTTAAACAGTAGACCACATTAATAATTATTTTATTACTAACAAAACATTGAGTAAACAAATGTTTTAGTTATTTGGTGTTGATTATGCATATATAATAACTTAAGTAGGCTGTATCTTTTTTTTATGGGACTTTAGATTTGAATATACACTACCTGTAATGAAGCAGACAGACTCGAAGGGGTAAAATCAACAAATATAATTTATTCCACAGGAGAACTGAAAACAAGGTAATCAAACTGAAAATCTTCCACAACGAGGCAATAATAACTGAACTTAAAGTCTTTATAATTCTTTATGCAGGAGGACAGACAGATGAACACAGCCACACACCACAGGAGATGAAGGAGAGACACATTGGAGCTTAGGAGACACTGGGGTACTCACGGAGACTTCTGTAAAGAACAGGTAAGGAACAAGGTAAGTGGAATGATAGCAGGTTACAGTCCACTTTTGAGGTTAGAGCTTGGGCGAAGACTATGGAAGATGGAATTCTCGGAGCATGACTTTATCGAACACATCATCTCTGGGGACCCAGGATCTTTCTTCGGGGCCATATCGTTCCCAGTCGATGAGATATTGTAACTAACCACCACAACGCCGGGAATCAAGGATTTCTTTGATGCTGTAGATGGTACCCTCGTCGACAACCATGGGAGTAGGGTGTTTTTCTTCACCAGGCTCTGTGGGAGGAACAAGAGGGTCCTGACAGGGTTTGAGAAGTGAAACATGGAATGTAGGGTGAATCCTGTATTGTGGTGTAAGTTGTAAACGGTAGGTAAACTGATTGATCTACTCCACGATGTTAAAGAGACCGACATACCTGGGACTAAGCTTACGACAGGGCAGGCATAGGCGTAGATCTCTGGTGGAGAGCCATACCTTTTGAGCTATCTGGTAAGTCGTTGTGTCAGATCTTCTGTCGTCTGCGTTGGTTTGATGCCTACCTCTGCCCTCTGGAGGTGTTGATGAGCTTCGACCCAGACCCTCTCGCTCTCCCGGAACCAGTAGTCGACGGCAGGAACATCTGAAGGTTCCCCTGACCATGGGAAGAGAGGAGGCTGGTAACAGAGCATGCACTGGAAGGGGGTGAGTCTGGTGGAGGCTTGGCGTAGTGAGTTCTGTGCATACTCGGCCCAGCCCAGGTACTTGTTCCAGGAGTCCTGGTGGTCATGGCAGAAGGTACGGAGGAACCGCCCCACTTCCTGGATCTTCCTTTCAGTCTGTCCGTTGGTCTGGGGGTGATAACCGGAGGACAGACTGACGGTCACACCTAGGAGCCTGAAGAACGCTCGCCACACTGGAGAAACAAACTGTGGTCCTCGGTCAGAGACAATATCTTCCGGGAGTCCGAAGGATCTGAACACCTAATTGAAGAGAGATTGAGCAGTTTCCCAGGCAGTGGGCAGACCCTTTAGGGGAATGAGACGGCAGAATTTTGAGAAACGATCTACAATAACTAAAATGCAGGTGTTACCTTCAGAGGCGGGCAGGTCGGTGATGAAATCGACCCCTAGGTGTGACCAGGGGCGGTTAGGAATCGGGAGTGGCAGTAGTTTCCCAGCAGGTAGATGTCGTGGCGTCCTGGCCATGGCGCACTCCCGACACCCTCTCACGTACATTTTAACGTCGGCATTCATGCGAGGCCACCAGAATTGATCTTGCAGTAGCGAGAGGGTTCTGTTGGTCCCTGGATGTCTAGTCCCCAGTGACGTGTGGGTTGTGTGAATGAGTTGAGTGCGCTCTGCGGCTGGTACGAACCGGCGGTTCGGTGGACAACCCGGCGGAGGAGCTGGTGCTGGATCTGCTGCGGATGGAGGGGTCACCCATTGGATGGGAGCAACAAAGAGGTGTTGGGGCAAGATGGGTTCCACAGGTTCCTGTTCCTGGTCTTGGTTATGGAGACGGGAGAGTGCGTCAGCCCGCACGTTTTTGGAACCGGGTCTATACGAGATGGTTAATTGAAAACGGGTGAAAAAAAGTGCCCATCTGGCCTGGCGGGGATTCAACCTTTTTGCATCACGCAGGTATTGCAGGTTCTTATGGTCGGTGAGGACTTGGAAAGGATGAATGGACCCTTCCAGCCAGTGTCTCCATTCTTCTAGGGCCAGTTTGATGGCAAGGAGTTCCCTGTTGCCGATGTCATAGTTCACTTCCGCCGGGTTGAACTTCCTGGAGAAGTAGGCACACGGCTTAAGTTGTGGTGGATTCCCCTGCTGCTGTGACAGGATGGCGCCTACTCCTGTTGTGGATGCGTCAACCTCGACGATATATGGCCTTTCAGGGTCAGGGAGGACAAGGATCGGGGCTGTGGTGAATGCTTTCTTTATGTTTTGGAAGGAGAGTGTAGCTTCAGGTGTCCAGGTGAGGGATTTGGGCTTTCCCTTCAGAAGACTGGTGAGTGGGCTAGACAGGATACTGAACTGGTTAATAAATCTACGATAAAAATTTGCAAAGCCTAGAAACCTCTGGAGTTCTTTAACTGTCCTAGGAAGGGGCCAGTCAGTGATCGTGCTGATTTTAAAATTGTCCATGCTAATGCCTGATGAGTCAATGTTGTACCCCAGAAACTGAGTGTGGGACTGGTGAAAGGTACATTTTTCTGCTTTTAAAAACAATTGGAACTTGCGAAGTCTAGTAAGGACTAGTCTGACCTGCTGCTTGTGCTCTTGAAGAGTGGGTGAGTATATTAAAATGTTGTCGATATACACGACTAGAAATCTGTCTAGGAAGTCTCTAAAAATCTTGTGTATAAAGTCTTGAAAGACACTAGGAGCGTTCGCAAGCCCATGGTCCTGAGGTCCAATTTAGTGAACCACTTCGCGCCTCGTAGCTTCTCCAGGGCGGCTGGAACAAGGGGTAAAGGGTACTTAAAGGGGACAATAACTTTATTAAGTGCTCTGTAATCAATACAAGGGCGAAGGCCGCCATCCTTCTTCGCCATGAAGAAAAAAGCTGGAAGCAGCAGGGGATGTGGAGGGTCGAATGTAGCCGTGTGCCAGAGCCTCCTTAATATACTCCACCATGGCTCGGGTCTCAGGGATGGACAATGGGTAGATCCTTCACTTGGGCACTGGAGCAGGTTATTAATGCTTTCTCATTCCATCCGCTGGCGGCAGGCAACGTACGGAACTTGATGGAATATTCATGGAGTTCCTCGCCTGCGGAAGATTCTTGATCTGTACGCCCAAAGACCTCGGTGAAGTGCTGAGAGAATGCTGAGAAAGAACTTACAGCTGGCCCCGCCTGACTCCAAATAGATTCAGCCCATCTTAGCACTGATCCTGAGAGATTGGAGATAACATAACCAATTTTAGCACTGTCAGAATTATATACTTGCGGGTAAGTGGCGAAAGTTATAGCACATTGCAGTAGAAATCCCTTGCAATCCCCCGCCACGCCAGAGAAGGGCGTCGATCGCACCATGGGACAGATTACAGCAGTGGGAGAAGGAGTGATGTTTACTTCCGTTTTGGACGCATGTGCTCGGGATGGCGTGGATGACGGTGGTGGTGGTGGCTGATGAAGCGTGGTGATGATGGATTTTCTTACGGCCTCCACCAGCTCTTGAAATGGATCATCGGAGCTCATCCCGTCGAAGCAGTTAGGGCTCTGGAGGATCGGGCCATTGCAGCAGGTCCTCCGCTACGGGCTCTGGAGGGTCGGGCCAGTGTAGCAGGTCCTCGGCCACGGGCTTTGGAGGGTCGGGCAATTGCAGCAGGTCCTCCGCTGCAGGCTCTGGAACTGGTTCACGGACCGGATCTGGCACTGGGACTGGATCACGGACCGGTTCTGGCTCTGGGACTGGATCACGGACCGGTTCTGGCTCTGGGACTGGATCACGGACCGGTTCTGGCTCTGGGAATGGATCACGGACCGGTTCTGGCTCTGGGACTTTCCGGACTGGAGCGGGCACTCTGGATCCTCCTCCTCAACCGCCATTCTGAGCGCGTGGAGACATCTCTCCACAACTGCCCTCGACTCCTTTGGAGTCAGCATCGGGGGAAGGGAGACCGGGAGAAAGGAAGCCCCACACGGAAATCCGCGCCAGGGCGGGGCAACCGCGGCCCCCCAATCAGCACGGCAAACAGCTGTTGTTAGCGGCGGACCTCGCCGGATTGCGAGCCGGCTTCCTGGCTGGGAGATCCGCCGAAGCGAGTCTAAATCGGAGAATATGTGCGCGTTCGCTCTAGTTGATGTCGTGTTCTGTCACGAATGTTCACTCACAGTGTGCGCGTCGAGCCTCTCAGCAAAGCAGAGAATGGAGGAGACAGGAACTTCTTGCAAAACATTTATTTCCAGGAACCAGGACAAATACAAAATGCTGACGGGGCAGCAGCACAGAAACAGAACTGGAGGGTCGGGCCACTGCAGCGGGTCATCCGCCACAGCCTCTGGAGGGTCGGGCCATTGCAGCGGGTCATCCACCACGGCCTCTGGAGCGGGCTCTGGAACTGGAGCGGGAGACTCAGGGAGGCACTCTCGTAGTGCAGTAGACTCAGGATCCGAAGATTCCCCGAAACTTGCTCGCCTCCTCCCGCGAAGTGATCGGGGGAAGCACCCACGGGAACGGGGAATCCCCACATGGCAATCCGTGCTGCGGGAGCGAAGTCCGGAGTTCAGAGCGGCGCGGAGATGTGGGCGGCGGACCACGCCGAATCGCGAGCCGTCTCCCAGGCAAACAGACTCGCCGTGACAGACCAGAGTCAGCGAGGATGTGCGCATCCTTTTTGATCCTCTTGTAGTGATGTCTTGTTCTGTCATGAATGTTCACTCACGGTGTGCGTGTCGAGCCTCTTAGCAAGGCAGAGAACAGAGGAGACAGGAACTTCTTGCAAAACATTTATTTCCAGGAACCAGGACAAATACAAAATGCTGACAGGGCAGCAGCACAGACACACGCTCGGGTGAACATATAGACTTTAACATGACATGAATTCAAACAAAAAGACAACGGTATTTAAAGACATCCAAATCAAAAGACTAAAGTGCAGAAAAGTGTCAAAACAACAGGTGAGACGATTAAACTAATGAGGAACAAACCAAACAGACCGGACTAAACCAAAATACACAAAGACATGGGGGAGCACAATACCAGACAGGAACAGAATGTTACACCCATAGAGGACTTCAGATGATGCCAAACCTGGAACAACACACAGCACAAAAAGAACTCTTTGAATGTTCCTTGTCTGTTTGATTGTTAAATTGATCTTTATCTCACATCTGTACATGTCCAAACTACTACTATATTTACTGTAAACTTTACTTTGGTGTAAATCTGCTTTGCAATGATATGTATCATGAAAAGCGCTATACAAATACATTTAAATTGAATTGAATTGAATTTACCGTTTTCCTGGTAGCACCGACAACGACTGGAGTGAACACCACCCCTCTTCTCTTGGTCAGATGTTCCTTCACGAATTCTGCCTTGTAGTGAATCGCGCTCTCGCTTCCAGAGCGGACAGGCAGGACTCGGAGGCAGGACTGAATCATAAACTTTCAAAACTCATAAAATTTATTAGGAAAACAAGAAAACACAAAGGAAAATGCAACGAGCAAAGCAACGAACTACAAACAGACATGCAACGTTAACATCTGACCAAGATAAAAGACATGTGGAGTGGATTTATACACAGACTAATCAACATAGAATACGGGACACCTGGAGAAACACGGCTGGAAGAGAATGAAACACTGATGAGATACTGATGAGAGTTACAAACAAGGAGCACAAGGACGCTGAAGGGTAAATAAACGCACCGAGCACATGGACAAGAAACATAAACACAGGTACATGACACAGGACAGGTGCTACAGTGTGCAGGTGAGGATATACATAGATCACAGGGCTAACTTCAGGCTGTCTTTCCAGATCACGAAACGTGAACGATCACCAGATCGTCTTCACACTCTACACGTTGCTGCAGACTCAGGTAAGTACACAAGGTGAGTATCACAGGTAATCAAAGGCTTATTCACAAAGGATATTCGGGCTCAGTGCAGGTTAGTGTCAAGTGCAGTCAACTTTCCAGATCGCATCATTTTAGAGTAGAAATATACAGCTTTCAGTAGATATATCTCTCATGTTTGTGAGTCACGTTTTCGCGGATTTACAGTAGGTGGACAACCAAAATGTCCACTGCCGGCGTGTGTACTGCCGCGGCAAACTCCCGGATTTAAATTTTATTGAAGTCGTTGATGAAAATACCGCCAGGTGGCGCAAAGTTTCCAAACCGACTTAATTTTTTTTTTATTAAATAGAGATAAAATAACAAAATAAAACAATAACAATATTATAATATAACACCCTTAAAAATAATATATTGACTTTTTAGAAAAATAATTTATAAAAGGTGAAATAACATGTCAACAGGACATCATCCTTAAAAAAGAGAAAAAAAGAGCATCAAAACCATAACATGAGGATTCACAAGGGAGGATTAACACAAAAGAAAGGAGAATTATTCATTAGCAAGTATTGCATTCTGTATGTGTTGAGTTGTTATTACATTGTGTATTCTGCTTTTATAATGTAACTGTTAAGTAACTTGCGATGTGTGAAATGTATTTTCATCTTTTTATTTCATTTACCATAAATAGGATGATGTTTACCTTAAATATGACCTAAAATAAAACAGGAAAAAAATTGTCTTCAAAAACCTTGTTTTTTTCTGATTAATAAAAGCAAAGGTCAAGTCATTTATTCCCACAAGAGCTCTGGCAACAATTTCTAGAGGTAGAGGTTCAAAGAGAAAACAAAACAAACAAAAGCTACAGTAAGTCCAGTTGTTTTTCCCTTTGCTTTCTTTGAGGGGAAGCTTATTCACATCTCGAGAGCCTTTTCCATCTGTTTGAAGATTATAAAGAGACTAAAAGAGAGAAAAGAGTGGCATGAGGTTTTTCTTTCTTCTTTTTCTCTAAAATATAATGTTTATCTAATATTTTCAGTTGATAATATACATTTGTATTACAATATATCACATTATATTTAACTTTTAATTTGTGCAGTAGTATGTATATAGTTTCTTTTTGCCTAAAACATGAGATCATCATCTTTTTAACATTTTCTCTCTGTTCGTGATGTTGCCATAGTTACTGACACTAAAGGGGTCGAAAGTGTTTCCTGATTAGAGTTTATCTGTGTTCTCATTGACAGCCGCACTGTAGAGCGTTTATGGATTGACTTGGCACAGCGTTGATGGATGTTGATTGTGACAAAGCAGGAGGCAGCAGGCCAGTATCTGCTGCAGCCCTGGAGGAAACGCTGCCTGGGGTTTTGTTGGCACGATGCTAGAGACAATCAGTCTCAAATTTGATAAAATATCCTTCAAGTTTTTAAAGTATATTTAGCCTATGACAACTAAACTGAAAAAGGGAGGAAATTCGTTTCAGCTCTGGATTTATCCCTGTGTATCATCTCATTCTGTGTAAATGAATAATAAAAAATAAACAAACTATTATGATAATGAGAATCTAATGAAAATTGAATTAGTGACACATTACTGTAGCCTAATATACACTCAACAAACATATAAACGCAACACCTTTGTTTCTGCTCCGATTTTTCATGAGATGGACTTAAAGATCTAAACTTCATTCCAGATACACAATATTACCATTTCTCTCAAACATTGTTCACAAATCAGTCTAAATGTGTGATAGTGAGCAC
>JAUCNO010000002.1:4367930-4382189 GCA_032353835.1 Enteromius viviparus | reverse complement strand
CCCTGTGGGCTGTTTATTATTAAATGTGTTTGCACTACCTCCTGGCCTTTCCTGGTTCCTTGCCGCACTACGTGACACATTTAGTTTCATCATTGTTAATAAATAGGCATATTAGAATGATTCCTGAAGAAGTCAATGGTTTAGCCTAATGTGTTTTTAATTTTTTTTTATGTCATTTACATGAATATTTACCAAAATGGACATTTTAATATTTTGTTTGTCTGATTTAAGAAATGGCCTGTGTATGAAATAGAGTGCATGTAGAGGGTTTGGCCTTAATAACCCTGCCTTGATAATTTTGAGTTTATTCCCATTAATTCCCATGGAAAGTTTCCAGTCTTGAAAATTCCTGGAATTTTTCAACCTTTGCCTCTTCTCAAGGGGAATTGTTTGTCCTACAAAAGATAATTCATTGGGTTGAATACAAATGTAATTTCCGTGAAATCCGTACTCATGTTGATGTGAGGTATGTTGATATTGATTTATTGTGATCGTTATCAGCACGGCAATATCCTTTTGGAGGGTGCTTATTTACGAGTCGGGTTGAGTCACGGTTCATGGCGTCCATTATGTATGCTGCACAGAAGTTGGTGTAGAAAACCCAGAAAAAACCGGGCTCAGTGAGGACATTGTGCTGTACGTGTTTAAAAGAAAAGATGACAAATTATGAATGTCTCGAGGGGAAATATTGTTATGACTAAAAAGGCAAAGGATTTAAAATAGCACCCACTGTAGAGAATAAAATTTTTCAGCACTTGGTGGAAAAAAAAAGAAACGTGAAGGTTTATCCATGAGCAAAAAAAAAAAAAAAAATATATATATATAAATATATTTGAGGAAAAAATTTCAAAGATAACGATGTGTTTCAATAGTTTTTTTGTTTTCTGAAAAAGAGTTTCCTCACTGTGCCTAATGTGAATACTGAATATATTTCTGAAGTTTATTTCTGGAAGCGTTTTTGTTCAGAGAACGAGAGCGATATGACATCTAATGTGCTCTCAAAACTGAAGTATACTTGCTTTTAAACACTTTGTTTACATTTAAACAGCTTTTCCACCAGTGTTTTATTTCTCACCTGACAGCTTTTCCAGTTGTCACAACTCGAAAGGAGGAGTAAAAAATACTTAATAAAATATTAAGAGAGGGTGGTATGGCTAAAATGTTCATGGTATCTGCAGATTATCACAATGTAGTTCACCCTTACTTAATATTAAAAAAAATAATGCTTTGGAAAATAAAAATAGCCATGTGGTATCGTTTATTTTTATAACCAATACAATGTAGTTCATCGTTGATTATTTTCTCAAGTTGGCACTTGATGAATAGAACATGTTAAGTGTTAAGTGTACTTACTAAGACACAATTAAGTGTATTATCATTAGTAAATGTATTAGGTGTTGTGAACTAAGAGTGAGCAACATGTATGGTTAAACTTCATTTGAAAGGGTTTTGGGCTCCAACCCAAAATAAAAATGTCCTTAATCACTTGCCCCATGTCGTTCCAAATCCGTAAACGCTGTGTTTGTCTTTTAGTTAATTTCAGTTCAGCATATATTGGCAAGGTATGCAAAACATATGAGGAATTGAACACATTTGGGATGAAAATCAGAAGGCTTGTGACTTGACTTCCACATAATGAACACTGTCCTGAAGGTCCAGAAAAGTATGAAAGACATTATCAAAATATTCCATCACTCTTCTGTGTCAGCCAGGCCACAAGGATATGCTGTTTTAGGTTAAATCAAAGCATAAAAACTAGGGCTGTCAAATGATAAAAATTTTGAATCAAATTAATCAGGATATCACTGATTAATCACTGATTAATTTCAGTGGATTAATCATAATTAATCAATATTTGCAACGACACCTGAATCCTAACAATTTTTTCTTAAATGCATACCAAAAGATAAATAACAGGACACAGATACATAATTTTCATAATATGTCTGTTTATTAACACTGTTTATTAAATAATGGTGGTTTAAATCAAGCTGAAACATACCATGATATTTGTCTTTGCAATGAGAACGATCTTTTACCTTTATGCCGGTTTCACACTGCACGTGTAAGCAGCGTGTATGCCGAGCAGAAGCAGCACGATTGTGCTTTCATCACAATGGCAGAGTGCAGTTACTCCGAGCAAATTGTTGTCCCACTTTCCTGACAAATAATTTGTCACACAGTGCATCCGCGAAATGCGTAAAAAAATTTACGTACTTAACGACAAAAAGTAATTAACGCCGCTAATGCGTTATTTTCGACATCCCTAATTTTAAGGTGATCTATTCTTTTAAATTATTAATTATTATTTTTTAATGAAAGATTGTAAGATGATAATTGTTATATGGCTATAGCAATCTAATGTAAAAGTGACCCAATAATTTATATGGTACCAAAACAAATTGTGCATGCTTTCTTAAAACTGTCAATAAGCAAATGGCAAGCTGATGTTTCAAAAGTTATTTTCAAGTGTGGAAAGGGTAACATTGGTGCATCACGCTCCTCAATAAATGGGTAGTCCTTTTAGGTCATGTGAAAGATGCGCATGAACATGAATCAGTTTACTTAACCTTTGATGCAATGACCTGTTCAACAGCGACAGAAAACCCTGGATTAAGCGAAATGGATGCAACAGGAGATAGAGAAGGGAAATGGGAAGGACAGCAGTGAATAGAGGTGAGGTGAATTAGTCTGGCCCTCAGGGTCAACGGTGTAGCACTGCAGGTGAATTTCAACCAATTCTACAGTCAACTTTGTGCCTGCTCTCTGACACCATTAAAAAACACATTCCCTCCACCCTGACCTTTAGACAAATACAGCATTAAATAAGACTAGAGAAATTAGCTAGAGATACATTTCAAAGTATAGACTGCTTGGGCTTTGTTTTATATGAGTGCACTTGCTAAGATTTATGTTCATTCCATTAAAAAAAAGACTGTTTGATGACACTGTGCATAATGAATCTCAAAATATGCCATAAATATGCCATTAAGAATTTATACATATCCTGATGTATTATAGTCTACAAAACTGACAATGTAAAATAATATCCACATTTACAATTGCAAAACTTTTTGCCAACCAATATAAAATTGTTCCACAGATGAATATGCATGTTTGCATTCAACGTCTTTAACAGATCCATTAGATGTGGAGAGGCACTTTACAGCTGTGGCACCTCTTTTATATAAGGACACAAATAGATATGTTTGCTTATTGAAAATATTATATGCTACTGCACAACAATCTGGAACTGAGCTCTGCAGAACACACAATAAGCAAATTAAAATGATTCGAAGGTGCCAAAAATGCATTTAAATCAAACAAACTCCATCTAACAGTTTGTTATATGTCCAACTTACAAATAAATAAGAAAAAACTGCTTTTTTTAAAATCAGCACTTATTATTCATTACTCTACTGATACCTTGTATTTGCTAATAGTCCACATTTCTAACAGCCAGCTGTCTAAGCCCCTTTCAGCATCAGCCTGGGTATTGGTAAATATCCAGACACATGCACAAATGGGCCCAAAAAATTGGAGACACCTGTCCCCTATTAAAATACAAAAGAACCAATTACTTCCAGAGATGCACTGCATCACCAACATGAGAATAACACGCATGTTAATGGACCAAATGCAACTGCATGCAATTAAGACTTTATCATATTTTAAACAGTGTTAATAGAAAGCAGAGATATGGAAATTAAAGTATTAGTTAACACAAAAATAAAAATTTGCTGAAAATTAATCACCCTCTGGTCATTCAAAGACGTAGTTTTTAAGTAAATTTTTTACTTAATGAGAAAAGGTTTGGAGAAATGTTGTATTTCATTGTTTTCTTACCATTCATTTTTCTGCAGTGAAGGGGTGCCATCAGAATGAGGGGCGGTTGAAGTCTGGGACGTGGAGAACTGCCCCTTCCTGGTCAGGTCTGAAAGAAGGGCAGGTAGGGAGGCGAAGCTGGGCAAAATACACCGGTAATATCCTGGGACTTCGCGGTGGGTCGTGGAGCCTCCTTGACTGCCTGGACCTTCTTTTCTTGGGGCTTGACCAGTCCTCTTCCGATGACGAAGCCCATCTACTTTACTTCAGACTTCGCAAGAGGGCATTTGTGGGGGTTGGCAGTAAGTCCAGCCCTCCTGAGCTCAGACAGTACCCTCTGAAGCCATTCCAGGTGATCCTCCCATGCCTCCGAGTGGATCACTACATCGTTAATGTAGGCCGCTGCATACTTTTGGTGGGGTCATAGGATGACATCTGTGAGCCACTGGAACATGGCCGGATCCCCGTAAAGGCAGAAGGGAAGGATCCGGTACTGCCAGTGCCCAGATGGCATGGAAAAAGCGGTTTTCGGCTTGGCATCTTCTGACAACGGGACCAGCCAGTATCCTTTCATCAGATCTAAGGTGGTGATGTACCGGGCCCTTCCAAACGTTCCAGCAGCTCATCCACTTGGGGCATGGGGTAACCGTCGAACTGGGATATTTCATTCAGCCGCCGGTAGTTGTTACAAGAGTGGATGGTACCATCTCGCTTCGGAGACCAGGACAACGGGGCTGGACCACGGGCTCCATGACAGTTCAGTTACCTCCAGCTTGAGCATCATTTGAACCTCCTCCTCGACAGCTTGCCGACGGGCTTCAGGGATTCGATAGGGCCGCTGCCGGATGACGACTTCTGGGTTGGTAAGGATTTCATGTTTTAGGACACCCGTGCAGCAATGGGGTCACAGAGAACACATCCTGGAACTGACTGACCAGGTGCCACAGCTCCGCCTTCTTGGCAGCAGAGAGGTGTGAATCCATATCAACGACCGTGGGTTGAGGGAGGGCGAGAACAGCCGTCTGGTCCTGGTCCCGACCCAGCATTTTAGCAAAGTTGACATGGTACATCTGGGTTGTGTGTCTTCGTCCTGGCTGTCGGACGCGGTAATTTACTGGGCCTACCCGTTCTTCTATGGTGTAAGGCCCCTGCCATTGCGCTAAAAGCTTACAGGCAGCGTTGGGGACCAGGACCATCACCCTATCTCCAGGGTGAAACTCCCGCGTTTGGGCCGCCCGATTGTAAAGCCGTTGCTGGACCTGTTGTGCTTGGACCATGTGCTCCCGGACTAATGGCATGACACGATCTATCTTGTCCCTCATTTCATGAACATGCTTCATGACCATTCGGTGGGGTGCCGGCTGCTTCCAGGCTTCCTTGACGACATCCAGTAGGCCCCGGGGCTGGCGTCTGAACAACAGCTCAAATGGTGTAAAGCCGGTCGAGGCCTAGGGCACTTCACGAATCCCGAAGAGGACGTAGGGCAAGAGCTTGTCTTCAGACGCCACCCACCAGAGCATCTGTTTCAGCGTTTTATTGAACCGTTCCACCAAGCCATCAGTCTGTGGATGATAGGCAGAGGTCTTTATTTGTCTCACCTTCATCAGCTGGCACAGGTCAGCCATTAATCGGGACATAAATGGAGTCCCCTGGTCAGTCAAGATCTCTGATGGTATCCCTACGAGACTCGCAAGCAGGAACAACTCCTGGGCAATCGCCTTCGAGGTTGCTTTCCGAATGGGGATAGCTTCTGGGTATCGAGTCGCGTAGTCGACGATGACTGGCATGTCGGGCAAGTGGCACAGAACATTTTCACCTCAGCATCCAGGCCTGGCCAGTGGAACCAATCTCTTATTTTTTGGGCTGTATTTTGAACCCCCAGGTGTCCGGCCATGGGATGTGCGTGTGCACAGTGATACGCAGCGTCTCCTTGGGGACCTCTCGATGTACTGCGCAGCCTGCCGTCCACTTCTTCGCTGCTGGGGTAGGTGGGTCTGTAGACATCAGCTCATCCCGGGGACTTAACGGCTTGTGCACTGCGCGCTGGGTGCCCTCTGTCAAGCGTCGCTTCTGGACCACCCTCCAGGGAAAGGACGGAGCTCTCTCCACAAACTCCTGGAGATGTTGATCAGTTCTTCCTTATTTGGATGGTCAGATTGTATTGATATTTTTATATTGTATTATTTGCAGACTTATTTGTGCATTACTGCCAACTATCTCTCAAACAGAACACTGACACTCCTAATTGAGATTGCAGATAGTGTCAATGGTCCATTTGACAGATAGGTCGCAGCAATGCACGAATAAGTCTGCAATCCGATGCCAAGCAAGAATACACGTTTGCAGTTTGGAGTTGGACATTGTGGTGTATTAGAGAATATAAAAACATTATAAATACCGTTCAGTTTTTCTGCACAGACCAATCGTTTCGTGTCTTTTCACATGAGTGTATCATCACAAGCCGTAGGGTTTAATTTGCTTTTATCTGTGTATGTTTTTTTTCTCTCTCTCAAAGAATGTGTGCCCATTGACTTGCATTATATGACTGACAGACTGCAACAGTTTGAGTTAAAAATCTTTGTTAGTGTTCTGTTGAATAAACAGTCACCTACATCTTGGATGCCCTGGGGGTAAACACATAAACATAACATTTTCATTTAATAACAGAATTTTTATTTTGGGTTAAGTCTGGGAGTTGAACAAAACGTGTAACCCATTATTTATCATTTTTTTAGGTGCAGTTAACGGTAAGCCTTAGCATCAGGTTTAGATTTAGCACTGTGACAAGTTTGACAAACATGTTGTTCTAGGACAAATACTGTACCATAAACACTCTTAAATGTGCTGCAAGCATTTTTAGTTGTTTTTTAGCTACTGTACTTCAACCAAACTTGTCCGTGATTTAAACAACATGGCCTTTCTCTAAAATACCAGCTAACCAAAGCTGACGCAATGGCACAAATCACAGGCAGAGGACATTTCAGATCGGCTACTTTTCTTTTTTCACTGTCTACAGAACCTGTAGCTGTCACAGAGACCGGTGTGTTTTCTCGGGAGGTGATATCTGTAAGGAAATGGAGACTTTTTATGATTGGTATTCCAAAAAATAGCTTACAGCACCTTTAACTGCCACTGACAGGCATATGATAATACATCCTACTTGCAATGGAAAGTTCTGTCAGACATCCAGTTTGTGCTCATACTTCAGTGTTGTGTGACACATCAGTGCAGAAGTGTTGGACGAGCCCACAATGCATTCACTTACATAACACCCTCATTATAGCCTATACAGTTCGTATATGCTATATCAGCTGTAATTATGGGATGTGCAAATATGCATAACACCCACTCCCTCAAGCCTCTTATTTCAATTAATTGCAAAATTTCATTGATTCTACATTTAAACAAATGGCTATGCAGCTAAACGATTGCACACTCATAAAGGCACTGACAACATGAGCAGAATTACAGGTGCAGAGCACGTTCTAGCTAATGGACAAGCCAATGGCTAGAAAATCAAGGTTAAAGTTTATAGTGTGATGACACTATTGATTATCTGTGCCAAGTAAAATAACAAACTCAAACTCAAACAGCCCCTCTACCCTTAGCTAATTGAAAAGTGCAAGGCTGTTCGAGTTTTCGTTGTAGCGCATATTAAACAGAAGCAGGTGTGGAGCTACAAATGAGTTAATGCAGGACGGAGCGTGCAATTTGTTTTAGAGTCGGTCGTAAAAATCCTCATTGTTTTGTGTTTTTAAATTATTTAGTAATTGGGTTGGTAGTCTTTTATGCTCCCATCTTTCTGTTTATACGATTATGCCTAAAGCAAAAACACATGTGATTTTGATACAATCTTCAAGAAGGGTGAAAGGTTTTAAAGGAACAGTGCACAGAGAATTGAAAATTCTGATTTTGGTGAGTAATTATTATTATTTGGTAATCATAATGATGTTCCAAACCTGTACAGCTTTCTTTCATTGGAAGAACCTGAAATAAGACTAGCCATTTTGTTTTTCATATAATGAAAGTCAATGGGGAATGGGGCTACAAAATGAGATGAGAGAGAAAGAAAAACAACCCATAAACCATATGACTGAAATTAATTAAAGTAATTAAACTTTTAAGCTCGACACCCCCAATCCCCATTGACTTTCATTATATGCAGCCATGATATCCTTTATACAATTCTACAAAACAAAGTATAATAATAGTGAACAAATTATTTTGTTTGTGTGGGATATGTTCCTTCATACCCTGTTTTTGAGAGCCCCAGTCCCCATTCACTATTTAATACATATAGCAATATGCAGCTAGGATATTCTTTAAATATTATACTTTTAGTCTTTTATGGAGGAAAGCAAGTATAGGTTTGGAACAGCTTAAGGGTGAGAAATTGAAAAAAATAACACATTTTGTGCCTTAAACCCTGCTTTTGAAGCTCAGCTGCCTCAGTCTCCATTCACTTTCTTTATATACAGTAGACAAGATTGGTCAGAAGATTCTTTAAATAAGTTTCCTTTTTGTTTCTACAGAAGAAAGTAAGTCATACAGTAAAAGCTTGGAACAACATGAGGAGGAGAAAATAACAGATTTTCATTTGGAGTCTTTCTTTAAACACTGCTTTTGAAGGCTAGTTCAATGTGTTGCTTATGCTCCGTTTGAAGGAAATGAACATCCATTGCCTGTGGACAAACTCGTCAAGCGTTCGAGGGCAGTTATTGTGGATGCAGCCCATTTGTATAGTACTGCATGCATTCACCAAACCCTCTAAAATGGCTTTGCGGTAATTTGTTCCAGAAACAAACTGAAGTTGGCTAAAGCTCCATAGAAAACCACACAGCACCTGATGGCAGTGAAGGCAGCTGGCTAATAGAGGCCAGAACCTCATAAGAAAAGATGGAACCGTATTGCGCTCAAGCGTCATGCTTCAGGACTCTCAGAAAGAAATGTGGCGCTACCACCTTGCACTTCTTCAGCACTGCTGGGAATGATCTCATTGCTGACATCGCAGAGTTGTGAAAAGAGGGGAGAGAATATCCTGGTGCGGTGATATCAGTGTCAAGGAGCTCTATAATACTTGGAGAAAGCTATCCGTTAGCATACACATTCATCTCAGTGGCTCAAACTGAGCATTGAAAAAAAGATCTTGTGAAAGCATGTTACTTGCCTGTCAGAAAAATGTGACTGATGTCACTATTAAGAACATCTTAAATCGTCGATTGGAGGGCGAGAAGAAGGTTCTCTTTTTCAGACACGTCAATGAGTCCATTTTCCCTGCCTGTTAGATTTATATCTACTGTATTACATATAACACAGATAATGCCTTTACTCAACCACTCTTCTATGATTTGGCATTTTTTAAATTGGTGCATTCAAATGAATTCTAGTGCTGTCAAATGATTAATCATGATTCAAAATAAAAGTTTTATGTTTACGTAATATTTGTATGTGTGCTGTTATTATGTATATATAAATACATGCATGTATTTAAGGACTTTTATGTTAATATATTAAATATATTTATTTATTATACAAATTCATGTAAATAGTTTCAAAATATAAACTGTATGTGTGTGCATATATATATATATATATATAGGTCAATAAGCATGCAGTTTTTTTCTTTACAAGACATTAACTGATAGAATTACTTGTGGATTATTGCTTTTCATTTAAAATCTCATTCTGAAGGTATCCATTAATTGCAGAGATATAGTGATGTAGTGCCAAATTTCTCCAAATCTGTTCTAATGAAGAAACAAACTTGGCTACATCTTGGACGGACTGAGGGTAAATACATGTTCAGCTAATTCAATAATTTTTTTTAAAAATATACACCTTTAAAACAACCTATACCAGTAATATTTCCAGAAAAATCAGCAAACTAGACTGGTTTACAATTTGTTTGCAATACAATTTTGCAGTTTTCTGTACTTAAGTAGGCATATAATAATGCTGATGGGAGTAACACACCAAAAGCTGGCACCAAATAACGATAGTGTGTTTGTGAGCTAAAATTATAAAGAGGGGGTGTGTTTAAGATGTAGACTGATATTCTGATTTTCCCACTGGTACATCAGTGTTTTTAATCTGTTCACACAAAACAGGCACTAACACAGTTTTATAGGCATGAAAATAATATAGTTGTTGTTTAAACCCATTTGCTCTCGCTTAAGTAGAATTGCATCCCATGGGCAACAATGCATAGAATAACAACAAATAACAACGGCTGAAAAAGTCAACAATGTCTATTTTTCCTTTCAGACATGAAGTCACACATGCCAAAGTTTGGAAAATGAGTTTTAACTGGTTCTTATTTCGTCAAATGACATTTGGCTGCAAAAATAATGATGATGAATATTGACCGGGTATCTTGAGAGACATACAATATCCCCACAAGCATATTTTAAAGTAATTTTCTTGCCATTCATAGAGGCACACATTATCCAGCCAGAATTCAAAACAAAGACAAACAATCACTCAAAATGCAATTTACTGCTATTTACCTGTCATCAAAAAGCTTTTATAAACATGTTTGAAAAGTCCATTTGATGCAAGGTCTTTATCATTCCCTGCCCATATTCGCATTTAAAGAGCAACTGACATTCACAAAAGTCAAAAGGTAGAAGACAATGCAGAAAAATTGCTCTTTACGAGAAAATACGCTTGACCGAAAACAAATCTTGCTATGCTAAAGACTTCCTGATTGCCACCAAGAAAAAAGCGCGAGACATACCAATCAGTGCACAGATAAGGGCCAAACGACCTTAAAAATAATTAAAAACCTCAGTTGTGATTAAACAGGCTTATCCTTTTCTTGTAAAGTACCACTGATAAACAGGTCCGCAGATTAGAATGCCACTCCATTGTAGGAAATCTTTATGAAAAAGGTGAACTGTAAAACATGCTTGTGCTTGCAACAGTGAAACAATTTAGAGAACGAGCCTTTACTTTTGCATTGAACGAACATACAGGCAGATGCCTGGGAGACATGTGTAATCTTCTCCACTGTAGGTGCAGCTGTGTTTAACTAACAATGCATCTGTTGTTTGATATGCTCTGCGTATCAAAATGAGGCCGATATTAATTCTCGTGGCACTGTGGAGGAGCAAACAGCAGGATTTTCACTGGTTATAAATGTTAGTCGGATGGAATATTACCGTAATGCGCAGGGAAATCAAAGTACTACTCCTGGCCAGTCTACATGCAGAAAGCTTTGAGACATAGACGAGACAGATGGAGACAAGAGAGCATTTGTTTTTGTGGTTGTACCTTATCAGAGAATAAGATAGAGAAGATGAGAAACAGAAACAGCTGCAATGGATCTCAGTTGCTAGTGCTGCAGAATTAGCTTTAAGTCCTTTATATATTTTAAATAACTTCAATAACTGTTAAAATAGTCTCAGACGTCATGCCCACTGAACACTGGCTAAACACAAAAACCCTTTTTTTCTGTTTCAAAGTTGTCACCGGATTGGTTGATTTCCGGGAGATGTGTGTGTGGCGTTCTTTAACGTTCTGCCTGGAAACTAAGAAGTCGTGGTGCCAAACCCCTCATGAAAGAAAAAAAGACATCATGGTTATTAGGATCTGCTAAACGCTGGGTTTTTAAAAGTACGATGCAATATATAAAGTTAATATAATGTTAATATTATATAATATATTAATATATTATAATACAAATATTTAAAGCATAAAATCTTTAAAATAGGTCTTTTACACACCGTTCTGTTATTGTTGCAACATTTCCATGCCCCGAAACGTGAAGCTGAACAAATCAAACTGTGATTGGTTGTTTGACATTTCACCAAACAGTCTCATGGGCCAATGAAAGCTGCCATGATTTTAAGACCTTCAGCCGTCAGTCTCAAGGTCTGGCTACTCAAGACTTGTTGAAATAGATCATTTGTTTAAAACATGAAATACTGCTACTATGTAGTTATGTACTGACCAGTCTGAGGTCCTGAGCTCTCTGGAGAAGTTTTGGTCCAGGATATCCCTGTACTTGGCTGCATTCATCTTTCCCTCGACTGCAACCAGATATCCTGTCCCTGAAAAACACCCCCTTATGCTGCCACCACCATGATTCACTGTTGATGAGCAGTGCCTGATTTTCTCCTCACATACTGCTTAGAATTAAGGCCAAAAACTTTTATCTTGGTCTCATCAGACCAGAGAATCTTATTTCTCACCATGTTGGAGTCCTTTAGGTGTTTTTTTAGCAAACTCCATGCAGGATTTCAAATGTCTTGCACTGAGGAGAGGCTTCTGTCAGGCCACTACCATAAAGCCCCAACTGGTGGAGAGCTGCAGTGATGGCTGACATTCTACATCTTTCTCTCATCTCCCGACTGCATCTCTGGAGCTCAGCCACAGTGATCTTTGGGTTCTTCTTTACCTCTCTCACCAGGGATCTTCTCCATCAATAGCTCAGCTCTAGGAAGGGTTTTGGTTGTCCCAAACGTCTTCCATTAAAGGATCATGGAGGCCACTGTGCTCCTAGGAATCTTAAGTGCAGCAGATTTTTTTTCTAACCTTGGCCAGATCTGTACCTTGCCACAATTCTGTTTCTTTGCTCTTTAGGCAGTTCCTTTGACCTTATGATTCTCATTTGCTCTGACATGCATTGTGAGCTGTAAGGTGTAACTTGAATGATTTTAGCCAATGGCTGCAATATAACAAAGAGTGAAAAATGTAAGGGGGTCTGAATACTTTCCGTACCCACTGTACAGTATGTACACTGCTCTCCAGAGGTTTGGAAACACCCTAGAAAAGTGGGGTTTTGGACAATATTTTGCACTGATAAGGGACAACACAAACTACAAAAACACATTTTATTACATATATTACATATATACATTTTCAAATATCCACCATGAGCAGCTATTACAGCTCTGCATAATTTGGGCACCCGAGCTGTCAGTTTACTTGATATATTACTCCAAGCCTCCTGAAGGACTGCCCAAAGATCATTCACACTGGTTAGATACTTCTTACGGACAGTACTGTATGTGATTCACATAAATTGCTAGAGAAGCTTGCTTCCTTTATATAACAAAAAAGTTTATTATATTTAAAAAAACAACCTCCTGGGAAAGTAGCTGAAGAAAAAGCACATTTGTGTTGCAACAGAACATAAAAAGTGCCCTGAAAACATTATCTTTATTTCTTACAGCAACTGACCAAGTGTAAGAGAGGTGGTTCCAATTAACTTGAATATATTTAACCTGGAATAAAAAAAATTAATAAATAGAGTGCAGCAATGCTGTGTGATTTCTGTATGATTTCCTCTTTCTGTGGAACACAAATGGAGAAATTAAGTAAATTACTGTTGGTTACTTTTTCATATATTAAAAGTGAATGCTAACCAGAGGAGACCTTTATGAATTGTACACTATATATTTCAAACTATCTAAAGTCATTGCGACACCAAATATAAATTTTAGCACAGATCATTTGCTGACAGTGACAACAAAAAAAAGCCACCCTCAGGCAGAAGAAATGTTTCTGTGTGGTTAGCAATTTAAAGAATAACCCAATGTATTCTCTAGGATTCATCATGTTTTCCATGCTACATGATATCCCTGTCTCAAAACTTTAGATGGAATGAACACAGGCTTGCTGTGTGTTAATATACTATAAGTCATTCTTCATGTGTACAGAAATTCATATTGGCATGTACACAGACGTAATCTCAGTGTGGCTGATATGTTTGCTGCAATTTTCACAGTAATCATTTCACATTGTTGGAGGGTAAAAGCACTCTGGAGTCATACAGCCTCTATATTAGATTCTGGAATCTGAATAGCCTATATGGCAGTGTAAAGAGCTGACGTCAAAGGACATCTTTCAGTAAATAATCTATTTTGATTATCCAAATAACATACAGAAGTACATCGGAGGCGTTTTCACGGAGGAATCAAGCATGAACGTGCCTCCTCAAAACAATAGAATTATTTGGATGAGATACTGTAATACACACACAAACACAAAGAAAGAAAGAAAGAAAGAAAGAAAGAAAGAAAGAAAACAAAGAAATATAAAGAAATATGCATCATTTCTAAAACCCAATCCAATAGTGACATCAACCAATAAAGCTGAGGTTTTTCACTTTTTTCAATAATGTGTTCTTGTCCTGCTTGTGAAACAAAAATAAAATGTTTAAAAATTACTAATTTTGTGAGTGTGGTTTATAGACTTTTATTATGAATTTAATAGTAAATGTATTAAGAAAGGATGCATTTAATTAATTAAAAGTTACTTTTTTGTTGTTCTTTTAAAACTTAAAATCATGACAACTGATATCAACACTAATAATTATAGTAATAAATGTTTTTGAGCAGGAAATCAGCATAATTGTAACATTCTGCCCCTGTCTGTTCCTGTCTCCCCCATGTTTTCATGTGTTTGGTTTAGTCCAGTCCTGTTTTGGTT
>JAUCNO010000002.1:4326983-4362377 GCA_032353835.1 Enteromius viviparus | reverse complement strand
ATAGATATATATACATCCTTGTTGATCCTGGAACAACATTCCAATCAACCAATCAGAATTGAGGGATAATTTTTCTGGAAATATTTGTTTTAGGCTTATAATCATGGTTAGGTGCTTCTAAACCCTTGTTAATCCGCTATCATTTCCCACTGATTTAGGCATAGATTTTGGGTAGGGGCAGGTTTAATGGTAAGGATTGGGGTAAGTTTATATTTTTGGACAGTAATGTTGATCCAGGATCATGTCTTACTTGGCAAAATCATGGTGACCGTAGAAATTACCCATATTCTGTGTAACACAAGCCAAAATAAAACATCAGGGTAAGGAAAATGCATGAAGGGTTTAAATTTTATCTATCCTTCATTCAACAAGCTTCTCTGGTGCATCCTTAACTTCTGCACTTATTACATGTATGGCCACTGGGCTCCAGACCCTTCATCCTCAAACACTGTGTGATGTGTGAACTGAGAGAAAAGCGAGGGCCCCCACTAGGCCAACCTGAGGACTTTGGCTGCCCTTTCTATCTGTCATAGCCTCCAGAAATCACCTTGCTTTCCCATAGCAGGAGACTGGAGGACATCCAACAACAGAACTGACTCAGTGCAGGGGCCAGGCTGAGGATACAGTAAACAGACACACTCGTATGTATTGTTATGCCTGACTTGAATAATTTTCCGATAGCCTGCCATTAATTTTGTCCCTTGTAAAGCGCATTTTCTTTGTAATCTTAAACATGACATCCTAGACTTTTCAGAGACACCAAATGTCCTATATTTTTGTTTAAATACATTATTTAAAGCTTTCTTTATGTAATTACATTGCCTATTTTTATGTTCACAAGTAAATGTAAAGAATAAAAAATATCAAAAACTGGTGCTAAATTGATAGCGATATTTAATTCTTTATTTTCTTCCATCCATACGGTATATTATGTACTATAAAGTAATGGTGTATTAAATAATAGGACAGTTCTCATGCCAACTACTAACCTGAGGGTTTTATGTTGCATTAACTTACACTAAAAAGCCTAAAAACATTTTGGAGACCATCTCATCATCTTTCATTCATTCAAATTTTATCTCACTTAAATAATGCCTTATTTCTCAAATTCAAATTTAAATTTGATTTGTCACATTCACATACTTACACGGTACGACATGAAGTGAAATGTATTGCACGACTGCTCCAGCAAATTGACACTTTAAGAAAAAGTAAAACAGCAAAATAGAAGTAGAATATAAAAAATAAGCACAGTAAATAAACTAGCAATAAAATAAAATCGAATAAAAGGAGAATATAAGTAGAATAGACTATAAATACTGTATATGAGGTATATGTACACACAATAAGAGTAAAAAAAAAAATTTATATCCAGTGTTAAATGGTCTATTTCAATACATTTCATGTACTTTGACGCTTTTCCATTTTATACCTGAACACAAATTAGATTAATCTGAGCTTTTGAAATGGTCCAAAAGCATTTTGAATAAGCTACCATACAGATGAAGCCTTGGCTTAAGCTTAAATGCTGAAAAGGCTAGTTGTAGACTCTTATTTGAGTTAGGTGACATGGATATTAGATTCAGTGTGCCTTCAGGAGTTGTGTAAATGATTCATGGTCTTGATGCTTATACTTCATGGTCATGGTCCTGGATCCCCCTGGACCCCAGGAACTTCTTAGAAGATGCTAATTTAACCACACATGCCGTTGCAGGAAATAAATCACATTAAAAATAGGTACAAGTTTAGAGTTTAAAATCAGGGCTTCCCATTTATTTAACAGCTAAATACTCTGAAATATGCACAATATTGAGTTCGTATTACAGTCTTATTACAGTAGAGTCAGGAGGTCAGAAATGATGTTAATATGTTCAATTTGAAGCACAATGAGATCTTTCCTAAAAGCTGAAGGAAGATTTTTTTAAATAAACTGCAGGAACAGAAAAAGACATACAAGCCTGCATGTAGCCTGCCTGAAATATTTGGCCCTGATACTCTGCTTGTCCGAGTATGTGCTATCTATTGTTTGTGGATATCCATGCTGGGCCAAGGCCAGAGTATAAAGAGGACAAGCACCCCAACCATCTGTTCCTAAATCATCAGTGATAAACACTCCAATTAGGAAATGAGTGGGCTGCCATGATTCGCTGCTGAAGAATGAAACACATTTGTCATCTTAATGGTACACTCAGTAATTTTGTTAAAATGTAAAAAAATGTTTTGCTTAAAGAACATTAAACAGAAATGTCAATGAAAGGACAGAGACTTATTCTAAGACTATTACTTGCTTATTCTGCATGAAGTGGATCTCCTCCAGTGGGATCTCTAGAGTTTTATATCATATGACCAGCCTTGCAAGGTATTATTACTGATATAATAACACTGGTTATCATTCACTAATAATTGTGTCCGTTTTTCATATTTATGCAACACGGTACAAGGCACAAGGTTAGTCATTTGCATTATACATGCTCAAACCAGCTCCATATAAGGGATTTCTGCACTAGTCCAGAGAAAGACAATCATGGCACCCAAACAAAAGACAAAGAAAACTAACTTTAACGATAGTGAGCGTGAGGTTTTGCTGTCAGAGGTGGAAGTTTAGGTTTGTTTCAACAAACATATCTGTGCGCTCTCTAAATATGCGCTCTCTTCTTAGACCTATAAATATACAGTATTATCAATCTTTCATGTACTTTTCACCTATGACCAGGAGTTAGGTGGCAGCAGCTAAAAAAACTGCATCCTCCAGGCAACTAGGTGTCACTATATAACACCAGAACTACTGGGCAAAGTGGTTAATTCATTGTAAAGCCATTTTGAAGCTATTAAAAGAGGGCATAGTATTTTTTTTTTAAATAAATGCGCATTATCACATGAGTAGCATGAATATACAGCCATCTCTCACAGCTACTTGTCTGCTATTGTGTTTATATAACAGTTCGACAAGCATGTTAATACACAAGAAACAACAATGGAGGCTTTAAAAACCCACTTTTACTTTTTCTGCCAAATATTCAAAATCGCAATTTGACAGTTTAACAGCTAAGAGCTAACAGCTCCGTTACTAGTTCAAAAACACCACTTTAGAACTAGTACCGAAGGAATGTTGAGTTGCTTAATAGAATACAATAGCTTATTGTATTGTATTTTTATTGTATTAAAAGCTCACTGTATTATGTAGAGCAGAGTATTATGTAACCCAGGGTATTTCTGCTTTTCTAAAAGTGCCACCTACTGTTAGAATAAATCTGTATAATCATCTTTGTTTAACACATTGGTTTAAAAAGACTAATTAGATGCAAAAAAATAAACCCACTAGGCTTTAATATTGTAATTAGCTAGCTTATTAATTAACTAAACCAGATGGCCATATCAGCCGAAGGTGGTCAAGCTAGTTTTTGAACACGTTTATGGGCTAATGATACCAGCTATCACGTTTCAAATAATGTATAATTTAGCAGGAATAATTTATATTTAGAATAAGAGCAGGTATTTTATTAGGTATTTAAACCATCTCATTAAGGGCTACTGAAAAAGTAGTGTTTTACTCATTTATTTAGTTTCTACACTGCATAAGACTACATCTGTAGCACAACTATTATTAAACTGGACCAAACATAAAACAGCAAATTTGAAATGTGTTCATTTAATTGATACAGGATTGCTGATTAAATCAGTTTGAGCAAATAAAAATGAAAAAAAAAAAAAAAAAATCCCTGTAGTTATTTTTCTGCAATAATTTCTTGTTCATCTGTAAGACATCACAGGTCTAACTAACTCTATGGACATGATGTTTGGCAGCGAGATGGTGACATCCGTTTAGAGATGTCCCTGAATGACATAGCAGGCTCATGATGTCTCCTGGGGGGAGCGGGTAACGTTAATGCTGATGACATGCTGATGACGACGGTTTAACACTCCAGCCCTGCAAACCTGTTACCAGGGGCATTCATTCACACATCTCCCACCCTTCTGCCTCCTTGAGCCAGACAGAATGTAATTAACAATGTAAATCATCAGCACCACTGAGGGATTTGTTAATTTAAGCAAGCATTGTTATTATGTTCCTGGTCTAATAGAAAAACAAGACAGTCCATGTGCACCTTTCCTGCTTTTCCAAAAACACTCTGACCTCAACGCATCACTATATTATGTTCCTCAGATCCAACACAGCTTTAATAACATATTTTGAGAACGATGCGTGTTATTTTCTTAAATACATCCAGATATTCTTAAAGAAATATATATATATATATATATATATATATATATATATTTTTTTTTTACGAGTTGTAAGTTTGCATTGTCAAGTGTATAATTTGAAAATGCTTTGTCATTTTGGATGTTAAAAAACATTTAGTTTCTGTGGTCCTTTTAACATCTTTTAAATTCCCTCAGAAACAGCTCAACCAATAGTGTGAGTTTGGGGGTGGGGTTTTCTGTTTGATTGGCCAATGGCAGGTGGGGGAGAAACATGTTTGAAAATTAAAAATTTTACATTAAACCTGTATTCTTCAAAACAAATAAATTAATGTTAAAGGGATCATATGATGCTGCTAAAAAGAAAATTATTTCTTGTATTTGGTGTAATGCAATGTTGTGATGCGGTTGAAGATGCAAAAAATACATTATTTTCCAAATACTGTAAATTTTTGTTTCTCCTCTAAGCCCGGCCTCCTGAAACAAGTTGATTTGTACAAAGCTCATCATTCTAAAAATGCGAGGTGTGCTCTGATTGGCCAGCTATCCACTGCATTGTGATTGGCGAATATCACAAGCATGTGGTGGAAATGTCCCGGCACTTTGACAACAAAACAATAAAACACATTAAAAATGAGGCATCTGTGGCATTCACTGATTATCATGACTTAGTACTGTCTTTGTACGTGTCGCTTTGCATTGTGTCTCGTAAACATAACACCATGTCTGCATTTGTGATCAGAGAGAGGAAAAAAACAAGCTCCTTCATTCACTCTCCTTCATTGCTCAAAACTCACATTTGAATAGCAGGTTCTTTTTAATAAGAAAACGTAACTAAGCGCCAGACTGTCCTTGCAGAGGTAAAACTGTTATACTTTATAGTCTCTAAAAAAATTGTCATTAGCTAGAGTCTGTCCTTCATAAATGTGCTGAAAACACACTAATAAAAAACACACTTGTGTTGAACTCTTCTGGAATGAAACACAGCGTGTCCAGCTGGCAGCTAAACTACATCAAGTATAATAGTTCCGCCTTCTTTTTTTTGCATAAACATTTAGCCAGTGTTATGAACACCCCTTTGTGATGTAGCACAAGATGTTCCTTATGCACCAAGAGCTTGTAACACTTTAAAGAGAAAGGAAAATTTGAAGTCAAATTTGACCCCTTTAGTAAAGCAGACCTGAAAATATTGGATTCAAAGAATGAGATAAATTTTAAGGGTCGGATGCAGTAAGAAAGGTAAAAATTCCTGCCACGTCTACAAACTTCACGTATCTGCTTCAGGACATGGCTAAAGTTCATGGGGTTGAATCATGATAGTAGACTGATAGAATATTCATGATCCTTGTATAGAACTTGAGCTAAGAGAGGTGAGATGTTGAATTTACAGTAAACTCTTTCAGCGATCCTTAAGTAACTTAAGATAAGATTTAAGAAAATTGAGAAAATTGGCCAAAATATTCCACTGCATTCCTGGACACACAATTTGCTTTGAAATGTATAGGTGAGAATTACTGTATGCTAATTGGGAGTGAGAGTGCACTAGCGTCCTATTTATGAATGACTGGAATTCCCGTTTACGAAGCATTTGTGAATATGAAGGAGAGTTTTCTGGAAGGTCTGTTTTATGCACACATTACTCAGAATTTACATTTATATTTACACAAGTTTCATAAATGGGGCCCTTTGTGTGTCATCTTTAGACACCCCCGGTTGATTAAGTGTGTATGATAGTGTAGCTTATTTCTTATTGGTTAAACTGACTGTGTTACAGCTGACCCCATGTGCCATTCTTCCACAGTTTCCTCTAGCTGCACTACAGTATGTTAGCAGGGTCTTACACTCCAGCTCAGTTAAAAATGAATCTATGATGTAGTTGGGAATTTAAATAATTGAGTAATATCTTTGAACTGCTAGTGCCGTAATTCGGGAGCACTTCAGTTCGCCCTTTCAGAGCGGTTCACTTTGGATTGCAGTCTCATCAGCATGCATCGCTCCTTGATTGCTGATTTCACACACCTTGCTGCTTTTGCCTTTTTTGGCTGTGAGTCACAGCAGTGCTTATCTAGAGATAAAGCTCGGGGTGAAAATACGGCACAAAAAGCATCAGAAGAACATCCATTTCCATGTCAATAAAGCAGAGTATAAAGGATGACCTTTTCGGCCAGAACCCATGAGAGTGATGCAGATACCATTCTTTGTTCTGGGAGGTAAACACCCAAAAGGCAATACCTGTGGACCCAACAGCAAGAACGGTTCAGTTAATATTCACACCGTAGCTGAGTTGGTGAGTCAGGGGTCCATACTGACATGTAGGATGATTCACTATTAATCAAGGTCTCACAGGAGGGCAGCAAGTCTGAGATCTCCATCTCACCGGCGTTTTTTGAGGGAAGCATGCACGAAGCTATTATTCCGAGTTTATGTGTGCGTAAAGTGCTATGGGAAATAGTTCATACTCAAGAATAAGTACTAATGTGACCCCCTGCCCACCTCAGGTCTAGTGTTTGGAGCAATCTGCTTCTGAATTCACGTAACCCCCTAGGAAGAGGCTGTTTGTGGCAGATTGCTCGAGTTTGAGAAATACCGCATGGAGTCAAGCAGAAAATGGCCTTGAATTGGAACCCCACCAGACACTAGTTAGGCCTGACAGAACGCATCTTATATTGCACATTCACTGCTGTGTATTGTTTCGGTCTTGGATATTAGAGCATTGATGATAGCAGATGCAGCTGTGGCGATAAATAAATCTTTCCTTATAGCTTGATCCAAAAGCGTGTGACTCTTGGAGCACCTTACAGACAAGGTGCAGATGGCGGTTATTTGAGAATAAGAAAATCCAGCTTTTCTTCAGCGTCATGTACTGTAATCTTGCTTTGTAAAAATAGAAAGACTAGTAGCTTATTCAAGCACGCATCTAAATCCAATTCAGTCGAATGTGCTAAAAATGTTTTAAATTCTATAATTTGTTTTGTTTTTGGACTAGATCCAGGCTGGCAGACTTCCACATGAATTGCCAGACGACACCGCATTCAATAACAAGCTGTCCTAATGATAACTACCACGGTTGTCTGGTGTCCTACGTTGGACTCATTGGTGAGTGATTATGGGAAAAATCTGTTACACGGCAATAATAAGAATTTGGAATTGCATTTTAATGGACTGACTCCTCGGAACATGTATTTCGCCTTCTTTAGCTGTTTTAATTAGTGATGCATCAGGAATTTTATTTCAAGAAAGATTATAAAGAACAGAAGAAGATGGAGGCAAGGGATATTCAAATGTTCTGAACATTTCCGTTTTCCTAAAATGTAAATATAATATATAGAAAAACTATAGAAATTATTTTTATAAGTTATATTTTATATATTTTATATTACACCTATATTATGTATTATATTTATACTGATTAAATAGTCTAAGGGCAATATGTAAAATGAAAAAAAGATTGACACACACTGTATGTGTGTGTGTATATATATATATATGTTTTTTGCTGTAAATATGCATGACACGATTACATTTTTTTATTACAGTATATACTGTATGTATGTGTAAAGAACATAAACCTGTATTATGCAAACAACACTTTTAGAATAGTTTGACAGCACTAATATATGTATAGAACCATAAAATATTAGTACTACCTATTTTACAAAGCAACAGATGAATTATTGCAACAAAATGCAATAAGGTTTGTTTGGTTACATGAATTTATTATTTTGACCTTTTTTTTCCGCCTTTTTGGCCATTTTCATAAAATAATCTGAAATAATATTACTTCTGCTGTGTAAATTAGTCCTGCAAAGCATAAGAGAACATTTTTAATTGCCTACTTTTAGCCTTTTACCTGAAATGAATCCTGGAGGCTTAAAAATCCAGTCATGCTGTGAACAAACAGAATTCTAAAAACTCTAAAAAGAGAGCAGACCAACAACCTCTGGCCATTATACTCAGCCAAACAGCACATTATACTCCAGACAGCGAGATCTATAAACCAACATGTTCCCACCTAATGAATATTTATGAGAATCTCTACCCTTGGCCTTACAGGATCAGATGTGACTCCAAACTATGTGGATGCAAGCCACACCAACATCACCATTTCCCCTTGGTGTGGCTGTCGAGGCAGTGGAAATCACGAATCTGAGTGTGAGGCCTTCCTCCGAGACTTCAGAGAGAACACTTGCTTGAGTGAGTGGAGATGAAACCTCACATAACCTCACGGCCTGAACAGCCATCCTTATGGGCTTAACCTAAATAGCACATTAATGAGAAATGCTATGTCTTACGGGCATGTGATCTCTTTCACGGAGGGACTTTTTCTTTTTTCGCCACATGAAATTTTCATGGTTTTTTCATGCATGTGTTTTTATTTGCATATGTGTGTGTGTCGTTTCGGTTTTCGGTGTGCAGGAAACGCTATCCAGGCATTCGGTTATGGCACTGATGCGGGTCTGCTTCCCATCACTGAGTCTCAGTCGGCAGTCCCATCAGTACGGACCAATCTGCAACCGGCTATCATCACCAAACATGTCATCAACTCAAATGACGTCAAGCAAATAGACAGTGCTTGTGTTTTCTCCACATGCGCCAACCTTCAGGTAGGTCATTGCATTTGTGTTATGTTATCACTCCAAAGCTAAATCAATGGAGAAATGTAAGGATGTTAAAGTGTGAAGTGTGTTATTAAATATATAAATTAATTTTTCCTACTCCGGTTAAACCTACATTTTCAGGAAAAGGTACAAGACTGTTACTAAGGGTCACTTTGGCTAGCAATGTGTGACATTTAGGGGTAAATAAGGTAAGATATACTTTAGCTTTTAAACCTTAGGACACCAGTGACAGCTTTGTACCTTTTTCTAAGAGTGCAGTATGCAGAGTAAGTAAGCTATTTGTAGCACTTCACATGCTGAGGTGTTTTCAAAACATGGTTTGTTTGACGATTCCAAACAGACTGACACAGCAACAGCTCAACCAATGGTGTGAGTTTGGGGCGGGGCTATACAATTGACTAGCCAATAGCAGAAAGAAGGCCTTTACTTTTAAAAGCTTGCCGTGGGTTGATTTTTTTCTCCCCGGGACAAATCTAAAGGTTCAACATTGTGTTAACTATTTCACTGGAACGCTTGCATTGAATTATTTTACTCTACCCAATTCATATTCTTCCAGTGCTAAAATTCTCAGATGGTCTCATCAGAGCCTGTTCAGATCTGCACTTTATAACAAGGACCAGAAAAAGTGTAACATCAGAGCAAGTTTTTTTAAATAAAGATGCAAATGAAAAAAACAAATTAAAAAAAAAAAAGATTACCACCCACAGCAAAGGAATTTGCTCACTAGCGGTCAAGTATCTCCAGATGATTTTATTTATGAAGTATTTCATACATTTCAATATGTACTGTTGGTGTGGGAGTGGTATATTTTTAGTTATGGCATGTGGGCTAGTTTTTGAGCTACAATTTTAACTCAGAACTTGCTCATCAAACAAATAATTACAAAGAAATGGCAATTTTTGTTGTTGAGACTTTCTTTATCCCTATAGTATCAGTGAACATTTAGCCCATTTCGATCGGCCAATTGTTTGGTTTGGTTATACAGATCTGGCAACACTTCTGGGAACAGAAATTCATAAAGTCATAAAACAAATTCACTACCCACTATTCTCCTGGAAACCCCTTTTTTGTTAGTGTAATGGGTAATAGTGCTAGTATTTCTGTAAGCCTACATTCAATTTGGATAGTCCTGCATAGCACTGAATGTCAAGATCAATGCTAAAACCTGCATCACTGCTTTGTGCATGTAAAACACACAAATTCCATTAAACTCCCCCTTAAAACTAGGCCAGACCTTGAGGACACCAACTATTACAATCATTAAAATAACTGAGGGAAGCAGAATTCCTCTTTGTGTGTGGGGGAAAAAAAATCTTGTTTTACCTGAAGATATGCAGAGTGTCTAGTGGAAGGTAAAGCACTTTTGTATAATTCAGTATGGAGGTGAATAATTCATAAACTGAGAGCATTTGTCAGCTTATGCAGAGGCCATTTAGAGTGGACTTGGACATCAACGAGTTCTGCAATACCTGGAAATCATGAAATATTGAGCCATGGTGCTCAGATGGAAGGTTAAGGTTTGAATCTGGCCAATGAAAATCCTGTCTCTGTTGATTGTCGCATTGATTTCAAGGATTTTAGTACAATTGGTCTTGCATGCAGGAAGCTGTGTAATCCTGCTTGTAAATGTAAATGAGTGATGTCATCACAAACACTAATTTGTCAGCTAATTCAAGTTTGAGAGGGCCTGCATTATAGAGATATGACTTGGTGTGACCACTTCCATTCTATCGTGCATCGCAGTTCTGTCCTAAGTCCTGAGGATTCGTTTATAAGCCCCTGGGTACTGAAGAAAATGACTGTACTCTCTCATCCATGCTGAAACAAATTATAAAAACTCCACAGACAGAAATATCATATAGTCGTGTGGGAAATAACTATTTTAATTTAGGTCTCCGACAACTGTCGTAGCAGGCAACAGTCAATCTGTGAAAAGTGGTTATCTGACATGGCTGCTTGTATCTACTTGATTACTCTGTGCGTTTACAAGTTGAATGTGTTGAACTCACGCTCACAGTAAAGAATTTTAGAGCATGGAATGTGTTGATTGAATAAGCAGCAACATTCAAAAATGTCAAGTCTCTGGTTATGTGTATTTCATTGAAAAAATTCCAGCTGTTCATAAAACGGAATAAAACATCAATTTCCGTAATTGTAAATTTTTCACCTGAAAGATGCGTTACTCTGTCAGATAAATGTGCAAAAATTATACTTTTAGTGGCTTGTCACTGGGGCAGTACTCTCATAGGAATACCCCAAGGCGTTAATATTTGATTACATTTCGGTTGCAATGTAGAATATGACCAAAATTCAAGGTCTTTTAATCGCAATTGCTACATTTCCATTCAGCATTTTTTTTATCCCCATTTTAGAATATTACATAAAAAATGCTGGATAGAAATGCCAAGACGGGCATAAATTCTATAAATGCACATCAAACTTATGCGCACATATGAGTAAGATAAACTTTATCCAATTAGAAAAAATGTGCATAAACACATTTACCGAAAAAAATTCCTCCACACACATCGAAAATGTCATGTGACTTTGTTCAAGTAATCCCATCTAATAGCACAAAGCAACAATATGTTGTTATGGTCATTCTGAGCAAAGTCTGTTGTCTAAGTATTTCTGTTTAGTAACTATTTCCCCAAGTATTTCAGCAGTATCCGCCTTCAAAAGCCTTGACCACATTTACTTTGTTTTGTCAGCTTGCTCTGAGGCACAAGTAGGCTACTTCGCCTATATCATGAAAATTATTCTATTTCATGCCATCTCCTATATTTGTATTGATATTTAGAACCACAGTTTACCAGAAAATGACAGGGTTTCTTATACATTGATTTATTTGTGGCGGGCAACCGCAATATCCAGATCGACCGCCACAAATACCCGCTGCCATCAGCTCCTGCATCGCACACACACAAGCACGACTTTAGCACACTTTACCACCTTTCAGGTAATAATAAAGGAGTATGAAACAGTCTTTCCAAGCACCTGTTGCTTTTTGACTGTTTAAACTTTTAAATATGAACATAAGTTAAGTTTGATGTATATTGATTTCATCATCAGACAATGTGGCGACTATAAATCTGGATTTTAGGAGTACGGTGAAAGTGATTCCTATGTAGGTCCTGTTTACTATTTATACTTGTTTTATGTATGACAACAGAAAATGTTACGTGTACAGCTTTACTGGGCATTCGGTTGTATTACAGTACACGACTGGTTCATACAGTAGAAGGTAGAACTTATCTGAAGTACCAAAACTAGTTTACAAGCAAACTGAATGCAATGATGTCATATCTATGTTAATTAATGTGAGACATCACCTGCCGCCACAAGTCTCACAGAATCCTGTGCGAAACACTGAATTCCGTTTTTTGTTCTCTTTGACTGATTGGATTAAAATAGTGCTTTATTCACAATATTTTGTGTGATATTCCAGTTTTGCGCAAAAGTTTAATTCAAATCTTTGGATGGAAACATAGCTAATGTTAATTTGATGTAATTACCCATGTTAATTGATTTTTTTTTTTTTTGAGTCGTTACCAAAATCCAAAGTTAAGCTAATGTCAAATTGGCATCAAATACTGATGTCAACCTGAATTTCATTTCGCAGCCAAAATGCGACATCTGTTCCCTAAAGGGTAATTAATAATTAATTAGTAATTAATAACTCAGAATAGTAATGCGTATTCTTTTGAATCCTTTAACAATTGGATACAAATGTGTTCCTTTGACACCCCGGTGAACATGCTGTTGCAACTTTCACCATAAAAAAGGCTATTTTGGACATTTTAGGGTGGACATTGTCAGGCATATAACACATCAGATTTAGTTTGTTTCAAGACTGCTTTACTTGATAATTGTGCTGGCAGAATCTCGGTTCAAATGGTATTCCACCCATAACAACATTTTATTTTGAAGAAGAAAATTGGTATAGTTGCATAAAAAGAAGGCATGTTTCTGCATAACAGTATGACAATTGGTGCTTTCACAAATGCAGGTTTTTTGTATATTTAACTGCATTTTTTGTGTTTAAAGGTCAAGCGTTAACAGAACCAATTGTCCACAAGAAGAAAAACATTATAAAAACATGATTATCTACACTGTGGAAAGAAATGTCATGAAATTGGACAGATGCTGAAACAAAAGAGCTGCTTTCTATGCAGACAGATGGATAAATTAACAGACAAGATTACTGGAACTGTTAAATATGACAAAAGAAACAGAATTTTTCAAGAACAATGTATTTACAACTGGAAGAAATATGAAATATATAAAATCTAAGGGTATTTTGTTGCTTATGTTGCTACAAAGGAGCAGAGCACTTGGTTAAACTGGAGTACAGGTGGTGGGTGAATATACAGTATACAGTTGTTTGTGTTGAAATATTGTGGGCAGAAAATGGCCACATCTGTTTAGCCATGAAATGTTTACAGATGGGTACAAAAGGAAAATTCCTGTTTTCTGAGATGAACCCATTTCCTGATGCAGCCTGTTAACTAGGACACTGAAACGATCAGTTATTAATAATGCTTATTAATGTCACCCTCTCTGTGAAGTTCTGTTTGTTAGCCTTCGTTTCAAGTGCTCTGAAGTCAGTGTCTTATCGTTAAAAAAAAATTACAATTCCATGCATTTTACATCATTGCTTTCTGAACCATAAAACAGCTCTAAAACCTCGCATGTTCCTTGTGGGAAAAGCAATTCAAAGAATCAATCAAGCGAACCCTCATGCGATTTTTTCGCAAAGCTTCTTAATTATGGTTTTACATCAAAGAGGCTGCATTTTTTGTTGTTGGGTTTTTTTCTCGCAAAGATGAGGTGTTACGTTTATTAATGTTTTGTAGCCAACAAACCATAACCTGCCGAGTACTTCTTGAACATGTTAAGTGTTTGCTTACGTGTCATAGCTTCATGTGTTTAGAGTATTTATTGCATTTATTCTCTTTTACAGCACGGAAAATAACACCTGCTCAAAGCATCTTGATATTAGTGACATTTTGCACAGACATGACTGGCCACATAATTTCCATATTCAGTACAATCAATTGATTTCTGTCATTAACTGAGTATTTGTAATGTGTAATCTGTCATTGGTCAGCCGAACAGACCTGAATGTCATTGGTTGAAACAATGCTGTGTCTAGCTTGTTGAAATGCTCAAGCAAACACAGTTGTGATTTTAGAGCTCTGCAGTGTTTACACTGAAAACCCACTGACCGTACTAAGCTATCCATAAGCAAAGTATTAAGCTAACATCCAAAAGATTACACACTTCGACTTTAACATCCATATTACGCTGTTCTACTGCCGTTTAGATTATGTCTTGGGCCATTATTTTTCAAAACACAGGATTAAATGATGAACATTATGTACAAGTGTAGATGATGGATTGATGAATGGAAGGCAGCAAAGCACAATTAACATTGAACACTACAGTATGCAGGTTATGATCCCATGATCCTAAGCATATCAATTATTTGCGTTTTCACAGGACAGTGAACAGAAGTGTTCAAACAGTTTTGAATGTGCTGATGAGGTAAGACATTTCACTTGTACAATACTGTATATCATTACATAATTACGAAAGTCTTTCCTACCATAAAACTTCTTCACTCACCTAACAAGGACCATTCTCAGAACTCTGGCTAATATTCCGGAAGAGTTTACATAAAGTTATGAACAAATCTTTTTCCAATAGCATTTGTGGAATGGTCATTCAGAGGTTATTCCCAATTTTTTGTTTTTTTCCCTCCACGTCAAATTATAAATTGCACAGTTTTAAAAAAAAAAACGGAAATGAGTAGTTTTATCTCATTATAATTAGGTGAGTATGGGTACATTTTAAGTTTGATTTTTCTTGTATTATTTTGTGACTATTATATGATTCTACAATAATATGTATAAATATAGTGCTGTTAAATGATTCAAAGTAAAAGTTTTTTGTTTACATGATATATGAGTGTGTACTGTTTATATTTATCATATAAATACAAACATTTATAGATTTATGAAAAATATTTTAATTTATGAAAAAATAATTTTAAATATATTCATATATAACAAAAAATTTAATTAAAATTAAATATTTTAAAATTAAATATTTTTTAAATGTACACAGTGCGCATGTGTATTTAGATTTACATAATAAATAAATACAGTACACACTTATATACAGTATTAATATAATTGGTTCATTGTTTGATAGCATAAATTTGGCATTCATTCGATTGCCAATTATGTTTCCAGTGTCTGCAGAATCATTTTCCTTCTTTTAGTCTAGCTTTAATAATATCATGTTCCAGGACATGACTTCATTTCAGGAAAAACAACAGCAGAAGCATTAAAGTCAACAACAGTCATTGTCATTGAATAAGCACGTGGACAAATCAAGTTAAGATTAATAAAGTTTAAGTGTCTGTGCTTTACAAGAGAACATCTATGAAAGTCTCCTGTACACATCGTAAAAAATACCGCACTTTTTTTACATTAGTGAGTTGCGCGTACTGCATTTGGGAATGGTACTGTACATGATCCTAATGCTTGAACTGAAAAAAGCATGTAATATTTCCTCAGAATGTGCTGAACCCCAATATGGAGGGATCCATTGACTCGGTGGGCTCTCACCAGGCCGACAACAACAGAGCCAGACATTCATCTGTGACTTCAATCAGTGTTTCTGCCGCCACATTGACACTGGCCTTTGCACTGGTCAATCAGGTTCTGTAAACACAGCCTGACTCTACAACACCAGGAAGCATTTGATGGATTCTTCTGACCTCAATCAAAGAACTTCTCTAAAGTGACATTGATCTTTCTCTTTCTCTTAGTGTGTGTGTATGTGTGTATCACACGCCATCTTAAAAAAAACAACAAATCCTTTGCAAGAGCTACTAAAAGACTCGAAACACCACTGCCCCATTGAAGAGAAAGCAAGGAACCACCGACGGAGAACTTCTACAAACGTCTAATTCTAAAAGGAAAGAAGCCCACCAGGTTCTCCGATATCATGACGGATGATTGATCGATAACATGCTATAAAATGCAATCATGTGACCCAATGATGAACTCTCTGTATATTTACCTAGAGATATAGAGCATCCATTACAAAATCAAAACTTTTCGCTATCTCCCCCGCGCACATCAGTACAATAGTGCTCACTGCCTTGATCATTACCAATAATTCCATGTAAATGTTTCTTTTGTTCGAAGAAAAAAAATATATGGAGGAAATCTCAATCTGTGCCCATGAATTTGTTTCTGGTGAACCACAAGGTTTCATCCGCAACACGTTTGGATTTTCCAATATA
This sequence comes from Enteromius viviparus, assembly GCA_032353835.1. NCBI lineage: Eukaryota > Metazoa > Chordata > Actinopteri > Cypriniformes > Cyprinidae > Enteromius > Enteromius viviparus. Next base: position 4,346,237 of record JAUCNO010000002.1, on the reverse strand, counting down.
GCGAGATTTGGATCCTGCTGCCCTGTGTACAATGTGTATAACGATGTTTGTAAGTATATGAGATTCTTTTTTTCCTGTTTTATCTTTAAAGAACCTTTAGCATGTGCTGGAAAGCAGAGCGACGCGGGGAACTAGAACAAAAGCGGAGAGCCGTGTGAAACGTATCACCATGGAGAGCCGTCAGTGCCAATGATGTTCATCTTAGGCTGTTATTATGTGTAATCATTTCTTTCTTGTCGAAAGACTTGGATTATATTCAAAGAAAAATGCTCCAGGGAGAATGGAACAAAAGATCCATTTGCGGAGAGGGTCAATTGTTGGTGTATTTTATAGTGTGCAATCTATCGTGTGGCCTTACTTTTTTGTCTTTGCTCTGTTTCTCTCTCTTATGTAATGGTTTCAGACCGTACCACTTGCAGAGTACCGCCAAGACCGACTGAGATGATTTCAGAGGTTCAAAAATAGCAGCTTCTATGACTTGGTTCATATGTGATGCTTTAAAATGAGGCAAGACAGAGGTTCAAGAATGTGTCAGAAGTATTTGTTTAAATCTGAATAAAAACATCCTAGTAATGTCTCGAAGCGTTGTGACTTTAACAACATCTATTGCAGAATTAAGAGTGATCGTCTTGGAATACATTTCGAAACACTTTGTGAACCTTAAATGACATTTTTAAGTCACTCATTTATCGCAAAGAGATTTTTTAAATCTTTCTTAACCCTCTGGGCTCTGAGGTGATTTTGGGGCTCCTGGGATATTTGGACATGTTCTGATATTTCAGCTACTTATTACATTCTATTGACCAACATGTAATTGTTTTTGTATTCAGCACAACCTCTTGTACAATAATATGTGACCAGGATGGATGTACATGTTTGCATTTTTTAGAATGCAAAAAAAATATGCGTGGTTATTATGTTTTGGGAAAATAAAAATAGCTGATATAAGGCCACAAAACTGATACTGAATAGCCCTGAATAAGACTTTTGAGTAACCCGTCTTTAAGGCTAGAATATTTACTGCAAAATTATGTGAAAATCATTACAATTACTTCTTCACAAAAAACAATATAGTGTCTTAAATTTGAAAAGACATGTTTTGAGAGCGAAAGCCTGTATGCCAGGTAGTGAGAATGGCTATTAATATTCAGTGATTCTCACCTAAAAAAAAGACAAAGACCCTCCCCTAATGGCCCATTAGTGTTACTATCACTGAGGCAGGTAAGAAAGAATGTGAGGAGATTGAAAAAACTGGTTTTTAAAATGATTTGTTTTCTTTTTTTATTTACAACACAGTATAATTTAAACAAACATGATGAAGGTCAAATACACATTATTGAGCACACTGATCTAACTACAGAAATGTCAACAAACTTTGAGTCAATCCTGAAAACAAGTGAACCCTGTAAACACCTGATATTTAAGTGTGTGCTGCTTCTTTCCATGAATTGAAGATATAATAAACACCATTAGCATTCAAGGAGTTTGTCTTTCCAGAGAATGTCAGTGTAGTTGAACATCTGATGTTGGTACACTGTCCCTGGAGTTAAACAGTTTGAAGAGACTTGAATGAAGTTGAGTGAATAAGTTATGAACCATGAACCAATGCAAACAGCTGTAAGTTTATTCATAACATTACAAAACATAATTTGAAAAAAAAAAAAAAAAAAACATAAAATAACAATCCCCTAAAACATTACAAAAACATATAATAAATATACTGTACAGGTGAAGCTTTTAAGGGTGGGGTATGTACTTTTTTCAAAAACACTTTAGAAAATGGAGTTGGATCGAGTAAGCAAAACGAATTTCTAACAATTTAGTAGTAAGCATGTCTACTCATGATGCTGAAGAGAGAGCACTCAGTGCAGAGGACAGCGACAGAAAGACAGAGATAGCGGATAAAAAACAAAAGAGGAAAACTGCAGAACAAAAGAAGGCTTATGATAAGGCAAGAAGTAGTACCAATGTAAAAATTGGATCAGCTTTCCAGAGCTGGACAGAGTTTGACATTTGCATATAAATTACAGACCTGAACCCACATTCTACATTTATATGGATGCTTAATTGCCAATGGTTTCCCCCCACTATCATGAGGATGCTAAACAGATTGGTTCTCCAGTCTCTACATCAACCTTCAAACACATTCCAAAGAGAAGCAGGAGACCTCCGGCCAGTGGTCTGTCTCCACACTTGCAATACACATCACACACAAGACATTTTCTCTATTTTATGCTATGATTAAGCAATTATAAAGGTATCCCATATATGCTTGCATTGTGTGTATGTTCCCTTATCTGATAATACTAGTTACAAATTTTTATTTGCATTAGTTAGACTGTACAGTTATTGCCTATATTTGAGTGTATCTCTGTTTTCCTATCTCTTATAAGGTTCCTTTTTGGTATCAAAATTATCTTCTTTTTATTCCTCAAACAATGACCAATACTATGGCGTCATTTACACTGTCAGTTAAATGTGACCCAATTCTGATTTTGTGACAAAGATCGGATCTGTTCTATGACAGTGTAAACAGGAAAAAACCGCATGCATTTGGATATTTTGAGATCAGTTTCAGGCCTCATTCAGATCATAAATCAGATTTGTGGCAATGCAACTGTCGTGTAAACAGGCAGATCAGATTTTTTGAGGCATTGCATTCTGTACGTCATTAAAACTGTAATAATGTGGTACTTCTCCGTGGCTTAATGAGGTCATATGTGACTTGTGCTGGGAATAAAAATTAAATGCTGATGGGCTATTTTGAGCTACAAAAGGTGCAAAAAAGGTGGAACTTCTTTATTTTAGTAGAATTTGAGATTCACAAAAGCCCTCAGCTGGCGATTTCAATCCAAATAATAATTAAACATTTTAAAGTTTGTTTATCTGCACATTTTCTGAGAGGATTAGGTCTACCTTTTCTCTTATTTCTTCTGGCGCAGACAGTCATCAGAAGAGCGTGCATATAATGGCAATTTCCGACATTGCCCAATTAATACACATATACACAGAATTGCAGTTGGCTATTTAAGTACTCAAGCGCTTGAGGAGCTGATGGGGAAAACTCTCTGACGTGTAACATTGTAACATACATGCAAATAGCCTATCTGCTAATCTAACAATAAAAGAGAAGAGGAAATCACTCACTGCACTTCATTGAACTGCTTTTGTAGTTTTAACTGGACTAATCAGTTTATTTGATATGAACACACTGAAATTATGTTTACTTTTGATTATTTGTTTGGTTTTTTTGGTACATGAATACTTTTGTTTAGATCTAAGAAGATCAATCAATCAAATTCAATCAATCAAATTTATTGTCACATACACAATCATACAAAGTACAATATGCAGTTAATTTTTTTTTCAAATGTAATGCATTGTTTGTTTCTTTCTAACTTACTTGTTAATTTTTTTTTTTTGCATCTGCTCTTATTTATATTGGTAGCCTACAGATAAAATAAAAAAAAGCGATATTGTGATTATTAATATAGTAATTGTAAATAAAAGAACAGGAGGGAAACTTTAATCTTTGTCATAATATTTGCTTACTCAACCTCAAACTGCTGTAAGTCAGACATTTTTTCTCAGATTACAACAAATCAACAACGGTGAATCATTTCTATAATTTGCTAAATGTGACGCATTCAGTCAACATTGGTCACGTACGCTATTATTCTCAAGAAAAACCATGTGTGGAGACATTAAATGACAACATCTCATGCTCGATGTTTTAGATCCCAGGCCATTCGGTGCTCAAAATCCCTTCTTGAGACGAACACCCTCGAACAATTTGCAAAAGTCATCTTTTGAGTATAACTTTCGACAGTTTTACCTTCAAGTAATTTCGTCAACTCGCTGTGGACTATTCCCTCCTCCCGAGGAACCAGAGGAAAACCTTCAGCTCAGACCTAAAGGTCGATCATCTAGACCAGCGGTTCTCAATCCTGGTCCTCGTGCCCCACCGCTCTGCATCTCACTGCACCAAAGCTTGTGGTGCCACAGTGCCTAAGGGGGGTTAAGCTGATGTATGCTTACGACACACCATGTGCCAGACGCGAACATCCCTTGATCCACTGATCCACTGCCTTTCTCCAAAACCTGATATCGCATTCCCAGGTTCAGCATCCGGCATTGCAATTAGGCACCAACCTGGACTTCTCGTCACTAACTGCAGAACCCACACCCAAAAGTGTATGTCTGACTGGACTCCCAAAATGTCTACTGGACACATTATCCCCAGGCAACTGCACACTACAGTCGGGCAGGTGCCCGGTGGACTAAAAATGCCCTACCTCACGCAGAAGCTGATATCAAACACATGCTCACTCAGCTGCAGAAAATGACTGTCACACAAGCAGAGCTAATCGTACACAACAGGCGTAACAAATGCTTCCTGGGGGCCTTGCTCTGAGCTGCTGCTGCTGTTGGAACCCTGACCAGCATCTCTGTCAACTCTGTCTACCCGTAAGTAACATGCAAGGGAGATCCAGACTGAGATTCCCCAGAACTACTCACACTACAGGGACAAATCCTGCAGACTATAGGCATATCATTAAAGGGCACTTTGGAGATCATGAACACTCACAGTGTCCTGTTAGCCATGGATAGAATTCCCCCATATCTGGTGCCCCTGAGCCTTATACAAACAGTCTTATCCTCAGCTACCACTCATCCACCTGACTTGCTCCAAGCCCACCTTGTCAGCACAAACATATCAGCACAAACACCTCATACCAAAAGCAACACATGCTGGTGGAGTGGTGAGTTGACCATAAACTCCACTGCATATCAAACGGTTTTACAGTCATTTGTGAGGACAGATAATGTTGGGCCAATGATGGGTAATGCAGTGAGACAATGATTCCAAGAACACCAGCAAGTCTACAAAACTGTTTGGAAAAATTAAGGGCATGGATTGGTTCTAGTTTTCTGTAGCACGATGGGTCTGAATAAGAAATGGTGATTCTGGCCTATGCTGTTGATCAACACCTTTAATGTGTCTTTTTGGTTATTTTTAAAAATCCATATCCTGATGCCATTTTTACTTCTGGAACCTGACTTTTGCACTCTATTGGTTCATTTTAGCCAATTACAAACTTACATTTGGTTCGGCTCCATTCTTGTATGTATGTTTTTTGTTTGTTTTGTTGTTGTTCCCTATCGACATTTCACTCGTACTGCGTCTGATAAGACGCTATGGGAAAACTCCCCCTTAACTGAAGCCTATTTTAAAAACGCAGTGATACTGCACGGTTGCTGGGCAGTTGCTAAGGGACCTTATTTTAACCAGTTAGGGAAGGGCCCGCCAACAACGGGCCAATACAGTCGACCACACCCCTTTAGCGCGAAGCCGTGACACAATGGCCGCGGCCGGCACAAAAGTGGTGTTATATGGCGCGAATTTCGTCTATTTAAGACAAGGGATCGCAAGCCATCTTCAGATTATTCTCCTTCAGTGACGGAATCCTTCGCTGTCCCTGACTGAAAGCCTTCTATTCTCTACGAACTGCAGCTGGATTTCCCCCTGCCACCACTTTGCTTCGCAGAGAATTCTTCAATTCTTCAATCCTGATTTCTCACCATGCCTGGTCACCCATGTTCCTGTGGCTTGCCCATCCTCGACGCTGACAGACATCTGCGACAGATCCCACGCAGAAGGATCCCACCTCTCCGGATCCGAGGAGTGTGTCTTCTGCGACCTGCTTACTATGGCAACTCTTCGCGCCAGGCTCGCGTCCTTTTCAGGGCGAGAGTCTAGCCCTCGTGCCCCCCTGTCAAAGGGGCCGGGGGTGGCGCTCCGAGTCGGGCGAGATTACGCCGGCGCGAGATCGCCCGTCCAAAACCTCCACGAGTAAGCACGTCCTCCGCTTACGCGAGTGACCTGGTTTCCTTCGGGGTTTCGGACGACGAGCTGCCAGAAGATCCTGTCTCCGTTGCAGCTTCAAAAGCAGAAGAGCTGTCGAGCTCTGAGGACCCCGCCCCTTCTGCTTCTTCGGACATCAGCTCCGCAAAGCCTGGAACAGTAGCCGAACTTCTCCGCGTCCTTTCAAAAGCTGTCGCCGAGCTGGGACTTGACTGGTCTCCTCCTCAGGAGCCCTCAAGAAGTCGGTTGGACGAATGGTTCCTGCCGGGGCGCCCGCAGGCCCTTGTCAGCGCTCCATTCCGTTTTTTCCTGAGGTACACGACGAGCTCACCAAGTCCTGTAAAGCTCCGTACTCCTACCAGCTGAACACAAGAGCCTCCGCCGCCTTCACCTCACTTGACTGCGCCGCTGAGAGGGGCTACGAGATGCTGCCACCGCTCGCCCCGCCTGTGGCCTCTCATTTATGCCCCCAGTACGAGTGAAATGTTGATAGGGAACGTATGGGTTTCTTCCGTAACCCAGGTTCCCTTAGACATGGAACGAGTACTGCGTTTACGCGCCATGCTACGGGTGCCGTTGCTTCAGTCGAATTAATCTGAAGATGGCTCGCAATCCCTTGTTTTAAATAGACGAAATTCGCGCAATATCACACCACTTTGGCGCTGGCCGCGGCTATTCGCTCGCGGCTTCGCGCCAAAGGGGTGTGGTCGACGGTATTGGGCCGTTGTTGGCGGCCCCTTCCCTAACTGGTTAAAATAAGGTCCCTTAGCAACTGCCCAGCAACCGTGCAGTATCACTGCGTTTTAAAAAATATGTTTCAGTTAAGGGGGAAAAAGGAGTTTTCCCATAGCGTCTTGTCAGACGCAGTACTCGTTCCATGTCTAAGGGAACCTAGGTTACGGAAGTAACCCATACGTTATCCTGTTTTATTTTAAAAAAATCCATCACATAGGAAAAAATAGCTTACATTCCTCTCTTACATTCCGCATGTGTAAACATCCCTTGTCATGTGTGAACAATTAAAATGTTCTAAATGTTGCTTCATTTGGCAGGAAACAAGTTTGATCAGATTTTTTCCCCAAGAGACTGTTACTCCATATAAACATAGTAAACAGCTGCGAGAAGCACCGCTGCTCTACAGAAATCTGCTCAAGGTCTGAAGATAATCCTTTGCAATTACAAATGAAATCAACACACAAAACACATGGACATCGCCGCTGCAAGATGTTTGCTGTCAAAGTGCCTGCCAGCTTTGGCAATTCAGCTGCTTTTATTATTTTATGATGCTTCGGCTTATCTGCTGCTGGAGCTTCATGGGTTATTTTTCTCCCTAAGACCAATACTGCATTTTAACCTACTCATTTTATTCAAGTTAAAGACAGAAAAACTATCACAGATGCTCGTACCAGCACATTGCAACAACACTTTTGTTAAAAGTGGCGCTCATTAAGATTCAACATCTGAATTATAATTAAGGGTATATGGGGGTTAAATGTCAATTTTTGACGCTGTAAGTTTCCAGTGTAATGCATAATGACAAATATATACCCATGAGATACTGCATTTAGCTATTGCCTGTTTGCCATCTTAATGTCCTTCATCACTGAATCTCCATCTGCTCCAATTCCCCATCATCTAACCATCATGTGTCTATTTCTCTTCACAAATTTTTCTCAAAACATGACAGCTAATTAATATGTTCTATAGGCCTACATCTGTTGTTCAGCTATGAGGGCAGTTTGAAACTAGGTTCATATGCCAGCAAAACAATATACTCATTTTGTCATTTGAGACTGTTTTCATTGTATATCACATCATTAACATAATTTGAGTAAAGTGTTATGTAAATATATTTGAATAATAGGCTTTGTATCACATATTTGCATATAAAGATGAAGAGCAAAACTGTTTTTTGACAATCCAATGACATTGCTACTGAAAACATATCTGGTGTAGTCATGAAAACTGTTAATTGCATGTAAAATGGAAACCCGTAATACTTATACTCAACTTTCTGGGTGAATCTGCCTTGCATCTGATGTACTCACTTAAGCATAGTCATATGCAGGTATGTGTGAACTCATCATTTCGCTTCTATTCAGCCACAAGCACTTCCTGTGGCCTTCTGGGAGATCATCATGCCTGCTGGTTAACATCTGCTGAAATTTGCACAGCACTCCATAATAAAGAGCTAAATAAAGCAGTGCTTACAGTATGTAAAAGAATAGCAAACGTGTCAAATACCACTGGGGTATCAATGCAAGAAGTGATATTATTAATATGCATTAAAAAAAAAACTAATTTTTACAGGTAAAGTAATATGGCTTTAACATTTACATTTATGGAGACTACATTTATGGACTAGCTAGCGAATTAGATTGGAAATACAGCAATCTTTTATTTTTTTAAATATATAGTAATTTATTTAAATGAAGGGTTTGCATGTTTAAATGTACTCAGTACTTAAGGAATATTGAACAATGGGGTAGCATACTATACCTTTAGCTGTTCAGCTGGACAGTTCACCTAAAAATCATTTTAGGTGATCATTTACTCGCCCTCATGTCATTTTTATGACTTGTGATTTTATGAAATGCAGAATGACATGTTGCAAAACATTTTAGACAAGACGCTCGCCAGTTTGAGTCCCTGAGATAGGAGGTGTGTTAACATTTTAGAGTATTTAACACTTGTTAACTATTGTAGTGCATCAGAGTGAATCAGACACGTAAGACTTGATCAGAACATTGAAACATTAGGAGCCGCATTTCACAGAGAGGCCTCGCACCGACTGGAAGCCATATATTAACGGTTGCATACCCTTTTACAAGCAGACCAACAGACATTGTCAGAGAACCGCTTGAACATTCACAAAATAATACATATTGAGAATCTCAACTCAGGTAGGAGATTTTCAATATTGTGCAAATAACCAAGAGAATGGTCAAAGATGTCAAAGAGTTAAGTTTTGCCTGTCGTGCCTTTTAGACCGCACTGCATCAACTCCAAACGGACCGCAACACGCTCTTCTTCAGCCATCGCCCACTTCCCAAGGCTTCCACAACGACTGACTTCCAGCCAATCAACAACCTCGGGCAAACCCCTTTCGGCAACCAGGACCACAGAAGCAATCCCGTAGCGCACAAAACTAATGCAAGTACAAACCTCCAGATTCAAGTTAATCTTTTGATTGACGGTTGTTCAAGTCGATGCAATAGCACCTATTGCTGCAGAATTGGGATTTCACATTTTCATTCTCTTAAACTCACTCTTTCCCTACTTTGTCTCTTCTTGCAACTCGTATGAATGCATGTGTTTATGTGTTAGTTTAGTTTATGTGTCTTAGGTTTATCCAATAAAGCCATATTTATAATTGGAAAGAGAAGTATTTGTGTTTTGTGTCTTAAACTGCCGATCTTGCTACTGTGCTGATGTTGATGTTACACGGCTCGTTCACTGAATCGCAGACCGACTCAGTGATCCGTCGTAAAACAGTGATTCTGTTCAAATTTTCTATAGGATCTAAAATGATTCTGATTTACTTTTATTTGTATATTTGAGCTAATTTTGCCCTTTACACTATTAAAGGGTTAGTTTATTCGAAAATAAAAATGATCCTGTCTATTACTCACCTTTGAAGCAGTTTATGTTTATAGTATGTTACTTTCTCCTTTCGGATGAAACCAATTGGAGTTATAATAAACATTGTCCAGACCTCTCAAAAGTCTTGAATAGGCTTAAACAGGTGGTAGCCGTTAAACTTAGGAAGACGTGAAATAATGTCTTATTCATAATAAAACGTCCCTCACACAGCTCTGGGGGGAAATCCTACTACATTTTTCTTTACAAATCCTTAGTTTGTGCTTCTAATTCATGAGTGGCATTTTGTTGCGCTCGTCTCTTTTCACGTGATGAAGATGTCTTATGTCATCCACCAGGACTGAGAGGTGAGAAAAAAGTGCTTATTACATTTGAATTAAAGGTAAGATTACAATGCAAGTCAGTGACGGGCATCAGCTGTGATCCAATAACGGATAACTGGATTCAATGGCTTGGAGGGGTCTGGACAATTTTTATTGCAGTACAATGTATCTCTGATTGGATTGGTCTGAAAAAGGCCCTCCCCAGCTCCACCTGTTGAGATTTGCTACTGGTTGTTTTCACGTATGTTATATATTTGTGCTATTTCAGATATGTTGTTTGTGCCACAATATTACATTACAGAGTGACATGTTCCACAAGCTGTTGTTTTGGCAGATTGGCTTCAATATAAGCTGTTTTTAGACTAAACTGAACGTTTTGAGTTCTGAAACTTACTTTGTTTTTATAGCACAATGACCAATTGTATATCAACATATCAAGGGAATTTCGATTTCTCAGTTTATGTCTCCTTTAAGGTACTTTAGATTAAATGCTGACATCTTTCACAGATACTAAATTGTTAATTTAGCACAGCTACACTTAGTAGTAAAAGAAAACTCTGTACTGCCTCAAATTGCTAAGCAATGAGAAAACAGGCATCATAGTAATTGTCTAATCTATGCAGTAGCACCATCTTGAAAACCTGAGGGAGTTCAGACAGACAAAAGTGGCTGATTAGAGAATATATGCTCTCAGGCTAAGATGCAGTGTCAACTACTGCCAGATTTTGGGGCTACTGACACTGGGCGCTCAGGGGAAAATTAAGTGATCATTTTCAAAACAATTTAAATATTTAAATCTGCTTGTACAAGTTAATCCTTGGTTAAACAACATTATACCTGCTTATTTAAAAAGAAAAAAAAGCATCCTGATCAGAAGCATTATTCAGAGACTGATTTCCACAGCTAACAAACATAAACAAATCTAGCAAGCAATTACAAACACAAATAGTATATTATATTTTATATATATATATATATATATATATATATATATATACACACACACACACAGTATGCTGTCAAATAATTGTGATTAACCACATCAAAATATAATATAAAGTAATTATATTTACATCATATATAAAGTAATAAATCTATATCTATTTAGATTAGACATATTTATTTATGAATTTATAATTAAAACACTGTGCATTACATAGCATTTCTATGACTTTACAAAAGGAAGGAAATGTTGAGAGATTGATTAACACCGAAGTAATGCAATCTCTGATTATTTTGTTATTTGAGCAAAGGGAAAATCAAAATTTGCATTTGTTTTGATTTCTGTTCACTGCTTTAGAAGTTTACCGACTACTATGAACCTTGGAAATATGAAAAGGGTTCACGGAAATCGATGGCTAGTCAAGTCCCTCAATTGGTGTGCAAAGTGTTTGAGCTACTACTTAAGTAGAGCACCCTAAAGCAACACCCAGCGAAAGTTTCATGACCATTAGGATGCTGCCTTGAGATTTTAGGCAGCGAGGCGGCACACTAGTCATTGGGATGGAGCCGTACTCTGGCTTTTGGTCAAAATTGCGGCATATTTCAATGAAAGCACCCCATTTAAATAACTGCGTGAACATTTCTGTCACTTTAAATTGGAGTCCCTGAGTGCTGAATTCCCGAACAATATTATATTAGGTGCTCTATTATGGAGACGTGAAACATGCATGCCGCTAATAAAGCTGATACAAAAGGTGACATTGAGGAAGAACTCAATAGGCTGGAAATTAGCCAGCTCAGTGGGTAGATGGGCTTTTGACAGAAATATTGAGCCTCAGCAGTCTGAAATGGGTGGACAAGAATAAGCAAAACTACAGAAAAAGAGTGGCAAATGCAGAAAATCAAATCAACAGCTGACAAGTCTGCCATCCCCGGGGAAGGACGACGTACACAAACACAAGAGCATACATTATCTGAGTAGGTGGGTGGAAAAAAAAGCTAAAATAGTCCATGATAGAGATATGCTGTCTGCATGACAGAGATATGCACATTGCTCTGACAGGTCAGTAAAAGCTCAATTGTAGCAGTGCATTTGGCGACCAAAGGTGCCTTTGGGGAATGACGGCAGTAATTATCATCATGGCACGGCACTGTTTTATAACGAAGACGGATGTCAAGAAAGATCTCTACAAAAAAAAAAAAAGGGTCTCAACCTTCCAGTGGCGCCAAACGGCAGCTTCACAGCAATCTTCACATAAGAGAGTGTCGAACTGAAAGACTATAAAAGGACTGAAAGAGAGGTTGGATAGAGCTGCTTGATTGCAGAGGATAAAAAAGCACTGTGAACCAAGAATGACTAAAACATAACACGCACATCTTTATTCTTTACCCACATGATGCTTATTCATTAACTATGCTCCGATTGGTTGCTCAGATCATACGTTACAGCATTAGACGTCATAGAGAAAAAGAGGGTATGGCAAACACATGAGATATACTGAAACACATTTGTGTGGATGTGCAGACATGACCGTGAAACTGATAATATCTGTGTACACGAGGCTCTTTAGCAGAAAGTGGACATTGAGAAAATGTGACAAGAAAGAAGCACCTATGGTATATGTCGAATCATTTAATTTAAATTAAGTGTGTGATCTCACAGTTCTACGAAAGCATCTTTAATTAGCGAAATAACACATATCTAGACTTTTTCACGGTTTGTGTGTTAACCCTTATCTTGCATTATAGTGATTCTCAGCTGAATTACTTCAGATTTTATTTGAGGAATAAGTGGCAACAGAATAACGTGTTTTTGGAACCTGTGATACCTGTGATACTTTTTATATCGGAGTAATATAACGTTAAAAAGAACAGTGTTTATTAAAACAGTATTTTTTTTCTCTTTCCTTTTTCCCCGTATTTAGTAATTAAACAAATAATTTCTTTGTGCACAAAAATAATTCTTCATTACATTACAGTTGAACCACTGATGTCATGGACCATTTTAACAATTTTAGTCTTACTACCTTCCTGATCCTTGAAAATGTTAGTTGTCAGAAAGCTTTCATATTTAATCAGAAATAGGCTTCCTTATTTGTGTTCAAAAGATGAATGAAAGTCTTACAGTCCTTTTTTTTGATAGAAAGAAATTAATAACTTCTATTTAGCAAGGATATGTTAAATAAATAAGCGATGGCAAATATACAAATATTGTTAGAAATTCCATCACAGATTCCAAAAAATAAATAAAAGTAAAAATAAGCATCATTTTTTTTTTTTAACATTGATCATAATTCAGCATATTAAACTGAGTTCTGAAGGATCTTTTGACATGTAAGACTGGAGTAAAAGCTCGTGAAAATTCAGCTGAATATAATTGTTTGAAAGTTACAATAAACTGTTATTTTATACTGTTATAATAATACACAATACTGATGTTTTTTTTTTTGTATTTATCAATTAAATGCAGACTGGATGAGCAATAAAGACTTTACAAAAACTCACAAAAAAAACCATTTCACTAAAAATGAGTGACCCCAAAATTTGAATGGCAGTGTACTGTACATTAGTACGTATACTAATGAACATTAAGTCTCACAAACCTAAAAGTATGCAAGGGTTCCAATTTCAAACCGTGCACAACCAAAATGATTTATTCTTTAAGGCAGGGATACACCTACGCCAACCAACTAGTGGCAAAAAGCTAATGGTGTCGCCTAGTGCTGGCAGTGTCAAAACAAAAAAGCTGCATTCGATAAATACAGAAATATGAAACGTAAACAAAGCAGCAATTGCTTTACACTTAAAATATCAGTAACACTGATAACTTACTTCCTTTTTAAGTCGCTCACATTGTGATAATATTCACGGTTAGACTTCATTACGAGGGTCCACTTAAATATTCTACTAACCATAAGTAACTTTAAGTAGGTTATGTCAACTAATCCTCATTAATTTACAACTATGTGTCTACTAAGTCTCAGTAGGATAGATTCAGAGTTAGTAGAATAAGTTGACATAACTGCGGGTCAGATTGTTGTATGTTGTGTACTCATCAAAATAAAGTGTTATAGATATTAAGCAGACAACTAATACTACTGTATGATGACTGCTTTTTGACATGTAGTTGCAAACTTACTGTTAGTAGAATGTCTAAAGTGGACTATCAAAATAAAGTGTTACCAAACTCACATATTAAAATGTTTGGGTGAGATCACGTAATATTAGAATAGTGTTCTGTCTGTGCCGTCTATTTACTTTCTAGTTTTAATCACTTTTGCTTTAATTCTCTGCCATTGACTCTCTTATGAAACTAGGCATCCAATCAGAGTTCACACTTTCCCCGACGCCCTGACGTCAATTCAACATGTTGAATCGGTCAATGTGAGCCGACGAGTGGAACACACCAAACCAACTAGCCTGACCGTCAGCTTGGAATGTCCCGGCCTTTAGAGTCTGTTGCAAGCTAACAAATCTGAATGATTCACACAAAGAACGATAACTTTTCACCTTATTCCTATATGCCCCATGACACTTTGAGTGAATAAAGGCTGTACCTTGCGTTAAGCTGTAAATGATTAGCCACTCCAACTCAAAACCACATTTTTGTTTTAACTGGATTCAATGACATGAAATGATTCTACTTACCCTATACGAGAAGTTAACTGATAAATTAAATCTATTCATTGCATTATATTTAGACATGAGTGTCTAAAACTTTCAACTGTACTGTAGCTTTCCATGTAGGTTTGATCTTGGAGACGTTGCCACAGTTCTTCTGGACTTATTCTCAGTTTGCTCTGTTACAGACTGGATGATGATCAGATTAGATCTCTGTGTGGAGCACTGGCTGTTATCAGACTCCTTGTGCAGACAATAACCTCACTGCATTATAACATTTAATGATAAAAATAATTTTGGAAAAGATATTTCCAACTGACACAGTACAAATAACCGACTTAAAACAACTTCTGTGTTTTAAATACTAGTGGCCTAAAGACTTAAACAGTACTGCATGCCATAACAATTGTACGGTTTAAATACTAATTCTAATTCTGTGCGAATAGAGAAGTCTGCGCCACAGCTAAAACATTAACGACACTGAAGAGTGATATCATTGGGACATCGACAAGATGGCAGCATAGAGCTAGAACCCCAGATTAGAGTGATTTTGAAAAATCCCTTCTATCATTAAACCCGCGATGCAAGTAAGATAGTACATAACAATTAAAGGGGAGTAACATGGAAGCTAGGTGCAAATCTAAGAAATTAGTGCAAACTGCTGAAAAACACAATGTTGAAGTGGAGCGCTCTCCTCCTAGCACACAAGCAAGCAGTAACGAGGGAAATCCAGCGAGTCTTTCCAGGGAGGCTGTTGATCTGAGCCTTATTCTTAGAATATTGAGGGTCTTTAGTAGAGATAATAAAACTCATCTTGAGGACATTATAGCAGAGATTACTAATACTAAAGCCAGATTGAAGGAGGCAGAAGGCCGAATCGCGACGGCAGAAGAGAGGACTCAAAACATCGAAGAGGTACTCACAGGCATATTAAAGCTACACATTAGAATTGAGGAGAAACTCATGGATGTTGAAGGTCGTTCCAGACAAAATAATGTCCGAATATATGGAGTACCCGAATGATTCCCTTTCTAGAAAAAACTCTTGGAGGAAAATCTAAAACTGAACGAAGGCACACATCTTTAAATTGAAGGTGCACACAGAGCACTGGGTAAACTGCAAACAGCAGATGCTCAGCCACAATTAATAGTGGTCAACTTTCAAAGTTTCACAACCAAAAGAAATGATACTTCGACGGGCGTGGCAGATGAGAGGATTTACCTGGCAAGGAAAGCAGATCACTTTTGATAACGACTACGTTCCTGAAGTACTGCAGCTGAGACAAGAGTACAGAGAGATACATAATGCTTTGAAAGACAAAGGAGTGAAATTTAGAACAATGTATCCTGCCCACTTGAAAGTACTTTACGAGGATAGGGTGAAGATTTATAATACAGTGGAGGCGTCAACGCAGGACATGTCAAAGAGAGGATTCCCAGTGCAATCGATCAGCCCACCAAACACTCTCATTGAGCAGATTCAGCATATGACCTGGCAGAGGAATGTCAGGGGCAAGGGTAGACAACAGAAAAAGCCTCCAACATTCAAGGAGAAGCTGCAAACCTTTCAAAGAAAAGAAGCAAGTTCGCCTCCTTAAGTTATGCATTGACGCAAATTGTCCAAACTAAAGAAGGCAGGAGCCTAGGTAGTGTTCCTACAAGAAACCCACCAAAACGATGTAGAACACTTAAAACTAAGCAAACTGGGGTTAAAAGAGGTATTTTTTTCATCTTACAAAATTAGCATGCAAAAGAGGTGTGGCCATTCGTATAGCCAAAAAGGTCAAATTTGAGCACATATCTGAGATAAAAGACAAAGAAGGAAGATTTATAATGATAACCTGGAAAGTTAAGGGAAAAATAGCTAGTTTTCTGAATGTCTACGGAGCTCCTGGCTTAAAGTGGAACTTCTACCACAAAGTCTTGATTTAACAGTTACTAAAGCTCAAGAAACTTTAATATGTAGAGCTGACTTTAACATACATTTAAAACCTAAACTGGACAGTTCTAAATCTACTAGAGAACCAAATTCACTAATTCAAAATATAGATGCTTGCTCAAAGAGTTATAGATATATGAAGAGAATTAAATTCTAAAGTTCGGGATTATTCCCACTATTAACCATTCTTGCATGACATACTCCATAATAGATTTTAATTAAAAAAATTTTTTTTTAAGGATTTACATCTGATTGATGGACATTTCAGACCACAGTCCTATGTACATGTCTATTAACCTGGATAGATCTAAAATCTAGATCTACACTATAGAGATTAAATTCAGATATCTTGAATAATTTCCAAATCAAATTAAATTTGGAAAATGAGATTAAATTATACCTAAAGATAAATGACAATGAGGAGGTGTCACCACCAATACTTTGGGATGCATTAAAAGCAGTTGTAAGAGGTAAAATCATTGCACTCACAGCAAATTTGAAGAAACTCTGAAGACAGAAATTACAAAATCTTGAGATTACATTAATAAAACTACAGGAAGAACATAGAGCCAAAATGACTAATAAGGTGAAATAATAGTTAAAGAAATAGATGACATTTATTCTAAAGAACTACAAAAGAAAATCCTGTTCTCTAAACAAAGATACTATGGAGTGGGTCTGCATAGTATCTTAAAATTGTTATCATATTTCTTAAAATTGTTATCATATAGACTAAACAACAAGCAGACAGAGCCATTAATAAAATCAGAGATACCAGACAGGGAAGATATATTGTGAATTACAGCAAATTCAAAAATGTTTTGAAAATTTCTGTAAAATATCTTTATTTACAACCGAAAATTAATAATGATTTGCAAATAAATTAATTTTTAGATTCATTAAAATTACCTACGGTAACAGAGGAGCAAAATAAATTGTAAAGTTATTTATTTCCATTTTAGCTGGGAGATTAGAAAAGATTCTTTTTAGACCTTATTAATTTGGACCAAACAGGCTTTATCTGTGAAAGGCAAGCAACAGAACAATATCAGAAGAACTTTGCACATACTTAGTTTCATTTTAAATCATAAGGTGGAGGCTGTTTTATTAGGCTTAGACGCTGAGAAAGCCTTTGACTCAGTATGATGGGGTTTTCTACACAAGGTATTAGCAAAATTTTAATTTCATAATAAGGTTAAAGCAATAATTGAGGCATTATATGATAGGCCATGTGCAAGAATTAAAATCAATGGAAATTTATCAAATCCCTTTCATTTAGAACGGGGTACAAGACAAGGATGCCCCATCTCACCACTTTTTGCCCTGTTTATCGAACCTTTGAGCCAGTGGATAAGACAAAACCACTCAATTATAGGGCTTGAAATGGGGTTTGGGAGCATAAACTTGCTCTTTTTGCTGACGATATATGGATTTATATACGTCAACCTACAAACTCATTGCTTGTCCTATTTAATTTCCTTGAGAGATATGAAGCCATATCTGGTTATAAATTAAATGTCACAAAAACTCAAGTATTAACATTTAATTCTGGTCCATCTAAACAAATTAAAGAGAAATTTAATCTAAAATGGGATACAAAGTCTATTAACTATTTAGAAGTAAAAATGTCTGGTGATCAATCCAAGTTATTTGATTTAAATTATAGTCCCCTTCTTTAAAAAAATAAAATCTGACCTACTCTGCTGGAACCTTTTACAGTTTAATTTCAAAAGCTGACTCAGTGCGAATGATAATTGTTCCAAAAAAGTTTTGTACCCATTTCAAACTCTCCCAATAGAAATAAACCAACAGTTCACAGAATGGCATAAATTAAAATTAAAATTTCTATGGCAAGACAAAAAACCTAGAGTAGGATTTAAAACATTGCAATTAAGAAAAGAGGGGCTAGATCTCCCATGCCTCCAAAAGTATTACTATGCAGCTCAACTAAGGCCGCTAGTCTGTTGGTGTAGTCCAGTATACTCAGCAAGATGGATCGAAATAGAGAAAGGGATGATGGAAGAGTCTCCCTTACCTGCTCTGGTTGCTGATAACAAACTAAGACTCAGAATGACTAAGGAAATAAAACCATGGATCAATTTAATATTTAGAATTTGGCACCAAGTAAAGAAATTGGATTATTTGGAAGCAGCAACAAGCATATTAAGACGGTG
The DNA here is from genome assembly GCA_032353835.1 of Enteromius viviparus. Taxonomy (NCBI): domain Eukaryota; kingdom Metazoa; phylum Chordata; class Actinopteri; order Cypriniformes; family Cyprinidae; genus Enteromius; species Enteromius viviparus. Next base: position 4,327,773 of record JAUCNO010000002.1, on the reverse strand, counting down.
TGCCTATGATACGGATTTTGAGCCTAACAAAATAGATGATCGTTTTAGAAAATGGGCAAAGATCAGTATCAAAACTACTACACATAATTTAACAAGGGTAAAATTCAAAGCTTTGAGAAGAATAGGTATTGTTTTTGATTTTAGGACAACTTTGATGAAAGGTTTTGATTCACTTCGAATGTTGACTACTGTATATTGATTATAATATCAAACCAGAAACACTGAAGACAGCAGAGACCGGAATAATAAAGGTGATCCTATCAGTGTCCAAGGCTCAATCATGTAATAAGATTATTTCTAAATTATATAATGGATTTCTGCAAAATGTACAGGAGAATAAATTATATGTCAGAGACAAATGGAGAATGTAAAGAAAAAGATATTTCAAAGGATAATTGGGGGAAAACTTGTAAAATTCCCTTTCAGTTGGTCGATCCGAGTCATGTCGGATATGACCGACGAATTGGGATCTCGCTTCGAGAGGTATGAAAACACGGCAATGAACATTGGCATGCACTGATTTCATCCAGCTGCAGCTAATCACCGCATGAGCTTGAACAGGCAGCGGATGCATGCATCATTAGCTTTCCACTTCGGAGCAGAGATCCTGTGCTCCCCTCCCGGGCCTGTAGGCTCCGATCGTCAGTGCTTGTGTGGCCTGCAGTGAAGCTGCATCTGCAGAACGTGCTACAGCGTTGTTGCAAGTCCTTTAAGCCAAGGCACTGAGAGACCTGCAATAGGGTGGTCACGACCCGGAAGCTCTCTGAGAATTGACACCCGCGTCCAGACC
>JAUCNO010000002.1:4311943-4323392 GCA_032353835.1 Enteromius viviparus | reverse complement strand
AGCGCTAATCAAAGAACCGGCTTTACTGATGAGATGCGCATAATATATCGTGCGGTATATACCGCCCAGCCCTAGTTCCATACACAATACTAAATGAAGTGACATGAAAATGACAGAATATTTATTTTAAGTTCACTATTTATTTATAATTAAAAAGCATAATAAAATAAGCACCAATATTACTAAAACATTAGTATGTTATGTAATATTTACTGTTGTTTAATAATGTGAATGTATACATGATTACATTACTCAGTCTGCACACCCACTAGATGTCAATATGTATAGTTACACCCTTAAAAAAGTTAATTTTTAATAAAATCATGAAACATTTTGTGATTTTACATAAAGCCAGCTTATAAATGGCTTATTTTGTTAAATTCTCTTTTAAGTTCTGCAAAGTTGAAGAAAAAAGTTTTCTTAATTCGTTGTACCATGCCAATCAGGTTAAGCCCCTTTGGGACAACTTAAGTCATCTGATTTTATTATATGTGATTTATACTTTTCATTAAAAGGCATGAAAGATATTTCGACAGAGGTGGTGTGGCAAAGGCCAGCAATGTTCATTATTCAAACATAAAAATAAGTTATTTTTGTCCATAAAATACTGTTTTAGCGCTTACACAACTGTTCCACCTCATTATTCAGATGTAATTGAAATAGATCAAATTAACACTGGGTGAATGTGACAACGCAGTCTTATTCCTCACCAGGCACGGAGCATATTAACACAAAAGAAGATCAAACTCCAGCTAAAGTTTATCTTGCCCTGCTTAACTTTCAACAGGCATACACATGATCTTCAATATCGCTTGTTTTATTCCACCTTCACTGAATAATAAACTCTTTAATTCTTTTAATTGTGGATTAGACCAGGTTTGTCAGTACTAGTCTTTGAAATTGAAAATTAAGCATTCTGGTAGTCCAAATTAAATGAACTTAATCAGTTCTGTAATATCTTAATGAACTCAGTACAAAGAGATGTATCGAACTTGAATGTCAGAATAAACAAGTCCTACCTTTTAAGACTGTACATTTCCATTTCCAAAATCATTCTTCTGGTTCACTTACTTCTAATAAATCGACTGGCTTCTGTTTCATTCAATCTGCCATCCAAACGACTGTTCTTCTACTTCTTCTTCTTTTGAATTTATTGGCGGATCCAAACTACTGTTCCACCAGGATGTAAGTTTTGTTAAGTGGGTGCAAAGTGTGCGAAAACGGCTAATTTGTTTTACGGCAGTTATAAATGCAGGTGTACATTTATATTTACGACAGTGAATTCCACTTACTTAACTATAGAGGGCTCCAAAGTCGCAAAAATACACAACTTTTTGTTTTCACCATATGCACACAGCATAATGGAATAAAACATATTTCAACACAAAACCAAGTGTGACCAAAGCATTACATAACATTAGAATTATAAAATAAATAAAATCCAAAGATAAAATTTAAAAAATAACAATAATATTTATACAAAACAACAGAAAATGAGCACGCATTCAGAGTTTTGGTAGCCTTTTTGAGGGTTGATTTCAAAGTGTAGTGGGAAGCGTCACTAGTACAAGTCAAAAATCTCCACACAATCCAGAATATAGACCTACAGTAATAAGTAATTCATAAATGGCTTTTAAAAAATTACGACTGAAATTCCACACAAAGCAATCGTTTTTCTTCAGGAAACTTAGAATACAGGGCATGCATCATATAAATATTATAGATATTTACTTTTTATTTTTAAATGAAAAATTTCATAAGTGGCTTTAAAAAAAAATATATATATATATATATTATCTATTATTTTATTATGGTCTATTTTATTATACATAAATAAATATATTTCCAGTTGTACTCTATCCTCTAACTAACACAAAATGATTTATTTTATGATTTGTTTGTCCATTAACCACATATAATCATCAGCTTCATCAAAAATCATATTTGTTCCTTACTGTACTGGCTATTCTTCCTCCTACTTCAGCTTAAATTTATGCATGCGATTTTGAAGTATAATCAAATTGACTGTGCAAATCATTTCCACTTAAACTATGCTAATATACATAATAATGTATAGCCTACTACAGTCAGTCAATGACTACAGTACATCAACCCAATTAGTGTAAATATACACATATACACAAGTTAATTTTTATCTTGAAATATTGTTTGCTTAAGCTTAAAGGTCACGTTAACATAAGCTGTTGTCTAACTGATAGATAAATTAACTTTTTTTTACTCCCATTGCAATACACTCCAGTGATTCCTAAAATAGGTCTAATAACTATCAGGCCATTAAACTACCTTGCTGCATGTTGTACTGTGCGGTCACCCAATCAATCACCACTCTACATGGTAATTGTGGTTTAATTGCAAGACAACTGCCCAGAGAATGTGTTTCTTTAAATAGACCTGGTTACCTTGTAAACCCATTTGTAACCGTGACATAATGCGTGACAATTACCTGCATATCTTTCAAACAAATTTAGACATGGATGTGGGGGAAGGAAATGTGGCATATAGCTTCATCTAATTAACAGAGAATGTTATAATCGCATCCAAGACACCCATTGCACAAACAGAGTAAGGGTGTGTGGTGAGCATCAACTTAGCAGCTCAAAACACCCGATGGTATTCAACGCATGCAAACGTGAGTAGCCTGACAATTACCGTGCTCCGCTGAATATGCACACTTCGCTTAAATTCAGCTTTAAATTAGCTGTTGGATATGCCTTTTTACGAATTTCACCTTTGAAGACGCTTGTACAGCAAAAACATATGCCTGTTTTTCCTCCCTGGTCTGATGGCAGTTGCTCGAGACTCTCTCCTTCACCTTCATGTCTGTTTGCAGGAGACGAGACCATCAATCAGAAAATCAGAAAATCAGAGAGCTGGAGAGGAATCTAACAACACTCACCTGTTCTCTTGAAGGTGAACTGGCATCATAGCTTTTCCCACTATTCTGTATATGAGTCTTTGATATTCTTGAATGAGGTCTGCATGGAACATGTTTTAAAATCTGTCTGATAATCCAGAGATATTGGAAAACTGCTGTTGGAAAATCCATCTTAAAATGGTTGCTTGGCAGCTCAACCCGTCAAGTAAATGACATACATAGCACTTATATTCACATAGTATTTCAATTTAGAGGTTTCATATGCATAGGGAAAAATATCGCATTTTATGGATTACAGAAGTAAGCTTTTGAGTGTTTCAATGACCAACTGCTAGCTGCTTTATTGCTGATTGACTTTTTGACTAGCTAGCTGTAAAAGAGGGACTGACTTCATACTGAGATTAAGTATCCGAAAAGGAATGGCTCCGAAAAGTTAAATTAGGAGAAAACGTCTAGCTTTTTTGTTTGGACTACATTGGTTTTACAAGGACAAGGGCAAATCACTTTTTATATTGACATGTCCATATAGTGCATGTACAACCTAAAAAGCTAATTAAAAGCAGTAGCAAGTGAAATGCAAAAAAGTGTTCACACAAAACACACTATTGTGAATAGTGAAAAGTGACTTGTGGACAGGTATTGTATAGTGACCCATACTTGTATTTGTGCTCTGCATTTAACCTGTCCAAAGTGCACACACACAGCAGTGAACAGACACACACACCATGAACAGGAGCAGTGGGCAGCCAGTGCTGCGGCATCCTGGGAGCAGTTGGGGGATTGGTGCCTTGCTCAGGGGTCTCTTCTCAGTCGTGGTATGAAAGGTGGAGAGAGCGCTGGAAATTCACTCCCACCACTTCTCACTGGACCTGAAAGATAGTAGGCCACAACATATTGGACAGAGATGCCATGTTTATGCAACAAAACTAGGCCAAATGTAAAATGTAAATATATGTTTTAATGTTTTTATAAATATGAGAGTGGATTTTTAAGCGTACGCATACTCAAAGATCAAATCTTTATAAATTAGGCCCCAGACTTTCTGTGATAGTTATTTATTTGATAGGTAGTTTATTTTCAACAGGGGCGTTTGACTATTTTGTAAGTTGAACATTAAAGAGTTTGCCTAGCGCATGTTTTGGTACTGAAACAAAATATGACCTGGATCAAGTTCAGACAATTGTGTTGCATCGCGAGCCTCTTTTTCTGTAGTATTCTTATGCACTTTCACAAAAGTGAGAAAAAAAACCTCATTTTCCAGTTAATGTCCCTCAACGATATTCCTGTAGAATGGGAGTGTTCTCAGGGCTCTGTTTCTGTATGGCTGCTTGGCTGACTCTCACTGATATGGTCTTTTGGATGACACTCCAGAAAATGTTATTTCCAGCAAATGTCACCCTGACTTCGCTGATCTCTCTGACAGTGCTCGGGACGGCTCAGATATACCCCCGTTCTGGAAAAGCTGATCATGCTTCTCCCGCCCAGAGCACCCTTCTGAACATCCCATTTACTTCAGACTGAATGCTCTGCTTTAGAACAGACTGCCTCCTTTGAGAGGAAAACAACCTTGGAGCTTTCTGCCCATCTGGGATGTGAGAAAGCATTTACACACCCGCCATCCCATTAATCAATGTTTGGAAATGATTTTGGGGGGAAATTTCAGTTTTGTGTCTGGCAGAGCCAACCTTGTTTGGCCACCTGACTGTTCCCCAGTCAGCTAACCGTGTGCCTTTCCTTCTGCACAGTGGTTGATGATAGGCCACAGCTCTCTGGCTGATATCCCTTTGGTCTGCAAAACTGCTGCAGCTGTCAGTAGTGTGCTTTCAGACAGGTGGTAATTTGATAACACATCAAAAATAAAATGGGCTGTGGCTGGATTTCAGGTTTAGGTTCCTCCTTCCGTGGCCGTTGTTTTCAGCATCGCATGTTCACAGATGTGTGGAGGAAAATGGTGACCTCAGCTGTTTGGATGAGATCGTAATTGATGTAATTCTGTTTTGTGCTGCCATGTAACAAATTATCTTAAGTTGAAGATTAGGAGCCAACAAGCTGAAACGTGTGGAATAACTAGTAGCACGTCCTGATTTAGGCGTGTTCCTGGGTTAACATATTTTGTTGACCCTGGAACAACATTTTATTCCAAAATTTTTGTTCGTTTCATATCTCAACCTAACCCTACCCATGAGTAATGCCTAAAATCAGAGGAAATGATAGATAACCGACACTGATGTACAAGCACCAAACACTGATTGTAAGCCCAAACTTAACAACAAACTATAAACTGGTTTTTCAAATCTGATTGGCTATTATCACAATGTTGTCCCAGGGACACGCCGAACCCAGCAAAGCCCTGTTTACACTAGTGTTTTACAGAGATCGTTTCTGATGCGCAGCGGAAATGCTAGTGCAAACGTAGATCATTTTAATTTAATTAATGGCGTTTTTAGGGCCAAAGTTAGATGGTCTAATGTATTCCTGTGTATTTATTGTCTGTGAAAGGTGTAGCATATGCTGGTAAGGAATGTTTTGATGCTGTGATGCTGGTTTATGCTGGTCTGTTGCTGGTTTGTGCTGGTTCTTTGCTGGTTTATGCTGGTCCTTTGCCAGCACGTGACCAGCATAAACCAGCAAAAAGACCAGCAAAGGACCAGCATAAACCAGCAACAGACCAGCATTCCAGCATCAGAACATACTAAACCAGCATATGCTGTTTTTTCATCAGGGAGGATCATCAAATGTCCAAGGGCTATGATAGGCATAATATATTTGCGTTCCTTAGAACAACTTGTTTGTACAGCCATGATACGTCATTAGTGTGGTTCATTCGACGAATTATACATACAACTGTAATATTGTATGCTTTATAATATTCTGGTTAGTCTCTGATCTGCCTGTGCACATTTATTTTGGCGTGGCTTTAAAGAGTGATTAGCAAGGAGGGCCAGATATATGCTATCAAAACTAGCTTGCTAGTGCTAGCCTCTGCAAAATCACTACCCTAATTCTAATTTGTTCGTTGAAATGACAAATTAGGACTGAGAATTTGGTTAGTTTTTCTTGCGAAATGTGCTGGAATTATGTTCTCAATTCCAGATGTTCATGCATCTTAATTTTTGACCATTATTAAGGGTTACCTGGTTTCATAAATCATCCAGATTAATAATTGACAGGTTCATTGATTTTAAGCTTGGAGTCACATCCAAGCACCTGACAAGGTGTTTCCTAGTGCATTATGGAAGAGGAAATTGTGTGTTTTAGTTCAGGAAATAATGTTAATTTGACAACACAACTCTCTCTTGTAAGAATGCAGGTTTATTACTGCAATGACCAGTGCTATGCTAATCGTATTACTCTTCCTTTACTTCTGGCCAGTTTAATTACACACCAAACAAGCTTTAATGCGCCTGCTGAAAGATCCCATGGATGCCTCAAATGTAAATAATTGGAGGAATCGGGCCATCTAATCAGTCATCTGCTAGGCTGCTTAAAGAGAGCCAGATCACTACTCTCCATATGCTTGCAACAGTGAAGCTCTGCCAGCTCTGTAAGATCTGTCGCTGTTAGTATGCACACACATATTTCCCTTTTTTTATATCTGAGCATTATTACAGCTAAAGCATTACTACACAACCTTAAAACATGTATCACATTTCTTTATGCCTGTGGCAATTTTCCTGGGTTCAACACGCAGTCAAAAGAGGCTGTGATCTTCTCAGAGTTCAGTTTCAGGGCATCATAAATGAGATTTTTATTGCCGACTGTAGTTTTTCTTACCTCTTCTTACTGGCTTCGGACAATGGACAACATATAGTTGTTACAGAAATCTCATAGCTTACTAGTCAAATTTTATCATACAAAGAGCATTGCTAAATCCTTATTTCAAAAACTTCTGCCCTGTTTTCATAATTCTGCTAATTCACTTTTCAATGCACTTAAACATCTGTGATTATGTCTCACTTATGTTGACTAAAAACAAAGGCTGAAAAAAAGTATTAAAGTTCATTAAATTCAGCATTAATTTTTGAAATGTGACATAAATGCTTTAAATTAAATGTTTTAAATAAATTTGAATCAATTGTAATAACTTTAAATCAGCTTCTTAAATTAATAAATATTGCTTAAATATTTGGAATGATAATTATTTTAATACATATATGTGATTAAATTTTATTCTTTAACAAATTTGAAAAATATCTGAAAATTCATTTGATTTATTTGGAATGCATTTTAACACAGATTTTTTTCATAAATAAATTCTGCCTAAATATTTAAAATAATTAACATTTTAATAGATAATTAATATCTATTTAATAGTTTGTTATCTATTAAAATAGTTTGTAGAAATAAAAATTGCATCTAATTTAAATTCAAATTTGAATTATTTTATTTGGCTTCAAGTTCAAGCTCTTGCACTTTAGACAGTCGCAGCATGTGACACCACATGCTCAACCCTGCTTAGACTGCAATCTTCAAATGACCCTGGGCATGAACTTTGCGAAATGTAATTTATTTGTATTGCTTTTTGCTTCTTTATTTAATTTCTTCATGTCACATGCTGATACTGCCACCTCAGTTATTTAGATTGCTAAAGTATTTTGCTTGCTTACATCAGCCTGTGCTATGACACCGGGGATTGAATATCTACACTGATGTCTCGAATCCTCTGCTTTAAAATTGGCAGTAATCAACCTGATTATAACAGCAATACAAACTAACAAAGTAAAAGTTAAATATTTCATCATTGCAGGCAGCACATTAATGCAACATTCTTGCCAGAGGCTCCATATTAAAATGTATGAGCAAAAGGCCAGCAGACTCAAAAATACACTGACATCATTAGAATCATTGAGGATGCTCACAGTATGAATAAACATAATCCAGGAGGACTGTTGCAAGGAGAGGTTGCACCAGAGCCCCAGGACACCAGTGAAACGATGTGACTTAAAGTACATGGACATGTGATTAATGTTCTCATAAAGTAGGGCAAATATTGTTGCCAAGAGAGCTCATTGGGACTGTAAAGCTGTTAGGGAGGCCAGAGAAGATAATGATGATAACTGTATCATAGCACACATTAAATATGCTATGCTTTACCAACTCTTCATATTGAGATGATATTATGATGAATCGATACCTGAGAGAAAGGAATAAAAATCTCTTTGGTTTTCCCTCCTCTCTTTTCACGGACCTCTACACTCACCATGCAACTTGTTGTTAACGTGACAAATCAAAAGGTGAAACGTCATGACAATAATCCATTACTAGCTGATATTTGGCACCAGAATGCTGCCACCTCCTGAGGGCCCGCTGACACATCTGTCTATGATAGTGGCCTTAGTGTTTGGCAGATGCATGCTGACCCATGAGACGTGACAATGAGGTCACACTGGAGCAGCAGGACGAATGATTCTAATGATGATTACAAAAAAAGAGAGATGAGCTGCCAACAGAGCACTGTATGCCAGGATTTGTCCCATTGCAAAAGACAAGAGTGTTACAAGAGCTTTCATCAAAAACATTTCTCATTCACAAAGCCCTGCTGGTTGCCTATAAAGAGCCTGACAGATGCTCTGAAGTGAGCATTTAGTCAGAGAGTGTGAATCTCAGTCTATATGCTGATTGTGGTTTATAATCGCACTCTTTTTTCAGACATTTTTTCCATAGTTCTGCTATATAGATTGAGCATGTCGGCAGAAGTCTTACAGGAGTTCATAGAAAGCGTTTTTATCTGTAAAAATTGCGTGTTTCAAAGTTGGACACTATACAGATGTTCCAAAACAAAATAAATAAATAAATGAAATGCCAGGATGCATTTGTGTAGAAAAGAAATGGATGCTTTAAATTGAATGGGTACCATCAGAAAACGTCTTCGCCTGCAAAGCTGTTGTTCTATCCTGATGGCTGACAGCTAAGCTGAAACCCGGAGAATAAACCGTGGAACTTTGACCAATGAGAGAACAGTTTACTCGCATGTGACTTGCAATAACTAATTTGGTCCATTTAGAAATGTTGTCATGTTAAAGCAAACCGCACCAAGAATAAAAAACAAAATTGTAATAATTTTATAAACAACGCAATCAATCTACTTGTGTGAAAACACCCTCATTCTGACGGCACCCATTCACTGCAGAGGATCCAATGATGATCAAGTGATGCTACATTGTAAAAAAATTGTTTAGTTGGATATGTTCATTTACATCTTGGATGAATACATTTTTAGCGAATTTTCATTTTTGGGAGAACTACTCATTATTGTTTATAAACATTTCAAATGGCTGCAAATACTATTTCTCGGCACAGCATAATAAGATTTTTGTCTGGTCTTTCATGTTATTCTATGACCACGGCATCTCATTTTTAAATTTCATCCAAGCTTTAGATCTTGGACAGATTGCTTTAAATTTGTCCCTAGAATACTTTAGTATATGGAAGTTCATTGTGTGACTGGAAGCTGTTCAGATCCTTGGGCTACAAAGCAAGCCTACAGTAAATCATCCTCCACCAACATATCTGATATCTTCTTGTGCTTTTTGTGATACATTTGGTAAGGGTTTTGCTGAAAAAGATATTGTGCATTATTCCCAAACACATTAACTTTGGCCTCTCCTGTGTAACTGACATTATATTTTCATGACTTTGTATCTTTATACAACCACGGAAATAATATTCCATTTCTCTCAGTGCCCCACACATTTAAGTCACCAGCAATTTCATATATATAGCTGGACGGAACGGAAAACATACACTGCATGTCCTATAAAGCAGCAATTTGACAGAACATTACATGAAAATAGGAAAAAAGGGCTGAATCAGATCACAATAGTCAAATCTCTGGTCAATTCAGATCAATATCTACGATTCAGCCTTTAAATTCATCTCATGTTCTTTGTTCATCGAGCAATTTTATGACAGTATTGTCAGACGCTAACATTCTCATAATGTTTATTTCATCAAATCAATACCAGAGCTGCATAATTTTATACATACAATGCCATGTGTATCCACACTGTTGCACAAAAAATCTCAGAAATGGTCTCAAACGGCTTAAGGCAGTCCAATGAAAAATGATTTTAACAGTGTCTTTGGTTTTAATGACTACAGCGCCACTATGTGGTAGCATCCTTAACATTACGTACAAGCAATCATTTAGCTAAGAGTTTAATGCAGTGGAAAAATAAAATGAATTTCAGTGAATGGATTTTGAGAACACTAAAAGGTCTAAAATTGTTATGGGTCTTTGTCCTGACATTATCCTCTGGCTGCTGTATGGTAAAAAGTAGAAAAAATAAATATTGGAGTAAATCTCTCCTTTCAAGCAATGGACACAAAACAAAAAGGGAATTAAAGTAAAAAACCTACACAGTAGGTCCCACATAGATTATGTATGAGCTATAGCACTGCTGCTTTTACTGGTCAAACTTACAAAATGTGTGGCATTAAAGAAAAATATTAACACCCATTTTAACACTAAACCTGGAACTATACCAAGACCATTTTTAGTACGCTTTAAAAAAAAAAAAAAAAAAAAAAAACCCACTGACAACAGGTTCACCTCTTTTCCACAAACTCAATTTTAGAGTTCACACTAGCTGTAGTATAGTAACTTTAACATTGAAATGGTTCAAAAACTTTGCTTTGGAAGTTTACAAAAGCCTATTGTCAAATGCCAAAAAAAATAAAAGTTCAATTCTTTTTTACCCAAAAAAAAGGTGGCGTTTACACCCGTTTAATGCAGACAAGTCACTAAAAAGCAAACCCCATTTTACAGACCAAAACCTTGAAGGACAGTACACGGACACCTTTAAGTAAAAATAGTTTAGCATGGTTGACCTGCAGATAAAGAGCCCACAAGAGACAAAGAAAATTGTTTTGCTTCAAACATTTATTTGTTTCAATTCTAACAACATTTGCATGCAGTACGCCAAAGTCTTTTAGCCCTTAACAGAAAAACGGCTTGAAAATAAGCTGCGGGATGGTTGAGCACTGGAGGCACCTTGACTGGGAACACCTGAATCATAGGGCAAAAGCTGGGACCCAGGGGTATACTTTGAGGCACTTTCAGATTGGAACGAGCCAACGTCACTGAATCCAGAATAGCTTTGATATTCAGGGCTGGACTGACCAGCAGTACCCTGGAGTGAGGATAATGGCAGACTTGCATATGGGGAATACGAACCAGAGGTGCCTGTGAAGGTAGAGGTCCACTGCTTCAGAGCACCCTGAACACTAGATGGACCAGTTTGGGGTGAGGACAGGGAGTCACTTGCATATGGATATGAAGACACAGGGGCAAATTTGCTAGCAGTATCTTGGAGCTGAGGTGATCCACCAGAAGCAGTGCTTCCCTGCAGGGCAGAAGACCCTGCCTGGGTGCCAGTGAAGGTAGAGGTCCACTGCTTCCGAGCACCCTGAACACTAGATGGACCAGTTTGGGGTGAGGACAGGAAGTCACTTGCATATGGATATGAAGACACAGGGGCAAATTTGCTAGCAGTATCTTGGAGCTGAGGTGATCCAGCAGAAGCAGTGCTTCCCTGCAGATCGGAAGACCGT
>JAUCNO010000002.1:4250231-4263860 GCA_032353835.1 Enteromius viviparus | reverse complement strand
CACACACACACACACACATATATATATATATATATATATATATATATAAATATAAATAATATGCAAACACACCAATCTGCTTTTATATTTGAATATATTTAAAAATGAAATTTTATGTTGTTTTTATTTAATGCAAAGCTATATTTTCTGTCGTTTTTACTCCAGTCTTGTCGTACTGAAACCAAACTTTTGAACAGTGGTCTGTCTTAATACTTCTTCTCCAGACATGCATTGTCAGATTCGTTTTTGATATGCTTGTGTGTTTTGTAGGTTTGTTAATGACTTGCATTGATGTGTTTAGAGGAAGTTTGAGCATTTTTTTGCTTGCAGTGATTTCTTAAGAGGAACTAGAGTATTGAGTAAACTCTCTGACACACACCCACAGACCTTACAAAACTATGCATTTCTTTTTATATTTCCTCTCTCTATTTGCCATACATTATGACTGTAGAGACTGGCCACTCACCCAGTTTCTGACCCATTTTCCCCCCAGCCCATCATCCACCTGCTCGGAGCATCATCACACACACACACACAACCCCAATTCAACCACCAATCACACAAGCACACCTCACACTCGTGACTTTTTTCATTAATGAAACCAGATGCGGCATCTGCAGGCTCACCCAGTATGTGAAGCTTCTCACCACCAGCTGAAATGGCTTTCTCACACGCTACTCTTAAAGGTTAAGCACAAGCCTTAGGCACTATAAGCTAACTTTCCAAACATTAAAACAAAACATCGGCACCCTTTTGAACGCTGCTTTGAGCGGCAACACTTTAGTCAAATAAAAACCCTTTAAACAAATGCAAGTAACCCAGTACACGTGGGATCAGGCCTGGGTTTCTCTTCATGTTTGTGTAATATGTATGTCAGGTTCATTTATTTGGCAGTGTCGCCCGAGATAGGTGTAAATCCATCTAGCCGTGTCCTAAATCCTGATCTAAATAATGTAAAGTCTTCCTGATGACTCGGATTAAGTCTCTCATTTTTTTTTTATTTCTCAGTGACTCAATGCGATTCATAAATGTCAATGGACAGCTGTCTCTTCAAGACACGACACTAAGATGAGAGGAGTAGGGGACCTCAGTACATTTCCAAGTGGGCTATAAGATGTTTTTTTTTCCTAAAGAAAGGGGAAATTAAAGCCAAAATGGTGAAAACCTAAAATAAACTGAAATCATATTTCTTATTTTAATTTGCTTCCTTAACAGTTAATATTTTAACTTGATAACCTATAAATCTTGACACCATGTTTGTAGATCTGTGATGAAAAATGCTTAAAATCTGAGGTGATTTGTATATAATTTTTATTTATTTTTTTATTTAAAACAATTAATTAAAGGGGTTATCCAGTCAGACTCCTAAGCGATTAACAAAACACCTCAATAGCTTAAGAGTCTGGCTTGTCTCTGCGTCTCGGTCTGATGACGGTTCACTCAGGGCGGGTCTGAGGTAAGACACCAGTTCAGTCTGTGTGACACGCTGCTGTCAATCAACTATTGTGGGAATGGCCTCTGTCAGTGTGGCGCCATAGCGATATGCATTTGAGAATGGCTTGATTTCAGAAAGGGCAACTTATTTTTATTAAATTAAAAGAAAACTACTGGTGGATCTTTATCATTGAAGGGTGGTTGTGTACACACACTCCCAACACACATTTCAGTCCAAACAGCTTGAAAAAGTGCTTGTGGCACCGGATGACCACTTTAAAAGTTGAGAAACAATGTGCAAGATAAGTAAATGTAAAAGTACATTTCAGTCTGTTTTTCACACAAAGCTAGTGTATATCTTGTGTTCCACAGATGAAAGTTACAGAGGTTTAATATCGCATAAGGCTGACCGTTTTTAGTTTTAGATGAACTACTTACTAATACATGCACAATTTTACCATAGTGTTTTAAAAAGGCGCTTCATGTTACTTCAAGGGACTTCCTCTGCAGTAAGATGCACTGTAAGTCACCTTGAATTTAAGCAGCTGCTAAATGAATTAAGTTAAATACATATTCATATTACATTTGCATAATTATCAAGCGTTATACTATGAGACTGTTGAAGAATTATTCCTGGTGCTATTGATTTCAGGCTTGTTCTTAATCTTCATATATTGTTTGAAATTTCTTCATTAGATTTTCTGTATGAAATATCAACTCAAATGACAACATTCGTTTTGTAAAATTATCCTTCCATGGTTTTACTAATACCGCCCCACTGGGGGAGGAAAAAAAAGAGGTAAAAATATATAATCAATGACAGTCTAATTGTTTTCAATTTAATACAAGTAAACATACTTTTAGCCGTGTATCAAAGGAACGGGGTGAGATGTGCTTCCACTTTAAAAGGATGAGACATCTTGCTAGTAAAGGATCACACTGAAGAGTTAACGTCTACTGCCAACCAGAAATGTCCAGAAGTGGATCTGTGTCAATATCTATGTCAAAGACATCTTTCAGTTTTAAATATTTTATTCCAATAATCAAATCAATATCTAGCGTTAGTAAACCCCATGTAGAACTTACTTGCGCACTATTCTATGACATTTTGTAGTATAAATAATGAGAGTAGTGTGTTAAAAATTTCTAAAAAGAAAAAAATGCACTTAAATCCCCGAAAGATTGCACTTAAATAACTGAAACATTTAAGTTTGGAATTTTGAACACTTGATGCACTCAACTGTTGCGGCTTTGATTATTAATACTACATTGCTAAGGGAAAGGAGCTACCGGACGCCAATTATTAATTACAAAATAACTTTATATAATTCATACACTGCATGGTTGAGTGCAAAAGTACATGGTGTATAAGTGCATAGTGTGTTATCTGGGAAGCAGCTTTACATTGAATAAGCCCATGTCTTGCGGAAATGGATGAGTTGTGAGTAAGTTAAAGAATACGTTTCAGAGAACTGTCTGTTCATTCAATCTATTTTTGCAGAAAAATAGTGTTTTTTTACTTTGCATACATGCAAACCTGTTTTAAGAGATTCATAAAGCAATATTAGCCACCTTTAGAATGGCATTATAGGGGCACTTTAAAGAAACGAAATCGGTTTCAGGCTGTTTTTGCGACTTGAGTTAGACGTTTAGCCTGAACGGTTTTTGGGCAGGGGGCCACAGTTACAGAATCCCAACCCTGTGCCAATGGCCTGCAGCAGGTCGTGTAAATAATTTAGCACCTGGTCTAATCTTACCAAGGCCTTGCTGTTCATGCCCTTCAGAATTTATCAATGAATGCCTCCACACACACACACACACTTATGTAATTAAGTTATGTAAATTAATAAAGTAACAGGTCATATCTCTAAAGGTGAAAAATGTTTTGGGGAATTTACCAGCATGCACCTTCCATTATGCAAATTGACAGCAAATGTTAGTGCAGAAATGGCATGTTGATGTGTGTGCACCTTTTGAGGGGGTGTGAGTGGTGTTTTGAACATCTGTTGCGACTCAAGTGTCAGATGAACTGTCACCCGTTTCAGCACAGAGGGACAGCGGAGCAATATTAAATGTCTTTTCCATGCTACACACGTGCTAAATGCACCCTCCCTTCACACTGGCATAGTACGTGCATGGGAGTGTTTCTTAAAGGAGTATTTGAGCCCAATTTTAATGTTGTATTCGATAGGAGGTTGAGTAAATGAGTTTTTAGTATTTGGGAAAATGTTCCTTTAACTACCTAAACGGTCTTTCTGTTAGTTATTAGCTGCATCATTAGATGAAAGGGGAAAAGGAAGAGATCAGGGGATGGAAATAATAAAACGGATGTGTAAGAGAAGCAGTCCTGTAGTACACAGACTCTGATCCCTAGAGAGCAAATCTGAGCACGCTAACAGGGTAAATACAGGAAGGAAACAGGCTTTCTAATGGGCAGTCCTTACACATGTTTACATTGCTCTTGGGCATTCAGAGATCAAGTGTTCAAAGATCATGAGACTCTGGAATAAACACACATGCACAGACTCATTCAAAGAACGAACAGGTGCTTCTTCAGTGTCTCATCTAGCTCTTCCTGGGAGGTTCTTATATTGCTATTCAGATAGATAGATATATTTGGAAGAAAGGAATACTTTTAATACTTAAAAATATTTAGGTCACTTCATAAATGTCTTTCCATTTTCTATTTCAAATTGAATTATTTTTGTGGACTGTCAAAATTGTTTAAACCATTATTCTATGAGTTCAAAAGAACATCAAGCAATAACAACATTAATTAATAATAAGAAGAAATGTTTATTGAACACCAAATCAGCATATGTGACCCTGGACCACAAAACAGAGTTAAAAAACTGAGATGTATACATCATATGAAAGCTCAATAAATAAGCTTTTGATACATGGTTTGTTAGGATAGGACAATATTTGCCGAGATACATTGGTTTGAAAATCTGGAATCGGAGGATCCAAAAAAATCTAAATACTGAGAAAATCATCTTTTAGTTGTCCGAATGAATATCTTATCAATGCATTTTACTAATCAAAATGTCATTTTTGATATGTTTACAGTAGGAATTTTACAAAACATCTTCATGGAACACGATCTTTACTTAATTTCCTAATGATTTTTGGCATTAAAAAAACTAGGGCCGGGACTTTAACGCGTTAATTTAGATTAATTAGACAAAAATAACGCGTTACATTTTTTTAACGCATTTTAATCGCATTTATTTTTGCACCGCGGAACGTTTCTAACTGGATGAGAGTCGGCGGACCGATTATACTGGAACACCAACTAGCGTTTCTAATGTTGGGATGCATCGATCCAGATCAACTGATCTGTTTGTGCGTTTGTCAGTAAAGCCGTCATGTAATCAGCGGTAAATACCATAAGGGGCTTGATTTCACATTGACCCGTATATACTACACACAGCCGTTGTTTACTGACGAGCTGCGCAGATCCACGCTGATAATGAACATGTTGCTCGAACAGCTCGTCAGTGAAAAATAGCTGTGTGTAGTATATACGGCTCAATGTGAAATCAAGTACGGCAAAATTTGGTCTGTTGGACTTGGTAGAACAAAAATTAACAATATTTTATTGCTTAAGCTTATGTATTCAGTTATTATTCAATGGTATACTAAAAATCCATATGAAAAAACTTACTTCTCACTGTTCTCAGGTCAAATATTTATATGCGATTAATTTCGATCAATTAATTACAAAGCCTCTAATTAATTACTACTAGAGTACCCTAGTAGTAATAGTAGTAGTATTTATAAATCACGCACTATGATACTATTAAATTACTATTTAACACTACTACTACTAATTATTATTTATTATAAACACTGTTATTAATAATAATAACAGTATTGCAGGAAAAATAATTTGTAATAAAAAATTTAATTAACAATAACATGGCACGAAAAAACAATTGATATTACTATTACAATGTCTAATAATAATAATAATAGCAGTTATTATTTTTTATTTACTTTTTGTTCTTTTCAAGCAACACAGACATATGACCTGACTGGGTTTTGATAAAAATTCTAAATTTACTTGTTGCAATCAGTCAATCAATCAATCAATCAATCAATCAATCAATCAATCAATCAATCAATCAATCAATCAATCGAAATGAAATGAAATAAAATAAAATAAAAGTTACATTTTGGGAGAACTATTGCTTTCATTACAGATCTCGACTTTAGTAGACCTGTAGATAAAGATAAAATGAGAGTTGTACATAAATGGCCATTTTACCTAGAAGTGCAAATGATACCCAAACGCATGACTTGATGTCAAAAGGACAGCGCTCTCGGGGGAAAATGTCTCAAAAGCTATTTGAAATGGCCCGGTTAAGCGATTGACAGGGCTGAACTAATGCTCGCCCAAGGAGAACGTACAGACAGAGCAGGCAAGAGAGAAAGCCAAAGCGTGCGGTGGCTAGAGTCATGGGGAAATTTCCATAATAGAATTAGAACCATACGGAGAAAAACAAGTTCATCATATAAAGGTGGCTGAGGCATGTACAGACATCCCATTATGTCTGGTACAGTACCTGTGCGGGCGATGAGCCGCTTCCTGAAGGAGGGCTGTAATCTGTCCTTGACCCACTTGGAAACAGACGAGATCTTGAAGCTCTTGATCTCTCTGATGCTACAGGACTCTTTCATGCATTAAATCTCCATCCATTCTTCCTTGCTGTAGCTTCTGAAAATTTAAAAGATTTCTATTAGATTTGAATAATTGAAAGGACTAAAGCATGAATTAATGACTGGTCTACTAGCACGGAACTTCTGAAGCCTCTCAGCCGAGATGTCTCAAGAGAGTACTGTAGTACATTGTAATGCATAAAAATGTTCTGTAAAATTGTAAAATTAGGGCTGTCAATTTAACATGTTAATTTGTGTCTTAAACGTGTCTTAAAAGGGTTAGACTGCAACATAGACAGTAACACAACTGAAATGTTACCAGGTCCAGAAATCTGTAAATCGGTAAAACAGTCCATGTGACTGATGAGCGACTTAACTTTTTTAAGATTAATTAAAAAAAAAAAATTATATATTTGATAAATCAGAGAGCTATCTGACCCTCCATAGACAGCAATACAACTGAAATGATCCCAGATCCAGAAACTTAGTGTAAATACATCGGTAAAGCAGTTCATTTGTGTTCTGAAGATGAACGAAGGCATTACAGGTTTGGCACAACATGAGGATAAGTATGTAATGACAGAATTTTGATTTTGGGGTGAACTAACTTTTTAAGAAATTTTAAGAAAAAAAATAAATTCTATCTTTCTCAGCTGATAAAAATTTGTATTTTAGTTTCAACTTTAATTTAAGTAACAAATGCTTTTTATGGTTTCGGTTTTAGTAAACTACTGTATAATAACCCTGGAGAGAGCAAAGTTACGACAAGGTGGTACTTGCATGTTTGGATTTTGTTTTAAGGTGATGCTTGGCCTGAAAAGTTTAAAAACTGTAAGACTAGTCTCTAAGATATTATGCTGGATTCTTTTGATGCAGTACTTCCAAAGTTAGAAGAGCATATCTTGCCTGCCATAGATGGTGGAATAGAAAACAAACTGCTTTTATGTCTTAGTGACTCACACTGACAAAGAGCATAGGTGAAAAGCACTGTGGGTAAAGGATATCCCTCAGGGTTTCGTGAACAACTAAAACCACGCATCCATAATGCATGAAGACTAAACTGCGTGGTGGATGGGAAACAGCCTTGCATGGGAAATATGTTGTTGATGCAGCGATAAGCATTTTTGAGAACCCAGTTAAAAGTTATTTTTTGTTAAATTCACAGCAGGTTTTCCAATCTTTTTTTATTTTTTATATGTGCTTAATTTGAGCACTATATTTAGTCAATAGGAATGTCAAATTAGCTATTCGCTTTAATAAATACCTTTTGCTTATTTCTTCTTTTATGAGCTGCATTGGACTAAAGCATCTGCTAAATGCATAAATGTAAATGATTAATCTGACGCTTCTAAATTCTACTACATTTTACCACTGTAAATTTAACTATTCATTTTTAGATTTTAATTATTACTTTAAATATTGTTAGTATAAAGTAGTCATTTTTAATTAATAGTAAAATGATATACATTTACATTATGTAATGCCAGTTTTTAAGAAGATCAGAATTGATATGTAATCAAAATCTCTTATTATTCTTAATTATTGTATCAGTTTAATGCTTTTTTGCTAAATAAAATCATATATAAATATTATATTTTTTTACCATTTCATAAGCAACATACTGCTATACACAGTACATACTCATATTATGTAAACAAAATGTTTATTGTGATATTAATCATTTGACATCACACACACACACACACACACACACACACACATATATATATATATATGTGCACCATATCTTTTGTGCAAGAATGCAAAGTTTTGCCAGATAACGCAAATATCTTTGCGAAAGAATGCAAAAAGTTTCTCAGGGTAACGCTAAAGTTTTGCGAAAGAATGCAAAAGATTTGAAAAACATTATTTCCTTCCTCCCTAAATTTTTCACACACCCCGATTTTTTTCCTCCACCATGTCCCTTAAGGGACTTCTTACTAATTATCAAAATTAAAAAAATAATAACACAAACACACACATTGTTGTACAATCATATATATTATTTGCTATATATTATAGATGCTATAGTTTATTCTAAGGTCTTTTGAGTGTTCATTGACATACTTACCTAAAGATTTATGAATGCTATTAGCACAAACTAATATAGTCATTATTCATTTTGATAGGCATCAACCATGAAGTCTTTACATTACCAGTCACCTTGACATTTTCCACTCAGTCCTAGTTGTTTTAATGTATATAGGACATTGCAATACTTGATTAAACACTTTAAACATGATTCATTTTGTAATTGTCTTGTCTCTTAATTGTCCGTCTCTTTTGTCAGGATTCATTGGGCAGGCACAGAGACGGCTACCCAATGGTGTGGATACATCAGTGGAGCAATTCAGGCTGGTCAGAGGGCGGCTATGGAGGTCCTGGCTCAGATGTGTCCTTCTTCTCTGTCCAGGGAGGAACTAGAAGCAGTGAAAGCTTCCCTGAAACACAGCGACCCAAGAAAGGGTTCAAAGTGCAGATCATCCAAGTGTTACTATGTCTTTGGCATGGTAATGACAGCAGCTGTTCTGCTGACAGCCTACCTGTTGGCCAAACCAGAATTGAGATTTCAATGGTTTTAAAAGGATTATTGGCCACATTTAGCCATTGTGCTTTAAAATACACAACTAAAACAGTAATTTACAGATTCATCTTGACCCATTTTACTATCTATTTAATATCTATTTACTTACAACACTTTTCTGAATGAAACAGCCATTTCAAAGAAAAAACAGTGGGATTTGATTGAATAATGGAAAGTTGCTTACCAGAATAGAGCCAGATGGTTGGTGGGAAGGTGTTGAGAAAGAAGATGGTTTGGAGATGTCAGCCAAAAAGGGGAAAAAAAACATTTCAGATGCACAGCAAGTTTTTGCTGAAAGTTTACCCAGACAGTGTTTTTTGCAAAGGAAATATGAATTAATAAAGTAAATATGTCAAGTCATTGAGTTTAAGTATCAGCATTCTAAAATCAAACATCATTACAGTATAATCACTTCTTGTACTAAATTATGAAGCTGACATGGGAAATTTCCATATTTGATTTTTTCACTTTGCTTTTGGTGCTTCATATAATGGCAACTATAAACATCAAAGCACAGAAGTGAAGTGAGGTACGTGAAGTTTTTCATCAAGCACAAGTGCCACTTTTCCTTTCAACTCCATGAGAATGTCTATTGTTTTTAGGAACATGTAGCACATTGGACACTCAAGTTTGTCAAGGCCTCTTTGAACATGTCAAATGAGTTTACTGGCTCTCATTGTGCCACATCATTTTAGTTAATAATAATAATATAGTCAGTGAAAATGTGTTAAACTATAAGCCGGCAAAACGGCAACAAGACAGTTTCTGAAAATTGTAAAAGAATTTAGCATATACAATATTCTAGGAACAATCATTATACAATATTTAGCATTAACAAGTTTTGACACAAAACTTGCTGCGTGTTCTTTCCGGACTGCTTATTGTTAACATGTTCACTGTTTGTTAACTTTGATGCAAATTATAAGGTGCAGCTAATATTACATTTATTCCATCAGATTTTGTGCCAGTACGTTTGGAAATGCACTATGTTAGCCAATTAATATTTCTAATCTGTTATTGGTGTTATTTTTACTTGAAAGAATTTAGTGGTAAATAATCAATGCTAAATAACAGAGCACAATATTGACTGATAAGTAATTGCACAATAAAGTGTTTAATCCATATTGTGATTTAGATTTTTACTGCATAGATGATAGTTTGCAGTAAAAGTTTTCTTATACTTTATTCAGCGCTATGTTTAAAATAAAAAAGTAATACCGATGACTTTTGCCTAATTTTCATGATCTTTTAACAAAATCACAAAAGCTGTTAACATAATATTTTTTTCACTAATCGCACAGCTGCTAACATCGCCCATTGTACTTCAGTGATGTGACATTTTCTGAGTTAAACAAGATTTTTACTTAAAGCTCTGAATTAAGACATTCACAGCGCTTCATGGGAGTGGCCTGAGCTTTTACAACGATTCTCTGATTGGTGGAGTTATTTTGCAGAACCACGGGTAATGCAGTTTTTCAGCAAGCATTCCACTATTAAAGGTGCTGTATGTAGGACTGAACTCCTGTCGCAATGTAAAATATTTGAACTGGATATTTCACCCAGGCTCCTCCTGCTCAGACTTGAGCACACACTGGTTGCCAGATTGAGATGAGGAATGAGGGTACCTTCCTTAGCAGCTTCAACGATCGTAATTAAATACACTTTGATTTTGGTCAACTGGCAAACCAGGATACAATTGAGTAAACTGGTAGTGAGCGGGTTACACAAAGTTTTAGACCAAAACAGACACAGTCACGGAATGCACATTTCCAAAAGAGAATAGCTGACTTAAGCATTGTTTTTTTTTCCAGATTATTAACATGACTGTTTCTTACACCTCTGCAAACATATTACGGTACTTTTAGGTTTTAGTCAAAAACAGCACTTTTTTGTAAAGAAAAAAGGTTAAGTGAGCTGACAGCTTCATCAAAAACATCGATTAACAACCTTGTAGCTCTCACTTGGTCTGTCTAACGATTAAGAAGTTGTCTTTAAAAATCAATTCCCCTGTGGGGAAAATAAATGAATGGGATTTTTACTTGCACAACCTGACTGTTGCGCTCTATAGAACCAGATGGTTAAAAGAAAAGAAGTGTTCGATATTCGCAGCAAGTTTAACTGTTGACTTGAAGCACGCATATTTAAAAATCAACTTAAACCGGAACATCAGTCATATTATCTTATTAAATTGTGAAATTTCCATATTTGATCTTCTAAGCTGCTTTCGGTGCCCCTGCCATATAATTACGATGTTCTTATGTGAAGGGAATACGAAACATCAAAGCACAGAGCTGAAGCAAACACACCGTGAGCTATAAAAGTTATTGTCATGCACAGTAAGTGCTCTCTCTGTCAACCCCATGGGAATGTCAATTGGTTTCAGTGCTTTAGTAGAATAAAGTACGCTAGACACGCAACAAGTTTGTCAAGGCCTTTTTAAACGTGTGTAATTGCTCTTGTTGCATGCAGACGGAAAAAGAAAGGAAAGCGGAGGGTTTAAATATAGACAAAGCCAGATCTGGAAGAAACTTCGAGCAAATCTTGCCACTGCGACTTTGAAATAAACTTATCCGTACAGCACAGCAGATCAAACACTCACGGACACACGTGTGGCCACCCACACATGCACGGCAGACACGTCTCGAGGAGTGTGAGAGATGGATGAGCCATTCATGCCGCACAAACGT
This sequence comes from Enteromius viviparus, assembly GCA_032353835.1. NCBI lineage: Eukaryota > Metazoa > Chordata > Actinopteri > Cypriniformes > Cyprinidae > Enteromius > Enteromius viviparus. Next base: position 4,252,493 of record JAUCNO010000002.1, on the reverse strand, counting down.
CCCTGTGAAAGTGATTTAATCGCTAGTGCTTGATTACACAGATTATAGAAAAAGCTCAAGCTCAGATGCTCTCCAAGGAGCGATTTAACTCCTCCGGCGGCCCCTAACCGAGCATTATTTGTCTTCGTTATCGCCGCCTCGTGGGGGGATCAACTCTTCATTTTCCCTGCTTGCACGCCCACCCAATCAAGATCAATCCCTGGGCTGAGCGACATGTTTTTGTAAGCGTCCAATTTATGGGCTCCAGCGGTGGCGAGATGACACAGCCGGCGCTTCCTCCACTCGCTCTGGCCAGAAGCCACGGAAAAGATGAGTCTCTTGTGATTGTGAATCTGATTTTCCATTCCATTTGCTAGATTACCTCCACGTCCGACCACAAGTCTTCATTTAGAGCTACTCTGCCGTGTGGATTGGCTATTATTTTGGACGTCCCACAAGCAGCTGTGTGCGTCTCAAAGGATCCACCACCTTAATATTGCATAATGTAACAGCTTGTCCCAGGCTTTGGCAGATTGCCTGTGTCGGTTTGCGGTTTGAAGATGTCTGATTCAAAGCAACATACAAACTTTAGATCAGGTGTATCCTTGCCAAGACAGAAGGCGGCCCCTGAAGAAATTCGTGGGGTCATTTGGGCTCTTCTTTTGGGATATGACGTGTTGTAACACACGGCGGTTTGTAATATTCATAAAGACATCCTTATGAATGTCTGGGGGGGGGTTGAATCTCGTGCACACAAGAGACAGTAAATCACCTACAGTAATGTATGATGCTTTTATTATATTTCCTGCATTTTAGATTTCATGCAATCTAATTAAAAATTGTATTAAAATATTTAGATTTAACCTGTAAATTAATATTCCACCAGTTTAAATGTAAATATTTAAAATGAGTATTGCATAAATGCCTATTTTAACATCCCATCCCAAGTTCAATGTGCTCAGGACTCTTCAAATAACTTCATATTTCATTGTGATGTAAAAGACCCATAGAAAAGACAGCTCACAAAGCTGGTTCTCAAAAGAGAGCCTATGTGTGTATTTCTTTCTTGACTAGCCTCGCAAACCCTCTTCCACTGACAAGGAGCCGATGGCCGATCTGGAAACGCTCCATGCATTTTCTATGCAGAAAAAAAGCAGCAGTGCCTAAAACCTGCTGGTCTTGCAGCAGGAATCCATAAAGTGAGGACACAAAGTTGTCAAAGAACCCAACTTAGCAAGACCAAAAGAACAATAGACTGGAACTAAATAGACTGTGCATATATTAAGGCCTGATGCAGCAGGTTCAGTTGAAGGACCTCTGATTTCTAAGACTGTACTTAATTAAAACAAAGTAAAAACATTAATATTATGAAACATTTTTACAATTTTTGTACAAGTTTTGCTAACAAACTTTGAAGGAAAAAAAAAACCTTGAATGAAAGAAGGATTTATAGCTTGAAGTTTGTAAGTTTAGGTAGATTAAACAGATGATGATATATCATGCTGTTAGCACGCTGCTAAAAAAACAGCAAGTGCTGTTTGGTATGATTGAAGCTGGGATGCTCGTTTAAGCTGGTAAGGACCAGCTTAAGCAGCTCAAACCAGCATCCCAGCTTCCAAACATAACCAGCATATGCTGTTTTTTTAACAAGGCTGAGCATGTGATTATCATGTTGTTAGCATCTTAATATCATAACATGTTGTTAACATGTTAGCATATCATGCTATAATGTTTTAGCATAATTGGCATATGTCTAGCACGTTTCTAGCATAATTGGCATATTTGTAGCATGATTAACATGTCGCTATCATGTTTTAGCAAATACTGTAGTAAGCATGTTGATAACACATTTAAACATGTTTTAACACTATTAGCATACTAACTTGTTTCTTACCATGTTTTAGGATGTTTTAAACATGAAAGTCTAGTTTTTCAAAATTATAAGCTGGATCAGAAAAAAATATAGGATAACTTCAGAACAGTCTTGGTGGTTGGAGCGTTAAAGAATTTGTCTAAGAAATAGTACATTTAGTAAAATGAGACCTAATGTTTACAAAAGTTTATTCATGCACAATATAAAGTTCGTTCAGCTAAAGAGAGACAAAAAAAGGTTAAAAAAAACATAACAATGAAAAATGTATTAACAGCTTGTGACAGCGCCCTCTATTGGTGGCATAAAACAACCTTCAAGAACCAAATAGTGAAATATTACAACCCAGTCTCATACAAAAACGTACCCTGGCTACGTTGGTCCAAAGCGCAAAACGTAGCGGTGTTACAATA
>JAUCNO010000002.1:4224525-4235503 GCA_032353835.1 Enteromius viviparus | reverse complement strand
AATGGGATGGCACTTCAGTTCATAGAATGAGTAAAGGCAGGTGAGCGAATACTTTTGGTAATATAGTGTATATATCTTTTTTTTTTTTTTTTCGTATTTAGAGGCAAATATTTCCAATGAGCTTACAGTATATGTTGAATATTTCGGTCTTCTGCTTCAAAATGTAACAGTTTATTTACCGTTTTACCAAAAATCCTAAATCAAACACATTTTATTAAATCACGCAGAAGTGTAAAGAGCTGCTGACTCTATCCCTGAGATATCTGAAGCATGTTCCCCATCCACGCTGTGGTTTTATTTTCACATATTGAAAATTCAGAGCCGACATATCTGAATCGTACTAATGCATTCTGTGGGAAAGGAAGAGATGAATAAGCTCATTCAAGTCCAAAGAGCTGCTTGGCCTTTCATTCCTTTTTCCCTTCCTGCTCGCCACTGCAGATTCTATTACAGACCAAAAGCTTCAGCACACTGTGATACATGGGTACTGCTCATGATCAGCGCGTCTTAACGGCATCCACAGGGATGGCCTCCACTGTGCATGGCCTGAAATGAAAAGCTCTGAGGCCGGCACAGCAACACTGTGCTTGCATAAGCAGAATGGACGCCTGCTCTTGTATTATTAAACATCGCGAGGAACCAATACAATAACAAAAACAACGGTTCTACTGAGATTAAGGACCTGAAAGGTCTAGTAAGTGATGCTGTTATATTTAAAGCATTTCTGTCACACGCTTTGATTTAATATTTTTTTGTACTTTTTTTCCCTCAGTTCTTTTGCCAGATTTGCCAAGGAGCTTTAATCATAGGAATAAAAAGATTTTATACTAAGCAGGCTCATGATTTGTTCTATTGAGTCAATTCTGTTCAAAGGCTTGATCAAACCAGTGAACTGGTGAATCATTTTGAAGGATTCGTTCAGTTCCCTGCAGCACGCGCTGATTCGTCAGTTGTAACAGAAAGTTTAAGGACATCAGGAGCGTTGAAGCGACTTGTTCCAGAACGCCTTTGCCTAACGTTAGACTAAATCAATATTTACACTTACAGACCATGTTTGCATTTTCCAGAACAAACAGAAGAAAGTCCGTAAATGTGCATTTGTTTAGTAGCAGTATTTTGAGGAGTTTTCACTGGTCTCTGTGTCAGAGGTTAATTAATATAGCGTACTTAAAATATAATTTAAATCAGTGCAAATCTGAATTTTCATCAGCTGTAACTCCAGTTTTCAAACACATAACATCCTTTAGAATTCATTCTAATATATTGATTTACTGCAGTGTTTTGTGGCCTAATATTTTTGGAACATTTTGCTCTAGATAAAAAAAAGGGCTAAAAAAATTGATAGTAAATCAATTTATTGGAAGGTTATCTGAAGTATTACTTTACACTGAAGGCTTAGGTAAAGGCTGACGATAATTCTGATTTGCATCACTGAAATAAATTACATTGAAAAAAAAAATAAACATTAAAATCTGTGTGTGTGTGCGCGCGCATTAGGGCTTCTCTAACACTTATTTCCCACTTATGTTATTCTGCGTGCTTTTGATATGTTTTCAACATGTTATCTTAAGGGTTGTTCCATTGTTTTAATTGTAGTTTTAGTATAACATTATTAATATATATATATATTTTTTTTTTACTTAAAAAACAGGCCAATCCCATGTATAAATATCATTTGAGGCTTAATACTATAGAAAAGCAATACGTTTTTTTTCAGTTAGTGTCTTAATTTTGTTTATATACTTGACTAAATATAGCATGCAGTCGCTTCAAACAATGGTATAAACATTCAGTGTAAAATGTGAAAATTGTAATTAATTGTACTATATATCTATATCTATATATCTATATATATACACATGGATATTCAGCATATGAGTAACTAGTAACTAACTACTTGAGTAGTTTTTTTTTTTTATCCAATACATTTTTACTCTTATTAAGTAATTATTCTAAGTATTACTTTTAATTGGGTAAATATTTCTGTAAGTACTTTTACTTTAACTTTTACTTGAGTACAGTTTTGGGTAAATCCACCTCTGGACTAAGATGATACCTGGCCTAAGAATTAAAGACTAAATGTAAGGGAAAGTAAGCAGCAAAACATTGGTAAAAAAAAACAAAGTATTTAAGAGTAATTTAAATGGGTCATATTATATTGCTACCATAACATTATTTTGTGTATTTGGTGTAATGCACTGTGATTATGCAGTTTAGGTTGCAAAAAACACATTATTTTCCTCATACTGTACATTTGTGTTTCTCCTATAAGCCCCAAATCCTGAAACAGGCCGATTAGTACAAAGCTCATCATTCTAAAAAGGTAGATGTACTCTGATTGGCCAGCTATCCAGTACACCCCTTACCATAGCACAATGCATAACACCATGTCTGCATTTGAAAAGTAAGTAGCAGGTTCTTTTAATAAGAAAACGTTACTTACTTAAAAGGTTGTGAGTCAGAAGCGCCAAACTGTCCTTGCAGAAGTAGAATTGCTACACTTTATAGTCTGAGCACAGCCAGCATAGGCTTCTGTCCAGGTTTTAGTCCGTCCTCCGTAAATGCACTAAACACTAATACTTGGGTTGAACTGCTCTGGAACAGTGTTGCGAATACAACTTGACCACTGACTTCTAGTTATGTCCTCTTTTGGAAGTAGTTCCACTTTCACAACGACATAGCGTGTTCAGCAGCTCTAGTTAGAATAAATATAGAAACAAAAATCTAAAGTTATGCCAACTCACAAAATTATACTTTTAGGCTCACTCCCAAAAGGTTTATCCATACTCTGTATGGATTATATAGAGTGAGGCGGGGAATAACGTCACCCTGACTCCTTTGACAAAAACCCAACAGAATTTGACTTTTGGAATAATTGTGAAAATAATAATGATACAAAACTATTTGATTCTTACACATTTTGAACAGTAATAATCTCCATAACTGAATTAAATTAAACGTTTATGAATTTCAATACAATCAGTAGAAGAAAAAAGCTAAAGTTCTGCAATAAAGAACTATACTACAAATTTTAGAGGCGACTTTCAGTACAAAAGTTTGCACATTTGAAGCAATACCACAATCTTTTATTCCAACCGTGCTCCAAAACACATACTATGCAGTTTTCAATTAAGCCTGAAAGACTTGATTAGTTGGATCAGGTGTGTTTAACTACGGTTGCATCTAAACTGTGCAGGGCTCCGGCCCTCCAGGAATTGAGTTTGACAATCCTGGTTTAACGTGAGTTAATGGCTGCTCCTTGGGTTTTCTAGTGTTAAGCAAAAGCATATACTAATCTAATAAATAGAATAATAAGTCAGGTTGGGTCATGTTTTGATTTATTCTGTAAAAAGACTCTTTATGGATAAAATGTGATGTAGCCCAGGTGGTTATGAAATATGAGGAGTGGATGAAGAGGTTTTATCATTTTTAATGCAGTGTTTAATGACCTTGTGTTTATTTTTAACTACTCTGCAAAAGAGCTCTTTTTAGCTGTTATGTTGTGTATAATGTTCTGCAGGTAGGATTTTTGTAGAACATATGCTTTAACTCTAATTTTATTTCAATTATCTAATTATTAGAGCATGTCAGTAACAAATTATACCCTAATATGTATATCCACAGTAGATGTTGAACTCATGCATTTCAATGCTGAACAAAGAAAAAATGAACACACCACCAAAGAAGAAAAAAGAAAAAAAATTCAGTTTGTCAGCAGGCGATATAGTTCATATTTGGTGTGAAAAGCACCATGGGAATCCATTGCCTCTATTCAAAATCTTCTTCTATGACTTAGACTAAGGAATGGTAAGGAGACTTTGGGTGGTAAAGAACTCCATTCTCCCCTTTCACCATAAATGGCAAAGACACTGGGGTGGAATAGACCTACATGGGGTCTCCCTGGTCAATAGATGGGAGTGGGTAGCAAAAACATATTCCTTGTATGAGAAGGGGCTGCCGTAGGCAGGAGGTGCCACAGAGCTCCAACCTAATCAAGAAAGGTACCTCAGTCCAAGACCAAATCTCATTCTGCTGCAGGTAGTTAAAGGCAATGTTCTCCAGGCTTTTGGAAATCATGAAAGCATCCATATCATGGAGCTCCTTCAACCATATCACAGCAATGCCATAGAAGAACCATTTTTTTGGCTCCACAAAGAACCATTCAGTCAAAGGTTCTATAAAGAGGAATCTCTTTCTTACCGTTTTATCATCTAAAGAACCTTCTTTTACCACAACGAATCTTTTGTGAAACAGACAGGTTTTTCAGATGTTAAAGGTTAAAACTAAATTTTCCTCAATATGTATCATCCTGAAGCACCTTTATTTTTAAATAGTGTCTTCTTGATGCCATTAGGGTCTGCTACTCTCTCATCAGATATGTTTAAAAAAAAAAAAAAAAAGTATAGCTCCTGAAATTTCTGAATTTGTGTTCTCTTGCTTTCTCCCAATTCAAAACAAGACGTATCTTCTTGGGGTAACACCAAGTGCACTGACAAGGTGCAAATGAATCTGCCATGTAACCACCCACCTTGTTATGGAGGTGGTGTTTTACACAGAAATAACACTGAAAACTGAAGCACCAGTTAAAAGGAAACTTGTATTGTGTGGTATTGCATGGTATTGTATTAGCGCTTCTTATTGTTTGTTCTACTATGGATGTTCATTATCTCATTAATAAAACTCAGTGATTTCATTGCTCAAACTAAACATTTACAGAGTTTAATAGCCTTTGTATTCACTGATGTTTGGTTACTTCCATTAGCTAATTTGAATAAGTAGATTACTTTCAGTTGAGTATTTTGGTTTCCTTGCAATATAAAGATTCTCTTTTAAGTGCAAATAAACCCTTTTTTGTTCAGACATGCCCTGTGCACATCCATTGATAAGATTTATCTCTTTGCGGTGAGATATTCTTTACAGCATCAAAGACGGGAAGACGCAAATCACGATTTTACACAAGATTTTTACAGACTATTTCTGGCTGAACTGAACCAGATCCGCATCATGGGATTTTGCATGACTATTAAAAACAGCATCTTCACTTCACTTCACACTCTGAACACTGGTGACAAGCTTTACTATTTCCTCGCCTTTCATCACCTATGTCATCCCAGTATGATTAAAAGATAACAGTCATTGCTTTGCACATTAAATATAGCCTGCATTTAAATGCAGCCTTTAAAATCTTCCAAGAGCTGAATAAAAACCAATTATGGACTTAGACAGATGGAAAGAGCGATGCTTTTAAACACATGACATTAGAGAGTAAAGTAGGGGCCATTTTGCATGCTCTAATGGGTGGTGACAATCAATATATCATTAGCCCTCACTGCAATTTTAATTATCGACAGATGTCTTTTTTAAAAGTTCTTTCTGCTGTACTCTCAGAGGCTAAATGATGCAAATGTATTCCCAATAGGCTGCAATAAGCTGGGTTTTGGCTGTCTTCAAGTAAATAATAATAATAATAATCAAATCAGAGGTTTTTTAGAAACCCTTTTAGCCTACATCTCAAGTGAATATCAGTGTCCCAAACACAAAGCATACTAATCATAATCATTAGGATAAACAAAATGAATAAGCCTTTCACAAGTGAAATAATGAGGCCAAAACCAAGATGCACATGTGTGTGGCAGGGCAGTGCTTTTTGGTAAAGAAACCATTGACTCCTGGTTTAGGGTTGAACACTGTGGTCTGTGGTCATACTGGGATCACTGTTATGTGACTGTTTATCAGTCTGATAAGTAAAAATGCAGCTATGTTTCATATAATGTTCGGTATCAGTATCACGTCATGTAGACGTCTGAGTCTTTAAAATAAGGTGTCAACTATCAGCTAATATCAGCCAATAAACTGGTTAAAATATATAAATTATTCTTGGTATAAGCCAGAAATGCCTACACAAGTGCATACCAAGACAGTGTGTCTATTCATTTAAAGAGGGGACGCAAGGAGAGTAGACTAGGGGAGTCATTTCAAGAACCTAAGGAGTCAAGGGTGCTTACCCTTGCTCTCAAGAAGATTTGCAGCATGCACAATGAAGAATTACCTCTATTTCCTGAGTCGTTCATTTGTTTTGATCTGATTTGATTTTAGGCTGCTTTCACATGTCATACCTCACATTCCCTGGAGCCGGATATGGTGCAGGTGCAGGTACCTGTCCCATTGCCCAGCACCTCCAAGGCTTCTGGATTGGCTGCAGGGTTGTAGCTCATGTAATATTCCTGTAGCTGGGAGCTCAGGTTCTGTTCTGGCTCCTGACTTTTTTTCCTCCGTTTACGACCCACTGTACTCTGCTGCAGCAGCCGGGTGGCACCGGGGTAACGTTTCCAGGAGACATAAATTACAGACAAGACAAGGGACACAGAGAGGAACAGTGCCACCCCACCCATCACCACTTTGTGAAATGACACGTTGTCTTGCTCAGTAGCTGGCGTGACTAATAAGCTGTCGGATGGAGAGGGTGTCCATTGATGGGAGTCTCTGGGATCTGGATTTGCATGGCTGGGGAAGGTGGGGCGTTGAGGTGGTCGAGGATGGGGAGCTGGAAATGGCGCCTCGGAGGCAGGTGAAGGCAGGGGTGGGGGAGGTGTTGTAGGAGCCATTGTTGGGTCAATCGTTTCAAAGGTAAGGTCAAAATTTGGATCAAAGGTCTGCAGATACAAAGGCGACTGAGCAGTAATTTCGTAGTCATCACAGTCAATGTAGTTCTTTAAAGCCTCCATAACCTTCTCTCCCTGAAGGTGCTTAGGACTGCTGCAGATTATACTAGTGTCCTTGGTGCCTCTGAAATTCTTGAGCCAGACAACAAGAGGACAAATGCCTGGCCCACAGTCCCACATGTTGCCTGCAAGGCTAATGGTTGTTAGGGAGATCCAGGCAGCCACAACCTCCTGAGACACATTGGCCAGTTTGTTAGACTCTAAATTGAGGACCTGAAGATTGGGGAGGCATTGAAACACCACAGGATCTAGTACCTGTATCTCATTGCCAGAGATATCAAGCTTTTGCAAGGTGTACCAGCTCCAAGGAAGGCCTTGGTTGACAGCTCGAATACGGTTCCATTGCAGATACAGGGAACGGAGGTTAGCAAGGCGAGGAAAAAGAAAGAAGTTGATTCGTGAAAATTGATTATGCTCCAGGTGGAGCTCCATAAGTCGAGACAAACCGAGGAAAGCTGTACGGGTAAGAACCCGAAGCCGATTATAGCCCAAGTCTAGAAACTCCAAGCTTCTGCACTCTAAAAATGCCCGGACAGGGATTGTCGTCAGCCCATTAGAGCGCAAGTGCAGGTTCTGTAGTTTGCGCAGACCAAAAAACTGGCCCGGCTGTAGCTCCTGCAACTTGTTGTACGAGAGGTCGAGGCTGCGTAGGTTAGGTACTCCGTGAAAAGTCACATTATGAAGCTGTGAAATTCTATTGGAGCTCAAGATCAACTCCTTCAATCGTCTCACCCCTTGAAAAGCACGACTATCCACAAACATGATTTGATTGTGGTCCAGGTACAGCCACAGTAGCTGGTTAAGATGAGCAAACTGGTAAGGGAGCATTGTGTGCAGCTCATTGTAACGCAGGGATAGACCTTGACAACTGACTGAAATATTTTCTGGGATGTCTTGGAAGCCAGCCGACTCACAATGGACAATCTTTCCCTCGCAACGGCAGCTATAGGGGCACATCCTTTCCCCAGAACTGAACAGCAGGAGGGAGGTGGCTTGAAGGAGGAGGAGGCCCGCTAATCTCTTGTCACAAATAACAGAACCTGCAGAGGGAGAGAGCACAACATCAGCTTATCATGTTTAACAAGACCACACTTACTAGGAAAAATATTAAGCTGTCAAGGCTCACATGATTAAATTGCTGCTACCATTCACACCTATAATATTTTTTCTCAGGTCAAGAGGTCATTATCTAGTTTGAAAATCTTCTGTATGACTCATATGCAATCTTGGTGAAAAGTAATTAGCATTCTGGCGAAACGAGTTCAAGTCAAATTTCACCCAAGACTGAAATGCTGTCATTCACAGAAATGTTAAAGGGGTAGTTCATTAAAAAAAAGAAAAGAAAATTCTGCCATTAATTAATCACCCTCATGTTGTTCCAAAACTGTAAGAAATTAATTAATCTTTGTCACAAATAAATATATTTTTGATCAATTCTGAGAGTGTTCTTATACTCTACATAGACAACAATGCAACTGCAATGCAGTGGGGGAATGCACATGCATATGACATGGTAATGGTTGAGTAAAGTCATTATTTTTGTATTCTTTGCCCACAAAAAGTATTCTCGTAGCTTTATAACATTACGGTTGACAAACAACAAAGCCCTTACTACCTTTCTGGGCCTTAAACTTTAACAATATCTTAATTTGTGACAAATATGAACATAATTGGAATAGTAATTAATAAAAATGGTTGTTAATAGGACAGTTAGTATTGTAGATTTATGTGAAGCTGATTATATTGTACATGATGGATACTAAAAATAAATTAAATAAATAAATATTAATAAAATAAATATAAATATATAAAAAATAAATAAAAAAAGAGAATAATATTAAAACATAAATAAACTGCACCTGGTCCTTATAAATGAGATATTTAGTTAAAGTTACTCGCAATTATTTGCATATAGTGGCAAATTCTTTGTGTATATATTATAGTATATAATTTAGTTTTTAATTACAAAATTTTCTTTTAGACTTTTCTTTTTTTTGTTATATATTTCAGGATTGGTTGCCTACATAATAGAAATTTGTGGTTTGTCTGTCTCTTCAAACCAAGAGGTAATAGGTTAATTCATGATCATGAATAAAACCCTCCCACTCCCCATCGAGATTATCACACACAGCTCTAACTGAATGGCTTGCATCTGACATCTGTCTCAGAATATGAGATCTCATATAAGAATATGGTATCATATAGAACTCATAAATCATCTCATACTCTAGGAAGACTTCAAAACGACCAATAGCAGATGTTGTACACATCCAGCTGTCATGACATCTGCACATATATTATTCGGTAATGCAATGCCCATTATTTAGAAGTTCTACAGCTCTATAATCTCTATAAATCTGTGCCTTTGGCACTCTCTTTTGAATTACACTGGAATTGCATAAGGAGTCTCAAGAGAATCATTTGGATTAATTTACTAGGAACCAATTTAAAAGCTTTTTTTAAAGTAATCAACACCTATGCACTAATCAACTTTAAGATGTGACTAATGCCCGGCAATATCTTTAATACCATATTTTATACTGTTCTATGGAAATTGATTAGTCAATTTAGAGCTGAATCATTAAATCAAACATAATTACTCTGAAGCTATTACCTCTGCTATCCGAAATGTGTTTCCTATTGTGTCATCCATGCCAGAAAAGATGATGCAAAATTGACAATTTCATTACAATCTTTTGCATCTCATACGTTATAAGTGCAACAGGAGTTTTCTTTGCCAGGAAAATGAATATAGCAATATGCGGAACAAAGAATAAGAAAACAAATTGATCAAAGTTTTAATGTACTGTATAAGCATTCAGTTGAAGATCTGCACAGCGTGTACCGTGAACTCATTGTCTACTTTAAAAAACGAGGAAGAACGCCATCCAAGCATACACAGCAAATTACAGACTCATCAGTTTTACCAAACTGTAATCCCTCTGATGCTGTAAAGAAAATTTCAGAGGAAGCCTAGAAAAAAAACTAGACATCACTGTCATTATATCTTCAAACAGTACAAACTTTTTAGGCTCTTTCTCCACATCAGTGGAAAAAAAACTATTAAGAGTCCAAGCAATCAATCTCATAATTGCATATCATTGTGGTTAGCATGCAGTGACTTGCTATAGATTTCCAAGTAAACATATGGATGGCAATGAAAGCCATCACACCAGCTACTAACTGTCCTCTGAGGCTTTTTGAGGAGAGAAAAAATGACCCATGGCCATTTCTCTGTGTTTCCAAATGACTTGTTGACTATTATCAATTCTTATGCTTCACTGGCAGTCCATTACACAAGGACACGCATTTGTAAAGTGACACTATGTTTGGTTCATGTTTCCTTATATGTGTTTTCGTGAGCCTTAAGAGCTATGGGAAACATTAGATGTACAATAGGCGAGGGCAGATTAACCTTCACAATGATTCCCTAAAAGCACACAGAGCTGTCCACATACTGCAGCCCGAACATTACTAATGTAGTCTTGTACTCTGCTTCAAATTCCATGAAAAAGTGTAAGAATTACCTGTTTATATGCTTCCTACAGTAATGGAAATTATTAACCCGAGGGGTCAGGGATTGGTTTGAAAACGGGGCCCTGTTGTCTTCGGCTCATACATGCCCTAACTAGACCATCTCGCTGCAAATAACATTTCTCGTGATTCTCCAGTGCCACATAGCAAAAGAAATCACAAATTACATAAGCTGTGAAATGTGAGTTGCCAGGCTGAATTAAACGAAATAAGACAAAAAAGAAAAAAATACATTGTACTGCAAAATAAAGGAAGGACATGGTCTTTTTACTGAGATATTCTTTCAAACAGCATTGTAGTTAGATTCATGAAAGATGACTGTTATGGGCCATTATTTTAAAAATAACAAAACAAAAATGAATAAAAACCCTGCAAACTCAGAAGTCTGATCCAATGAGAACTAATAGTCATAAAAATGTTTTAAAACTTCAAAACTAAGTAGACTGCGCACTAAAGAGGCTTCAAAAGCAAAGAAGACACTGATCAACTATTGATAAATACAAAGAAAATGAGAAGTCTCACTGATTTAATCAAATTCAAATCAAACCAAGGCTCCATTTCTTGGATCAAAAATAAAATAAAAACTGTAACAATGTAAAACAATATAACCATTTATTATTCTACCTTCAGAAATCATTCTAATAAGTGAATGTTTAAACATAATTTCGAGAGGATCGCTGAAACGAGTAATCATACACAGCTGATGAGATCGGAAGAGCGTC
>JAUCNO010000002.1:4205270-4217091 GCA_032353835.1 Enteromius viviparus | reverse complement strand
GCATATTATTTGTTCTCTTCAGAATTAGGTGCATGCATATATTAATCATGATTATGAACACGAATATTGCAAGAATAAGGAACGTGTCCTATTTAGGATATGAATTGTTTTTGTACTTAAGCATTAAACATTTATTTATTTATTTCTCCTAACACCTACAAGCTCATTCACACTGCCATACTCCCAACAGGCTGAATACACTGACCCTACCAATGTAAATAATCCATAATGCTGTATGTTAGGTGTGAGATTCGTAAAATTGTGTTCGCTATAATTATGATACATTGCATCTATTTAAGTGACCCAGTGTGCAGCGTAATTTCCCCCACTTTGTGGCAGGGTGGGTTAAAACTCTGCAGGACACTGGTCCTCCAGGTCCAGAGTTAAGGCACCCCTGTCCTAATAGAAAAATAGAGTCAGGTGTGTCTGAAGAAGGTTGGAGCTAAATTCTACAGGACAGTGGATCTCTCAAGAGTTGAGAACCCCAACAATTTCTTAACAACCTTGTTTCTTTTCGATGTTGTACTGAATTCTGTGAACCAACTCCTATTTTTTTTTTTTGCCGTGTTGATTACTATTTATATAACCATAGTTAAAACAATGCTCTTTTTGTAGCAAAACCATGGTTAATTTGTGGTTACCATGGAATAACCATAATAATAATGTTTTTTTTTATGTTCCTAACCTACTCTCAGTACTAGACTCATATAATTTGGTGGGTCACAGAATTCGCCAACTGAATAAATCAATCAATAGAATGAATGGGCTAATAACTAACCCATTAAGACAGTCCCTTACTGCCACCTACAGGCATAACAATATAACATGCAATAAAAGCACTGAAAAATGGCTAACACAATATGTTTTTTTCTAGATCAGATATGCCAAAATTATAAAATAGTATTTATTAAACAATAATAGATATTATAAACTACATTTATTATATATGTAAACTTGTGCTTTCTGTAATTTGTGTTAAAAAGTAATCTCTTAAAATATTAGCTTTCATTTTAATGCAAAAAAGTAAAATGACTGCATTATGATTACTATTGTAACTGCGATACAATTATCTTTAACTTGTTGGAATTACATTTTTTACATTTTACAAATTAAATGCTTTTTCTATTAAAAGATTAATTAATGTGCTCATATTCAAATGTATATATACTTGCATTTTGTCATGAATCTTTTTCTGTGAACAACCCATGTCAAATTTCATTTTTTTGTTTTGTTATTAGCCTAAATACAATGAGTGGAGTGACTAAATTTGTGGGTGGTATAAATTATTAGGTTTACATAAACGTAAGCTTATACAATGGACAATAACCAGAGGTCAGCAACGCTACAATTAAGATTAAAGGGAAAAAAGCGATGGTAATGAGATCGATTTAATACTGTAAAGAAAATGTTTTGATGGCAGCATGTAAAGTACCAGTTTGGACGTTGTAAATACCGTTGTGAAAAAAACGTATTTATAACGTTTAAAAAACCCGATATTTGTTGTATTAAATACGTAGGAAAATTTTTATCACGACATTTTAACAACGTTGTTGTGTTTGCTGGGCTGCTGTTTCGGGCCAAAATCAAATTTTTTTATTTATTTTTTTTTTTTTTAATAATTATTGATATTCAATGTCCACAGAAAAACGCAAAAGTAGGAACATGTTGAATTTGCATAAACATTTTGCGTAGTACATCCAATTTTGCAGCCACTTTTTTTGATTTGCGTGTACCCAAGGATTGCAACAATTTAAAATTTACAAACTATGACCAAAAATGTATAAAACATTGCGCTGTGGCACCCGTTAGGCTGTTTGGGCCGGTTCTATGCGCCTAAGTAGCCAGCAAGAGTACTACCTTCTGACCAAGTTTCAGACAACAGAGTGGGAACCGAGTAAACCGATTCTGAAGAGCGGTTTTAGAAGTTAGTGAAAATATATAGATTTAAAAAAAAAAAACATGCTAATTTTCTTTTTTAATTAAACAGTTTAATACTAGTTATATTTAGGGTATTTTTGATGCAAGCTAAATTGGGACAAAAGAAATAAAATTATACATAAACCAAAACACAATCTTAAGAACAGTAATAAAATCAATATGTGCATAAAAAGAGATTTATCTAGTTGCATTAGGCTTTACCACAATGTCAGAGACCACGTGCTTGCGTAAAACGCAGTTTTTCGAACCGCTCCTTAGAAAGCATTTTGTTCGAAAGAACCGATTCGAGAAAATCGAACTTCCCATCATATGAACGTTGAAATGACAATGAAGGCCAGTCATTTTGACAGACAAGCTAACATTTCTTAGAAATGCGACGCTATATGCTAATACCTGTCCCTGAGATGATTTTCATATTTCCATGAGTAATATGAAAAGAAAACTTTAAAATTTTAAAACGTAAAAATTTAAGAATGCATTTTATAGGCTCTTTCCCTTTACACAAATGGACAGATTCATGTTTTAAATCTGCAAATGATACAACATCGATTTCAACATTTGAAATCTAAAATGAATGAATCCCCATCAATACTAATGAATAAACTTTATCCCAGGAGGATGTCAAGTACTCACCCATATCAGCCGCGCGCTTTTGATTCCACTCGCGTGTAATCCCTGCGGTTACTGCACAGATATTGAGTCTCTCAGCGTCCACTCCAACGAAGACTTTTACCTTTAGGTCCGAGCTGTATTAAAGCCCAACTAAAATCATTATCGATCCGACTCCATCTCGCAAAAACACTTTAGAACGCGCTGCGTCCCCCGTTTAATCCAACAACACGGCAAATCAGTGTACATCCAACAGCAATTAACATGATGGTCATCCGTCGTTCAAACGGAATATGAATGGATTCTCGTTACGCAGCAAGCAACTGACTGAAGATGAGGGCAAAAGTTGTTCTGGTTCGCATAACTGGAACAATAATGTTTAAATCATGCGGAGCTTATCGACCAGAGGTACCAGAGGTAAGCAAAACCAAAAAAAGACTGAGTCTTGAGGGCTTTGCGTGAGAGAAAAGCTGTGCTCGCCGCCGCAGTAGAGAGTCTCAGAGCTGCTCCGTCCCTGAGAAATATCACAGACCGTGATGATTGTGCGCTCCCGCCCCCAGGTCCTCTACAGTCATAATAAAGGTGACCCGGAGGCAAACGTGCTGCGGTAAACACTAGCAGAATGCCAGAACACCCCCCTACCAAGCAAGACTGTTGGTGAATGGCACCCTGTCATAAATGATACCCTGCTAATCACTATACAATAGCAAGAGAGGTCCAACGTATACCATTAAACGTTTGGTTACCAACAGCCATTGATTGACTGTTTTCTGAATATTAAAGATACTCCATTAATAAGATACTAGTTTTGAGCAAATTGTTCAATTGCTTTACATCCTAATGTCTGGAATTATTGTCTGACAGAACAATTATGAAGGTTCAGCATGCTTTAAAAATCAAACAAACAAACAAAACAATAAAAGCCCTTTTTATTCCATTTTTTCCCCCGACTTAACATTTCATCAGACACCAACACAATTCTCATTAAAATCATTAAATTCATTAGGTTACATTTTCTAATGTGTTTTGGGCAGGGTTATATTTTTACTTAACAGAATGAATTCCGATGTTTAAATTAAAAATATTTGAAAAGTAAATATTTTAATATTTTTTAATAGGTATTTTAAATACATTTTCTAGATATAATTTAACGGACCCCTTGCAAAATCACAGGTATCGCTTCAATATCGCTTCACAGAGCTAATTCTATCTGAATGTCTCAACTTTATAATCAATTTGATCACATTTTTCAATAGTTTCAATCAATATTTAATGCCTTTTTATTTACTAAAACTGCATAATAAGCAGGATGGGTTTTTTTGTCAGTTAAGGTTTTTATGTTCAGATTATTTGGTTTCTTGAGGTTCTTTGACAAGCATTTCTCATGTCATGATGAGCACTTAGTGTAAGTGAAAAAATAAAAAGAACAGCAGCTGAACTAAGAAAACACTCATGCAGTAAAGCAATTATTCCAACTCATTTTCTGGTTTGAAAAGCAAGTTTGTTTCAAGCTCTTGTTCTCTGCCTGGCCTGACCTTCATGTTTTAAAACAAAGCAAAGAGTTAAAAGCCACATAGAAACACCAACTTAATTTATTTTTAATGGTTGAAACATAGTTTTTTTTTTCTCTAACCATCTTTGTGGATAAATCCAAATGACTCAGAGCTGGTTTGGAAACGTGAAATAAATGTATGTTGATGAGTTTTCTTCCGCTCTGCGAATCCATCTAATTTTATGCTCCATAAGTCAATTATTTATTAAGCTCTGTTAACAAGGTGCAACTACAGTTCGTGATGCATTTGAACTGTTTAGATTCAGATTATCCACAAGTGAAAAAGACAATATGATATGCTTCTTTTGCTAGAACAGCTATTTTTCTCTTCTATTATTATTTTTTTTCCTTAACTCAGTTCCATCTTGGCTGGCTTATACAAGATTTTCACAATGAAAAAACAAATTCTTGGAACTTGCACATTGGCAGTCATGATATGAGTGGATTAAGGATGCTATGGCTTTATTTGATCTCTTGCCGCATTGAAGACATGGAGATAATTTTAAGCAATGGAATAAATTTTAGAAGGGGATTATCCAGTTTAAGCAGCAAGTAGTTAGGCACAAACAGACAGTAGCCGATGGCAAAGGATGGACGACGGCAAAACAAGGTCACTGCTAGCAGCATAGCTTAATTCAATATTGTTTTAGATGCTGTACAGAAAGATGTTTATTTATTAATTAAACCACTGATAAATGTATGATATTAGGAGGACTTGTAGTGAGAGTTTCATTATGTATAACTGCATAGGTTAAACTAGCAGATCACTGCAAAATGAAAAATCTCATATGTAGTAGTCTTTTGATTAAATAGAGAAAGTGAATGATAGATGTGATAATCCGTTAAATACCAAGCCCAGACAGGAAACCAATTGTCACCCATTTGTCTTGAAACAACACCAAGAGCTTCTGCTAATCTGATGTAAGCCAACTACATGGCTCAATCTCTCGTAGCCGTATCTCTCCCAGGGCATCATAAATATTTCATGATTACCAGACATCAAAACAGGCATTCTGAATTGAAGTTCACAAATTAAATATAGCGCGCTGAGTTTCAGGAAAAGTTCTAGCCTTTTGTGATTTTCTTGTGTGAAAAAAATGCATTTCCCTTGGCAATATCTTCAATAAGCATGTGACATTTTAAGAGTAATAAAGGAAATCTCTCATAACTGGTCATTTCTGCCTGCTCTGTTTGAGTGATTTAGAACTTTAACATGGGTTGGGTTGAGTTGTCTTTCTATTGATTGCCTTTAATAGTCTTCCGTCTGGAGGAAATGTGATGTTTTACCAGACATCAGAAGTAAAAGTCAAGTTTTTATATATTAAATTCTCTAGAAATAAATTGTCACTGAGGTGGTACTTTTTCAAAAGGTACACCCCTGTAACTTATTTACCCCAAAGGATAAATCTTTTAGGTGCATATTTGTAACTTTTGAAAAGGTCAACACAGTGACAAATTTTGTACTTTTTATTCAGTTAATGATGTTGAATTTTTCCATTTTTTCACAATTTTATTAATTTTTGTCAAATATTTCCACTTCCTTTCTGAAACATAGAATTACATTTATTGTAAAACATATTCAAATAATCTGTATTTACAGCTTTAAAATAATATAAAAATAATAATAATAATAAACCAGACTCCCATAAAAAATCATTATAACTGGTTCTGTTTTTTTAATGAATCAAAAGCATACAATGCTAGTCACATTTGCAAAAACTTTAGCTAATTTCAGAATTAAAATTAAATATAGCATGAATCAAAAAAAATCATTATGACAAACAGCATATATATTTTTTTTTTTTTACAAATTACCATGGAAGTTTTCATGAAATTAACTTTTCACCCAATCTTTACTCCCCAAAAAAGTAACTATTTTTTATGAAAAGTCCCCTTTGTTATTAACAAAAAAACTCAAAGTTATATTTTTGGCTAAAGGCCCTTTTACACCAAAAGTGAAATGAAAAAGTCTCATGCTAAAGGAAGTGTGTTGCACCTCACTTCCAATTTCTCTCAACATTGGAACGAGTACAGTGGATAAATGGGAAAACAAAGTAACCTGCATTATTTATATGATTGAATTACACTGCATTGCTTAACTCAGATATTTCCTTGTAAAATTAAAAGTAATGAGTTACTTTACTAGTTATCTGAACTTTAACTCACCCCCATCACATTAACTCATTGCAACAAAAACAGCTAATAAATGAATCAGAGTTTTTGAACAGTTTGATCAATTAAATAATTCAATGACAGACCACAAACAAAGACCAGAGTGATGCAATCTTACCAGCACTCTTTGAAATTTGAAATAACTGTTATAGAAAATATAATACACTGTATAAAAAAACCTTCTGTAAAATTTACAGTAAAAAAGCTATGGAAAAAATATGGGAACAACAATTTAGGTTTACGGTTTTAAGTTACATTTACAGTTAAATACCGTAATTTCATTAACTGATTATGTTAATATACGAACCTATTAAAGTACTGAAATCTGTTTTGTCCTTTGAAACAAACTGATAAGCACCAAATGCAGGTGATGATGAGAAAGTTTTACATTTTTCCAGGAACTTATCATTAACCATTAAACAGGTTTTTATCCTGCATTTTCACAGTTTTTTAACCGTTAAAATCACAGTAATTTTTTTACAGTGTACAACATATGCACTGTACTGCATATCAGTACAAACTTTCACTATGCATCTTCTAAGAACATAGGTTCAAACACAGACACCTAGACTTATAAACATACACATGCTACAAGCTCACACACAAATTATCACGAGCGGTGAAGGGTAACTAAACTTGGCAATGGAAAAAGGAGGATATTTACAGCTCTCAACAGCTTGCTGAAAAAGCAGGGAAGGCATTAATTGCATTGCTCTGTCGCTGTCTTGTATGTATTGATCAACCGAACATAACACCCACTACACCACACTGTGAGCACAATAACTCGGATGCTAATCAAATAATAGGAGAAAAGATATAGGGATGGAAAACAGATCCAAAGAGAGCAAAGAGACAGCACTAGTACACAGCCTAATAGTCACCTGTCAGAGGCTTAATCACTAATGCCGTCTTCCAGAAGGCTCTT
Organism: Enteromius viviparus; assembly: GCA_032353835.1. NCBI lineage: Eukaryota > Metazoa > Chordata > Actinopteri > Cypriniformes > Cyprinidae > Enteromius > Enteromius viviparus. The sequence goes on along the minus strand of JAUCNO010000002.1, from coordinate 4,209,895 downwards.
CTCTAGAGTGAGCTGTACTTAAGAGCCTGTTCAATTAAAGGTGAATGCATTAATATGGAAAGCAGGAGAGGCCTGCATGTGACCTTGACACAAGTCAAAACTATTTATATAAATAGAAAATCTGTCTGAAAACGAACACAGAAACCCATTTAAGAGTTTTGTGGTGGTGTCAAGCACGTTTTTTTTTTTATCAACTTGAACTTTTGAAAAAGGAAAGAGTTTGAGATTGCTTATAGCTGCTGTTTTGGACGTGTTAAAGTTTGTAGATCTCTGTCAAACAGAACAGTTTGGAACTGGTCTGGCCAATTACAAGCCAGCTTAGTTGTCAAACACAAATATTGTACACCATGCTGTAAGCATTCTGCCAAGACAAAACAAGTAAATAATTTAGAACAACATACATTATTAAAGAGTCACTATTTAACATCAAGACATTCAGTGGGCATCACAGATTTTTTTTGTTTCTTGCTTTTGATTAATATTGTATGTAAAACAGCCTATGCATTTTTTTCTTCTTTTTTTCTGACCAACTACAGGGGAATATATCATGCATTAAGTGTTTTTATGGAGATTTGTTTTGTTTTTTGTTTTTTTTAAATGTACTTATAGTACCATTGGTACATTTTAGCATGTTTAACATTAATGCAGCCAATTATGTGTCTATTCATTGATTTATACTGTGTTTTACTTACTGTATATCATGCATTATGATTCCTTGGATCCTGAATGTATCAAGGAATGTAAAAAATCCAAGCCAGGCTCATTGAAAATACGTGCCTCTACATTCATTTCTGCAACCCTGTAATTATGTAGAGTGGCACTAAAATGAATAGGTTACTTCCGTAACCCAGGTTCCCTGAGACATGGGGACGAGTACTGCGTCTGCTAAGACGCTATGGGAAAAACTCCTTTTTTCCTCCTAACTGAAGCCTATTTAACACGTAGTGAAACTGCACAGCCATTGGTTCGGTTCGGGCGGCTGGCGACCAAACACGGTGATCGAGTATTTACATAGAGAAGGGCTCGAAATCCAGGCAGGCCGGGCTAGCAGACAGCGCTTGCAGATTGCCTATTCGCTTGACTGATGCCAAAGCCAGCAGCAGAAGTTTTCAGCGTCAGCACTCTCACTGTAGCCGTTTGCAGGGGTTAAAAGGGAGCGCCTCTGAGGGCTTCTAGCTCAGTGGGCATATCCCATGTGGGGATGGAGCGAGGGCGAAAGTTCCTGAGCCGACCTAGTTCCTCTTAGAAAACAGATAATAATTATATCCCTGCCCACAGTCTGGCCTGCTATAAGGTTCGTGGTGGGCTGCTATGGCCACCACATAAGCCTTAAGTATGGATGGGGTGCGACCCCTGTCCAGCAGATGTTGCAGAAGGCTTGAATCAAAGATATCTGGCAAAAACTGTCCTTTTCTAGCATAAGCATGTCTTATAGAAGGGGCTCTAGTGTGAGAAATGGTGTCTAGTATGTGCTCGGGGAGGCAGATAGGCTCCCATCGAGCTGCCAAACATGTAGAGCCTACAGACTGGCTGTGGTTGCCAGATTGAGCCCTCTGCCTGAGCGAGAAGTTCTAGTCTCAGGGGAACGGGCCGCAGGGCTGCAGCATTGTGTGCAGGTCCGCTAGTTCCGCCAAAGGGGAGCAACCAGGAGGACTCTGTGACCTTCTGCCCCGACTCGGCTGATGACCTGGGAGAGCAGCACGATCGGGGGAAAAGCATAGAGGAGGCTGGGTCAGTTCTGGGCCAGTGTGTCCATTTCCTTTGTAAAATGAGCTGGGCAGATGACAGCATGTCCATACACTGGTCACCAGTTTGGCAGGAATGTGTGTTGGCCTTATCGAGTGCGGGCTGTGCTGGGCCCATCTGAGGAGGCGTGCAGTCTGAATAGGCCCTTCGATGATTGACCCCCCTGAGGATTTATGTATGACACCACAGTCATACTGTCTGAACGAACCACGACGTGAGCGTTCCCCAGTTGCGGCAGAAAAACGTGATAAGCGTGCCATACTGCCAGCATTTCCATGCAGTTGATGTGCAGGTTACTTTCTGCATCTGACCACAGGCCCGCGTTCAACGCGCCCCACCCCTTCATGGAGGCGTCTGTCGCTATCGCTTTTCTTCTGCACACAATGTGGAGGGGAACATCTCTTTGCAGCCACTGGGTGCCTTCTCATAAGCGAAGAGCTGCAATGCAGGCTTCCGTCCAGTCTGAGCTGAACGCGTCCGTGACATCAAGCTCGCGGTGGCACCCGTTCTTTCAACCAGTATTGCAGCGGCCATCTTTGTAAGAGGACGAGCCGTAACACTGATGAGGCTGTGGCCATTAGACCCATCAGGCTCAACGCGTTATGGTCACGGTGCGCTCTGTAAGATCAATGCCCGGATTTGCATTGAGTCTATTACAGTGCCCAGGAACGTATTTGTGTTGTATCTGGGCATCAGCATGCTCTTAGCAAATTTCACCCTGAGTCCGAGATGGTGAGGAGAATGCCCTGTGTCTCTCTGCCTCTTCTCGTGAGCTGGCTATAACAAGCCAGTCGTTAAGGTAATTTAAAACACGGATTCCTATTTGTCTCAGAGGGGAAAGTGCCACGTATGTACACTTTGTAAAAGCTTGTGGGGCCAGGGAGAGACTAAAGGGCTGGACCGTGCATTAGAATGCTGTCCCCTTGAAGGCGAATCTCAAGAATGGCCTGTGTTGAGGGGTTATTTGTTCATGAAAGTACGCATCTTTCAGGTCCAGTGAACATCCAGTCTGTCGGCTTTATCTGCAAGAGAATGGCTTTGAACTGTTGTCTTATCAGGGCGCGATTCAGATGTCTCAGGCCAAGTATAGGTCTCAGACCGCCATCTCGCTTGGGGACTAAAAAGTACTGGCTGTAAAACCCTTTTTCTCTTTCTAAAGGGGGACAAAATGTGTGGTCTGAAGTGGTGACGACGATGACGCTGAATGGCACTTTTAGAGCACTCGTGCAGCTCGGCAATGAGGTGCACTAATCCTCACATGAAACACACACTGAGGAGGCAGATATTCATACATGTGCTGGCGTGCGAGTCCTTAAACCGACTGCTTAATTTTTACTGATAAAGCTGCTCGAAAGGGCCTTATTTACTCTTACATAATAACTGGCAGAACAAAAGACAAATTCTACTGTCTCAGTCTCCGAACTCTGTGAGAGACTTGGAAACAGGAGCGGGGTATTACAGAAGAGTTTTAGGTCTTACCTTTCTCTCTCGCCAGATGCCGGCAGGGGAACTATTCAGCTGCAAGGGCGTCTTCAAGCTTTAGTAGAAATTTGCACTTTTAGACGCCGGATGGCGACAGGAGAATCGTCCAGGTGCAGTGGCGTGTTCAACGCCATAATTGCTTGAGCCAGGGACCGCAAAGATGCACGTCGCTGAAGGAGAAGAAATCTAAGATCCTGCTTTATTTAGCCAGCCATTGGTTGCCGCAGCACGGGGGCCAGCCAATTGGTTAAAAAAATTACCACTGCACAACCAATGACCAATGGCTGTGCAGTTTTACTGCGTGTTAAGTAGGCTTCAGTTAGGAGGAAAAAAGGAGTTTTTCCCATAGCGTCTTACCAGACGCAGTACGAATGAAGTGTCGACAGGGAACACACGTTTAATACATAACCATGGCACGTTTGTATTATGTTGGTACAGGTGTTTTTATAATGCTGCTTGAGGTAAGTTTTTTCAGAATTCAAATATCCAGCGAGTGTCGATGAAGATTAATGTGCTATCATGTTGGAAATATCCCCTACACCAAACCCAAGCCTAAACCTACCCAATAGTGTTAACAAATGCAAAAAGTAATGTAAAAATGTATTTGTTGATGCAGCCATGCTATTTTAACTTCCTTACGCTGATTTGAGCTTTTCTGTTGAACTGTTTTACATAGGATTTCACCGATTAAGTGCAACGCTGTATACCGAATAAAACTACTAATATAGAAAACTCATACACATGAAGCTGCATATGTTATGAAAATGTATCAGTTTTCAAATCACGCAGGATGTTAAAAATGTTTAAATCATAACACTCTGCAACTAATTGTGTGAAAATTTGCCTTTATTAATCAAAATTGTACCTGTAAATCATCCTTTTATGTGAAAAGGAAGAAAAGTTTTGGAAAAGTGAAAATGGAAAAATGAAAATTTGTATAATTTCGGTATGATACAAAATATCTGAAATGGTTTCTCAGATCTTTAGCTATCACAGGTAACTAGAAAGGTTTTAAACCCTATATGCTGTAAAAATAGCCATAAATCACATTACTTTGACACATTTTCTACCACTTTTCTCACTTTACAAAGTGATATTGGTAAGATGTTAAGTCAGGCACTTTACAGCCCACTTTCCAGATACAGCTCAAAAATCTTTCTACTTGATAAAATAGTTTTTGGTATTTTCTAAAGGAATGGGTTATTGCCTCAGACTGGTGTTGCTTCTACAAGGTCTGAGCTATAAATGTCTATGCTAGCAAATTAGTCCTAACATAGATTTTATTACATTTGGTTCAGCCACTTTGAGCTTTAGAATCACTAGTTCCCTTTCAGTCGGTCACTCTGACGTCACGTCGGTGACCGACGAATAGGAATCTCGCTTCGAGATGCCAAAAC
>JAUCNO010000002.1:4166521-4193329 GCA_032353835.1 Enteromius viviparus | reverse complement strand
ATATATTATGTTCAAATGTGAAATAAACCTTTTATGATTTGAACTTACCTGTTTGTCTTCTATACCTGAGCGTGACAAATATATTAAATTTATATATTAAATTTTAAATTTAATTTTTTTTATTAATATATTAATATGTTAACATTTTTATGTTGATATTATAATATTTTCATATGTGGCTCAAAAAGACAATTTCTTTTAGTTTGGAAACTTGTTTAAAAAGTCAGTGGACCAAACAGCTTCTGAGGTAACAATCGTTTCACCCCATACAATGGGCCATTGTGATCTTTAATCTGTTTTTTACAATTTGCAATTCAGCTTGAGTTCTCAATCAAGCTGTGCATTCAGTGTTATGGAGGAAAAAGTGTTCTCAAGGTGAAGAAAAAAGGAAACATTTAACCAAATATTTGCTATAAAGTATTCCTGTTTTTAAATAAAAAGGTTCAAGATAAGCGTCAGCTGCAGCGGAGCTGTCGGATGCTAATTTGAGTCGTTGCTGATTGAATTATTTCTCACAGTTCATTACACTACATAGTTGGCATCTGTTCACGACACATTGAAAAGCAAAAAAATATTCCCTAGTTTGTTTGTTTTTTGTTATTATAGTTTGTGTCTTTTCATGCTAACATTTTTGTATGACATACAGCTGATGATTCATTATGAACGTAACATTGGAGTGGCTTGAAAATAACAACATTATTCTTTACTCTCTATTCACTGACAGTTATTTTAAATCCATGTGGGTTGAATCCAGGATGAAGTCAGCTGGGCTCCTGCTCTCCTAAACCACATCATAATTTAATGAGAAATGATCTTTCCAGGATTCATGCCAGTATTTCTGAGTGTTAATATGTGTGCTTGTTTTATACACACTTTTAGGTTACCAACGGCTGCATTTAATATATTAATTTCATTGTGCTATGTGACAAAATTAAGGCAGGTGAGGACTCCAGGTGTTTGAAGGTGCTCTATGCAATGTTGCAGGATTTTAGCTCGATTTCATTTTTATTTCAAACCGTATGCTTAACCCCTCGATTGTCTTGCTGTCTGCTTACTGAATACATTGGGGAAAAAACGCGGTATTGAAAGACAACACAGAGGCTGCAATACCGAAACTAACACTATGGGTACAGGATGTTCATCACAACAAAAACAAACTTCAGCCAACAAATCAGCAAGAAGAGGTGGGTTTAATGCACGCAAACAAACTTCGGCCAACCAATCGGCAAAAAGAGGTGGGGTTTAACGTGCACATTACCCCCACCTCTTCTTGCCGATTGGTTGGCCGAGGTTTGTTTTTGTTGTGAGCAACATCCCATAGTGTTTGTTTCGGTATTGCAGCCTCTGTGTTGTCTTTCGAGACCGGGTTTTTTACCAGTGTTTTCAGAGGGCAGACAGCAAGACGATCGAGGGGTTATGCATACAGTTTGAGATAAAAATAAAATCGAGCTAAAATCCTGCAACATCGCATAGAAAACCTTTAAGAGCCACTGCACTGATCAGATACATGATAAATAAAATGAAAAGCAGTTAATGAATGTTTTTAGCTTGGCAAATAGTAGTCAAATAGAGTCAAAAATTATCAGGGCAGTTAAAAAAAAAAATCTGAAGCACCTTTTGGTTTCTTTTCTTAATTACATTTTCAGATGTTTAGTGACCAGGACCTGACATGGATGGATGTCCAGTTTCCTCATCACCAATAGCTATTTTCCCTCAGCATCTGGCTCATATTCACAAACTCAATGTAGGGCTGGGACAACCCAGTCTCACGGCAATTCGTACATATTTTACAAGGTGGCTAATTCATACAAATTTGTACGACCCCACGTCTTATGAGCTACACTTAACCCTGCCCCTAAACCTACCGCCACTGGTGTTAGACAAATCGTACAAAATTGTGAGGTCGTACGAATTTGTAGGAGTTAGCAAGATTTTGCCACCTCATATGAATACATATGAACTGGCCATGAGACTGTGTTGGCTGGGCAATATATCGCAGGATATATTCATCATACGCATCTCATCAGCGCAAATGAATTACTCTTGAAACTGAACATTTTAAGATTGGCTAAGTATTACCAAAATGACAGATGGTTTATTACTTCCAGTAAATCATTGTAAAATTGCACAGCTACTGGCCACATAATGAAATAATTGGACCCAAAATAATGATTTGAGGCTCTAAATGCAATAAACTCAAGCTTCCTTGGGATTTGTGATGTTGATTTCAAAGTGTACCTTCCTAAAGAAAATGACTGAAACATTTTATGAAAGACGTTAATGAAGTGCTAGCTTTAGATATCTGCTATAACTGAGAGCCATTATTGAGAAAAAATGGTTTTAACCAATAAAATAGTCTATAAACTGTTTACATTTATTTATTTTTGCAAATTCACATGATGAAACGAAACTATTCAGAACTCCAATTTGAATGACTAATGTAACACACTAGCTTGTTCATGAAAAGTCTGATAATAAATAAATCCCTTTCCAGCCTCACTCCACAACTTTAGCAATCTCTCGCTCAATCGCGCAATCTTAAAGGCACAGCTCTCTCTGCTGGTGTTCATTTAATGGGTTATGTGACTAAGTGTTTCTTTGTCTTTTATCCTGATCACTGTGTCGCACTGAACCAGCGAGACCCCGAATCCTCTTCCCAGTACCATCTGGCAAACTGCTAGCTTTACCTCTGTTGTGCCATAACAGGCAGTGTGGGAGAGCCCCACTTTGCTTCGCATTAGCAGGGCTGTTTGAAGGGATAATGATGCACTAACTTGAACACTGATGACTGGCAAACAGTTCACAGCGTCTACAGCATCTTCTCAGCTTGAGGCCAACATCCTGGACCGCAGGTAGGCTGATGTCCACCCACTCATACACTGACTCAGATTCAGCCCCACACGTGCTGCAGAGAAACGCTTTACACATGAAGGAATTGCTGCAGCTCAGTCAACATCTAAAGGTTTGAGCTCTTCAATTCATTTGAACAGAAGCATACAGAGTGCTTTCATTGTAGCTTTAATAAAAAGCATGTGAATTACAGATTTGGTTTTGTTTGTCTTCTGCATCAAATTTAACTACCTGTTACCTTGTTTCACATTTTAAGCTACATTTAAGGTACAAGGTACATTTAACGTACCTTGGTGCACAATTTAGAGAGACACGAAATACATACCAACAAGTACATATCACTGCATTTTCCAGAAGAAATGAACACTAGAGGCATTAAAACTCTGAAACGTTTTATTCCCTTTTTACACAAATTTACAGTGTTTCGATTAATAAAGCATAATTTTCGCACAATTACTTACATCTTGTAAGTAATAACATCTTGTGACTTCAAAACAATATTAACAATATTAACATAGTATATTTGGAAACTGATGCTTTTGAATGCTAGCATCACACATATCCAGCTTCATATCTATGGTTTTTCATAGACGGTAGGTTTGTTTGGTAGCTCACGGAGTATAGAGATGTACTTGAGAGGCGAGGATCTCAGGTTTGAATCCTGTGCAACTACAGTTTGACAAAACAGTATGAAAAAAAAATAATTCGGTTACAGCTCTGTCAGATGCGGGCTGGGCTCGGACATTAAAATGCGGCCTGATCCATGCTCTATTACCTATGATGACAGCGCAAATAAAACAATAGATAGAACTGTGACTGTATGCAAGTATTTTGCAACACGTATCCAATTCAGTTTATGAATGATTCCATGATATAACTTTTTTAATACTGTATCCTAAATTGTGGATAATTAAGATATACGTATATATAATATGCTTAAGTGTTAAGTGTTAACTAAGTGTTAAAGATTAAAAGAAAAAATGACAAGAACCGTACAGAACCGAAAACTGCGACCTTAAAACCGTGATAACCGTGAACCAAGCCATCCCTACTACGGATATTTAAAATCTGAACCTCTGTGATACATACCTATATCAAAGTGATAAAAATGTGCCAGTCACATATTAATACTGTGTTTTAACACCACTCAGTGGACATTTCTGTTTGAAACTATGGGAAAATGTGCAGTAAGGCACATAAAAATGGTATACAAAAAGTGCACAGAGGTACATATTTTGAGACCAGGGTGGATTTTAACATAAGTAATATAATATTATTAACAGATCTGGGTAGATTACCCTCACACTACTTTTAGATGATGTTCTACACAACTCAATCATCACAATGACTTGTAAATGATCTTACCATATTGATGATAATTCAAAGAAAAGTCAAATCAAAATAATGAAGTACATTAAATATTAGGCTACATACATCAGGGTTTCCCAAACTGAGGTTTGTGAAAGAGCTCGGAGACTTTCCAAACTTTTTAAAAAGGAATAATTTACTGCCATTGTGTGAATATTAAGAAATCATGCAATTAATACAAATATTATACAAATATAATAATCTATACAAGCATTTAATTTGTAGAATCCAGATAATGATTAGAGTATAATCCGTATAATTTTGTGTTATAGTCTATAACCAAAAAAAGACATAACAATAATGTACAGTATGGAAAATGGATATTCATTTTAAGATTCCCTAAAGTTTTTAAAGATGAATTTTGCCAGCAACTAGCACTCATTAAAAACTAAATCCTATTCTCTAATATATCTTATGATATCCACATTATACAGTAACTAATATTTTAAAAACCAAACACTTTGGATGTTAGTTTGTCTCACTTTTGGATCACATTATACATTTTAAAAACACCCCTCCCACATTTTATTTAATTTATTTATCTTTTTTGTTACTGTGCTTATGAAATGTCACATTGTTAAGATCAAACATCTTTATATCAGAAATATTTCCCCATTTGAAATTCAAGTAATCTTGCACCAATTTTCTCAGCCAACCTTGAAAAGCAATGTGCTGTTGTTGGCATGCTCTTGGCATTTTTTTTTAAATACATAAATTTTCGTCAACGCAACAGTGCAACATGCTCTTTCAACCTGAATCGAACAAATTACAGACATTTGTTTAGCAGGGGTGTCATTTTCCTGTTTAAGTGGATTAAACCTTTTCAACACATAACCAACTAATTGACTTGACAAAACCGCCTACTTTATATTAAAACAGGTAGATTTGCTGTAATAAAGTCTCTCTTACAAACTGACTCACTTGTGAGTAACATTTATTTGGGTTGTTATTTATTGGGCTCACAGTCTATTTTGAATTAATTCACTCTTTACTTACAGTAACCTTAAAGGTTGACAGACACCGGCAGATGTAGTTCACAAGCCTGCAGCATTAAGATAATCGCAAACTCTGTGTTCTGATTCAAAACCATGTTATATGCATTAGACGGTTATTAAGAAACAGATCAGTTATGCAACAACAGCTGTGCTCCATGATTCAGCCATAGTGTTTATCTGGAAGCAAACAGGGCTTTCTCAAGGGTTTCTCCTGGCATTGCACATTAATTACAGTTAGGAGCGCATTTCAAGATGTCCACAAGATGTTGGGTACAACCAGTCATTCCTTGATTAATCATTTGAGATATAGATTTTATGCAAGAGGCCAGAGGTGAGAATAGAAATGTAAAGATTGATTACAGTCCACTAAGGAAATGTTATTTTATTATAAATCTAAAAATGTATGTTTAAGTACACAAAGGTATGCAAATTGTGTACAGTAATTATATAAGAAGTAAGAACTGGATTGGATAAAGCATTGGATTTAGTTTTGACATTGAAACAAGAAGAGGAGAAGAAAATTGTAATCGCCATGATTTTGAAAAATAATGTTATATAAATGAGGCAAATAAGGAATACACTCCTCTGTAAAAATCCTTAGAATATGAATAAAACTCTAAAACAGTTTAGAAAATCAAAAAGTGTATAGGCTATTCTGGATGCATTATTTCTAGTAGTCTGAAAAATGTTATAAAAGAAAGAAATATCTAAAAAAGAAAAATCCGTTGGTGTCTTAACACTATATGGTAAAAAACCACTTGAGATTCAAGCTGAGGAAAAACAAACATTGTGCTTCATGTGATTTTCTAGAGAAATCTAGACTCCACAACATTGTTTTTATTCAAATGATGTTCTTTGGGCCAAGAAATAAATAAGAAATGAAGAAGACCTTAGATGAACCTTCTTATCCTATAAGTTGGCTCGCAAACACAATTTCACATTCCCTTTCGTGTTGGGTGAGGGAACTATAATTAGCTGGAATTTTTACAAGCAATATTTATTTTTATTAAATATGGCCTTTTCGTATCGTGTCATCCTTTAGGCTTCTGAATACTTGACAAAAACGAGAGTGCCATGTACACGGATAAGCTCCTGTATCAATTAATTTTGATTTGCACTTACTTGACATTTAGTACTTAGCCACAGGCTATAGATTCAACCCACTGCTCATTAAAATTATCTGGCTTGGGCTTAAAGAGCATCAGAGTCGTAGCGTCGTCATACAGTATTGAGCAACACTTCAAGTTCCTGACGACCAAACGGCAAATAAATACAGACACATCAATTCAGAGAAAAGGAAGGGGTTAAAAACTATGGATGATTGAACCCTGTTTTTCTCGTTACAAAGAGGAAACGACTGCAGAAAAAAAGAAGTAAACTGGTTTCAATATTCCCCACTGCATTAATCGAACTGTAGAGAAGGTTATTTGGAGATTACTGTTTACTATGATTTTACCACAGCGCATTAAAACAAAGTTAAACAGAAGCAAAGGAAACACTTTTGGGAAGCAGCGTGTTCGAATGGAAATACATTTCTGGAGTTGGTTGCCCCATAAGACCTCATTTATTTCAGACCTCTGGGTCATAAGGGAAACACAGGATCTGTAAAAGAAGCTTGTTTGTCTGTCTCTATTGCTAAATCGAATCATATTCCTTTACTGTTATTGTCCAGTGTGTGTGTGAGTGTGTATGCGTGATGGGGGGGGGGGGGGGGGGGATTTGACCAACCAGAACCTCAAAATTCAAAGCTTCTCTTTTAGATAAGCATTTGCTTGCTCACTATACAAAAAGCTTGTAAAACAAAATAATTCTCCCAAACATGAACATTTGCAGAAAACTAACCCCTCACATCATCCAAGCAACATGTTCTCACTCTCAACTCGTCACACATTGACGCTTGGTCAGGTCCCCTTTTTTTATGCTTGAGGTATCCTTTTAAACGTACAGTTAAAGGTGATTAATGCAAAAATTGTGATCATAAAAAAAGTAGTATAAAAGCATTACAAACAAGTTCTGCTGAATTTCAACAGTCACATTCACGTCTATTCCTCACACAAATCAATTTTTCCTTGGAAGACATATTTTTTTAAAAGATAATGATAATATAATGACAATTACAATAAAAGGCTTCCCTGCGCATAACAAGGGACATCAAAGGTTCCTGACCAATGGCAATATGTGACGAGTTGGGAGTGAGAATGTATGAATTGAGAAATTTAGTATTTCATCACTGGTTGTGCAGTGAATGGGTGCCGTCAGGATGATCAAAACCATCAAAATAGTCCATAAGAAATGAAAGTAATCCACAATCTGTAATAAGCAAATCCATCAGTAATACATTTTTAACATCAAACTTTTGCCTCTGGCTAAAATACAAATCCTCTATCAATAATCTTGCTTTTTTTCAGTCCAATAAAAACGAAACAAAAAAAACCTCTTTCTGATTAAGGAGAGAAATACACACATCAGTCCAAAACATTTTGGATTCATGGATTGTTTTTGTCAGAGGACAACAGGGGATGCACTTTTCACTGGAGGATTACTGTTGGGTCATTGAATGGATGGGTTTGTTTCTTACAATTATGCTTTCATAATATGTTTTTATTTACCTAATACAACACATTATTAATTTTAGTTAGTTGATAAGTTCATTAGTTGATGAACTGTAGTAGAATGGATCATTTGTGTGTGGATTATTGTGATGTTTTCATCAATTGTGACCCTCATTCTGACGGATCTATTTGGAGAGAAAGTGACATAATGCTAAATTTCTCCAAATCTCTTTAGATGAAGAAACAAATTAAACTAAGACAGAATTACCTTAGTAAATTTATTGTTACATCCACGCCAGGCTCCACCCTCACTCTCTCACAGTGCTCACTCTCACCTGAGTACTAATCACCTTGCACCTGCCACCAACACCTGGATTCTCTCACCATCCTAATTACGACCATGTTTAACCACACACCTCACTACAGTCATTTGCCTGAGCTCGTATCTATGAAAGCGGACTTACTCTGATCTAACAGTTGCATTGATACTTACTTTCACTCTAACCTGTTCTCTCCTAGTGTACTCCTTGCTCTTACGTGTGTCTCCAGGATTCCTCTCCTTCACATTGTGGTGTGTGGTTTTGGTCATCTGTTCGTCTGTCTACGTCTCAGTGTGGCACTTCGTCATCATCTATCAGGAACAAAAGGGATTCATCAGTATTCAACGGATTATCGTTGATTAACTCACCTTTCATAGACTGTTAATTCATTAATTCTGTGAAAATAAACATTGTTATACTTAGCATCTGGTTCCTGTCCACTTTATTACATTTATAGCCGTTTTAGTATGGTATGTTCATGCTGAGAACATGGCAAACTGCACTATTAAAGTCAAAGAAAAAAATTTACAAACTCAAATGACCAAATGAATGATGACTCAAGTAAGTAAGTAGATCAATTATAGTAAGCATGGCAAGCTAATGACCATAATGGCTATTCAACTACAGGACATAAAAAAACCAGGTAAGATGAAAAGGATACACCATATACCCTACAACTACAGCACAGCAACAATGAGCTATGAGGAGATATCCTGCTGTATGACATGAATCATGCCACGTTCTCCCATCAAAACAATGGATTCATGATTGTAATCCAACTCAATAGTTTTGAACAGAATCTTTATCTCACTGACTTCAACATCAGACCCTCATAAATAAGTCACATCATTTTACATACTTTGATGTACATTGTATTCTTCAAAATGCCCGTTTAAGAACATTTTTAGTTGCCTATGAATATTTTATGTGCTCACAGACATCAACTAGAAATTTGATGATGTAAGTCAAATGAAACATTTTCTAAATTAAGTCTCTGGCGACAATTATTATTGACTGATTAGAACATCTCCTGTTGTTTAAAGCAAAACAGTTCATGAGATTTATTATAAGTTTATCTCAAAAACAGTGTCGCTCTACAGAGTCACTAACAAAATTAGCTTGGAATTAGAAAAGCGAAAGTATTTTCAAATCATATGCTAGCAAAAAACGTAGCCGCTGTTGGTTAGTTACTCACCATGCGTTTTTTTCAACAGAAGTATTATATAATTGTCAGTTTTTGGAAAAATCCCAAATATTACCAAACAGTTTAGCTTATGTAATTTACTGTCAGATTCCTCACTTCAGCAGCTGAATGGTAATGACATTTCATTGTTCTGCTTTACAGTGACTTCTGTGCTTTTTATGCTATTTATTATTTAAACCACTGTTTATCTCTCAGATATCTGCATAATTATGCTGAGATGTTCTTTTTCAAATGGTCAAAACACAAGTTCAGGGAGTTTCAAACTGAGTTTAAAAAGTTAAACTGTGAAAACTTTTGGTTCAGAAACAACAACATTTGGTCATCAATATTTTAATGCATTTTACAGTTAGTTTAATTTATATATATATATATATATATATATATATACAAAGCAAAATAAAGGTTGTCACTAGGCTTTATTTACTGTTGTAAAATAGCTTTTAAACTTTCCTTTCAAATGCTAATTAGGTTACAAGGCAAATCCTTGCCGTTTATCAGTGAGAATGCTGCCTATGTTTTTTAATTGAAACTTCCACTCGGCTGGATTGCTACAAGGCTGAAGCTGTTTTACAATAAATACAGCAATTACATTTTAAGATATTAATAATGGATAATGTGAGAAAAGAAGTTGGCAAAACAACAGAAGACAACAACAAAAAAATGCTTTTTCTTCAGCTTTTGCAATGTGCAAAGTGCTTATTTCTATTTCGAACCGCAGTGAGGAAACAGATGGAGGATCACACGCTTCATTTTTGCACTTATAACCCTTCAGTACAGTAATAATTGGCCTTTGATGTGATTTTTGTGTCTTCCGCATTTAAGGTGTGAAATACACATGTAAACTGGTTGCTAATCGCACAGTTTATGCCTTGTAGAGTAATAATCTTGTTTTCTTTCAGAGATTTATTTATTTATTTAATGAATACCTAGCTCAGTATTGAAACAGTTGAAACAAAATGTAATACTTAATCAACCAACATCCTTATACTGCTATTCAATTGACATTTCAAAATAATGTGAAACTCAACTTTAATAACAACAACCACATCAATTAATAATAGTAAAATAATATTTAATATATATTTACACAGCAGTTGTTTCTAATTCTTGAATCTGATTGGCTGAGAGCCTTTCCCAGAGGTGCAATATTGAAGTGATAACAGAACTCCAGTTTTATCACTCTGCTTGCAGGATTTCTCAGAGCGGGTTTCGTGGCAAACACCCAAACCCCACTATAATGTTATAAATGATACTGTTTTTGTGTCATGGAATGCAGTTGTAAGCGTTTTTAATAATGTACTTATTTAGAATTCAGTGGTTTGTTAGTAAATCTCAAGGGTAGGCTTTGGTCTCAGTCTATTATTTGTTTCAGAGCAAACAGTTTTGGTTGAGGGCAAAGTCTCCTTAATATTTTATGCAAGTTTAATGCTATATATCAGAGCTTAGATCACAGCTTTCTTTCATTAGAAGGCTAGTTTTGTCTGCTACCCCTTCCAGTTCGGCGGGCCGTAAAAGGTCCCTCGGCCGCATTGGCTAGCGGCTTGGCAGACCTCCAGGTTAGGAATAACAGGAATGGGAATAAGCAGGAATAACCTGCCAGGTAAATTCCCAAATGCTCCTGACCACGCAGTCTGAGGCCCCATGGAGTTACCAGACGAGGGCGCCTTCTCCTTTGGTGCTCCGGAAGCGGATGTCTCTCGCTGCATCAGAGGAGTGGTTATAATTCACCGACCCCCGAGTGCTTGAGGCTGGACGATAGGTTTCTGGGCTCCAAGTGTGGCTCACAGCCTGGTCCGGCCCCAGTACCTTTGCATGAAGAGCTTACCAAATCATGGAATCATGCTGCATCATTCCCTCGGGATCCGAGCACCATTTCCAATGTTTTTTTTTTAACAGGATACCTGTGGTTTCTATGCTGCCCCTCAGTCGAGTTAAGCGGAGTAACTTGGACTGTGCAAGATGGAGGGCTCCTTCACCTCCTCTGCCATGGCTTTTATTCCATGGCTCTCCCATTGCGTTCCCCTTACATTGTCCATCGTTTTCATGGACTTTCATCCATGCGCTCTGCCCCCCCTCCAACATCTGATTTTCGCATCCCTGCTGGGCCCCCTGCTAGGCTGGGCCTCAGGGTGTTGGGAAGGTTGCGTGGAATCTCCAACTTGTCTGACACGCTTTCCCTGCAGCCTGTCAGCACTTTGGCCTCCTAGATAACGCAGGCCAGGTTGTGGCATTTTCCATAAGGACCCCATGACTTAACATCATAGAGACTGATTGAAAGGGAACGTCTTTGGTTACGTCTGTATCCCTTGTTCCCTGGAGGAGGAAATGGAGAAGTTACTGTACGTCCCTCCTGCCACAAGGTTGGACTGCGTTGGGGAGTCGGTTCTGATCGTAAGCAAACAGTGGTTTGCACACCGCCATCTTTTATACCCATATATACGGGGGAGTGGCTTGGCATGCAAAAACCACTGGCCAATTCCCATTGGCGTTTTCTCCAAAGATCAGAGTCCATTGGTCTCCGTTCCCTCCTTTAGGATTTTTAGGATAAAAGTAATTGAAATGGCTGAACAATCATAAATACAGCCTCTGATAATGGGATTAAATGGCTTATCACCTTTGAGCACAAGTTGGCACTGTCTTAAATTTTTTTGAGTACTTTCAGGTCATGGTCTTGATGGTACATACAAAGTTTCGTAATGAAACACCAGTGCATTGGTAAAATATAGCATTTTATATCATTATACTCTATTGTAGTAAATGGCAATACACACGCCCATACACATGTATCTCAAATTCTGTGCAAATATCTATCATAGGCTATCATAGGTTTGGCAATTGGGCATTAAGTACAACTGGCACGCTATGTTTCCGAATTTACTATGATGGTTTCGTGTCGATCAGAGTAACAGTTTCTAAGACATTGCCAAATGTTTTTTTAAGGACTAAAATGCAAGGCTGCACTAACCAAGGCTGCAAAACCTAACATGTTTGTTATGACTGGACTTAGGAAGGATTCATAAGTGTAAAAAGGTAAAAACTCCCTTGGAATAAGTTGGAATAATATTAACGCATCTTATAATATAATATAATATAATATATATAATATAAATCACACCTTCGATGCTCGGCCCCTAATAAATTATTAAAAATAAAATAATAAAAGTGTTATTTATGTTGTACTATTATATTTATTATAATACACATTTTTGTTTAAACTTGTAGTTCATTGACACTGTTTGTATTCTGTTACTATTAACTTTAAAATCATACTTATTTTGATGTTTTTTTTATGTATACTTAAAAATAAATGTTGTTTCTATTATATTAATTAACAAACAATACTAGATAAATGAAAAATCAACATTGCTATTTATAAAGATTATTATTAATAATAATAATAATAATAAATACATAAATAAATAAAAATCTGAATATTCTAAATAGAAGTATTTGTTTGTAACAATCTTAGCAGTACTGACACTTTTTTGTCTTTTGGAAGATGTTTTCAGACACAACCTTTAAAACCCCACAGTTAGGAAAATAGAAAATCCCCTCATATTTTTCCCACTCAATATCGTAGCACCACATTATCCAACCTTCTGTGAACGTCCATTGGAGGAAGGTGAAAATCTGCCATGTTAATGCTAAAAATAGACAGATGCAGTCCTTCTGATGAAGCTTGGTGGGAAGAGGTGGGAGGTGGAGGGAGCCAGAGTGAGATAGACTGATGGAGGAAATGAGCAAGGAAAATCTCACACCTAATGAAGAGATATTGAGTGCGAGGGGCTTTTTAACTGTACTCCCCCAGCTGTGCTATAACTCAAAGCCCAAGCTAAAGCCTCCGGCTAATCAAGCTCATTGTGCAAGAATCAATGTATGCACTTTCTGAATGATGTGATTATATTGCCATTAAGAACAAGGACAGAGCTGCCCATGAATGTGACAAAAAGCTAAAAACATCATTCCCATCCTACTCCAACTATAAACTATGTCTTTTACCAGGGTGGATTTTGTGGGCAGTGCTCTTTTTACCATTGCTAAGCCTGTTCAGGCAGCGGTGGTGGATAGGGAAGATGTGGAGGAGGAACAGATCCATGTGTGTATGTTCATGTGCTTGAAAGTGTGTGTGTGTGTGTGTGTGTATATCTTATAGCCCACTGCTTTTCTCCCTGCACGACTATGTCAGCCCCTTCACTCTTACGTTTCTGGTTCACTCCGGTTATATTTTTGGCCACTGCATGATGAGAGAGGGATGGCAAAGCCAGAGCTGATTCTCTGCCTCTACTTCCTCTGATGGATTGTGGACAGAATCTGAGTCTGCACATGCTTGCAGGAGGGTTCCCTGTCTCAGCCTTTCACAGTGGAACTACATCTCAGCCACGAGTGTTGTGATTGTTTTGCGCTTCCTGCAAGATTCAGTGGGTTTTGCTGTTAAGGAAGCCCTTTTTTAAGTGATTACATGTTTAATTTATAACAGTCGCTGTTATGAATGTTATGAATGCAACAGAAAGTGCAAACATGATGACAAAATGAGGACAGGGTGTTTTTTTATTAATTATTATCAGGCTCTTTTTAGGCTTCAAAGAAGTTAGTCTGATTAATTGGAAACAAGAGCAGGATTACCAATGAGACATGTGGGGCCCATTTACTAGACAACCGCTAATGTGCTATCAAGAAATTTCACTGAAATATCTGTTTATTGCAAACAAACAAACAAACAAATAAATACATGTTAGAAGATAAGTCATAAAAAATGTTTTTAAAAACAATAATACAGTTCACTAATTAAATCCACTGAAGACTATAAATAAATAATGTGCAATTTTTAGTTAAAAAAAGTAAATAAATGAATAAAGTAGTAGAAGAAGATAATGAAGTAGGTGAAGAAGTCATATTTAAAGAAGTAGAGTTTACAAAGTCGAGAAAAGTCAGTGGTCAAATTTTTTTAATTTTTATTTAAAGAATTAGAATTTTAAAAGCCCAATTTAAAGAAGTTGAAGAATTTTGAAAGCCGAATCTGAAGAAGATAAGTCTAATTTGAATTTGAAAAAGCTAGATTCAAAGAAGTTAAATTTGAAGAATTAGAAGAAAACTAATTCTTGAAGAAGATTTTTGAAGAAGTAAAAAAAAAGTCATCATCAACGAAGAAACCGAAGTCAAAGAAGTCTAGGACACTGAAGAAACTGAATTTAGAATAAGTCATTGTTAAAGAAGAAGTCTGTTTCAAATTTGCTTTTGTGTTCACTGGAAGAACGTAGAAGTGGAATGAGTCAAGGGTGAGTAAAAGATGACAGAATATTATTTTTGGGTGAAAAAATTGCATTTATCGATTGAAGCCAACCAGCTAAACTTTGGCTGCATCCCATTATGCCTGTTTCTTTACGATAGTAAGCGACTATTTCTGGTGTGCATCCAATGCACCATTTACTACCCTGTTAGGCCACAGGAGAGCTTAACTGAAGATTTAACTTAAGCTGTAGGTCACATGACAATAACAAGTCATATTGCAGCCAAACAGACATTATACAAAATATATACATATATACTCTTTTAACAGTTGCAATGTAATTACTTATTCATAAGAATACCTACTTAAAGAGTATGTGATTTTGATTACTTCCAGTCCTTGACTACTGCAGGTCAATATGTAATGGATGGCTTTATTACCTTTCTTCAGTGGTCTGTTGATCCAACCTTTTCCTCTAAAAGCATCTAAATTTGCTTTGGCCTTTTTCCTGTTTGCAGAAAACTCTGAAGTTTATGTCATCACAATACACTTGATTTATAGAATGTGTTGATAACCCTGTGGGCATTTTTCAAAATTGAGGTAATCTGGATTGATCTGCAGTATAGATAGCTTTTGCTGTTAATTTGACTCGGGGCCCGTTCAGAAACTGGGCTGGCATTCAAATGATGGGCAGCTTGGACATTCTCCAATGGAGAAGTGTAGGAGTGTTGGCTCATCAGATGCGGTCTTGTTCCAAGACTGTTCAGTCACAATGGACAGCCTCACATGACCAGACCAGAGCCATTAAGTACAAAAAACCTAATCAGGCTAATGTATAGCATCCTTCTCATAGCAAAAGCATGTCATTAAGTTCATGAAGATTATGGGTCATTTGCAAAGGAAGCAAAAGCAAAAGGAGCTATACACAAAGAACCAACCTGGTCTCATGAAAACATGTCTCTCTGTGCACTTTTAGTGCAACAACATTTTTACATGCCTTACTGCCACAGTAATGTCCACTGAGGTTTCAATAGGTGAACCCTTTTTTTTTATTATTTGATATAGGTACATATTGCAGAGGTTCAGGACTGAAATATTAGTGAACAGTTGCTAAAAGTTTATGCTCCATCATGTTGCAAATATGTCCTACACCACAGCCAACCCTAAATTAACTAGATATTGTTAGCAAATGCAAAACTGATATATATATATAAAAAAAAAACATTTGTTGATGGAATTGTGCCATTTGAACTTCCTTTTACACAGAATTATTTTGCCAAATTTTAGTTACATGGTTTTCCAAACCGGTGCTCCTCCCCTCTCAAGTACATGTCTGTGCTTTGTGAGCTGAATAAACCAACCGTTTAAGAAAACCCATAGGTTTAAAGCTACTGCAGACATTTGTGATGCTATCTTTCAAAAGCATTTTCAAATATACCAGCATATTGATATTGTTTAGATGTAACATGATATTCTTCAATTGCGTGAAAATTACTGTTTATTAATCGTATACCGTAAATTTGTGTGAAAAGGAATAAAAGGTGTCAGAGTTTTATTGCCGCTAGTATTCATTTCTTTTGTAAACTGCAGGGATATGTATTTATAAATGTGCACCATACATTTATGCCACGAGACCAGGTAGCAAAGAACATGTATTTGAATTTAAAACTCAAGGAAAGGGGGATTAAAAATAGGTACACTGGTGTCTGTGTGTGTGTGTGTGTGTGTGTGTTTAAGAAATAAACCTGATACATGAGATGTTACAAAGATGTGTCACAATCATCAGCCAGAGTGCTCCACCAGAGATGCAAACACAATGGTCAAACATCTGTCTAGAACATTCGCATAGAAAAACAAGGGAATAAAAGTGCAGAAAACGATTCTTTGTTGAGGTGTCTTTGTCAAACTTGTTTAGCAAAACATCTGGAACACGGTGGATAAATTCTGAAGAATATTCAGAGCAATCTTAACATTAAAATGACAATAAAGGTGTGGAGGACTAGAACTGTGAGACTTCATAAAGAAATGCTAAATAAAAATAGGATAAGATGTCATCCGACTACACTGCACGACAGGTTTCAAGTTGTCATAAACCATGCAATAACCATGTGATGAGCAGACTTAAAGCCTTTCATTCTCACAGGTGTAAAAATAACAACTGCAGACCCTCTGGGCGGTTTGAGGACATGTTTCAGCACAGCAGTCCATGACTGATGTAATGGCCCCATGATGATTCCTGACCCTGTTGTTTCATTCTCAGAGAAATTGCAAAACTGTGCCGAATCGCCCACACAAGGACGGTTTATTGTGTCACTTTTTGAATGTGTGTGAGCCTTTATAGTAGAAACTGGTTTTGTGTGCCAGGCACAAATCATAAATATACAAAGCAAGGGCCTGGTAAAGGAATAATGAATTATGAGGGAAATTAATCAAAACGGACAAGGATGACAGGGTTGAAGTATATTCATTGGCAAGCTACAGTATACACCACACATTTTAATCCTTCAAACTCAACTCACTCAGTTGTAAAAGAACAGGAGTAGCACAGGCATATGCAATAATAAATCAATAATGTTGTCTGCAATCTTTTTGATTATGAAACCTTGTTTGAATAACCCTGTATTTTTTTTAGACATTTGTTTTCTTTGCATGCTTCTTGACATGTCTGATTATATGACAAACACGACTCGCTTTCCTGTCTTGCATTGTGCTGTGCTCAACATGTTCTTTTATCATTCATCTTGCTGGCTAAGCATTTTTGCAGGACATGTCAATCCTTTTTAATTCATAAAAGTGAAGGAGTGATATTCAAGAAGAAGAGGAGAAAATGCATGCTCTCATTAAATTTCACTGTGCCATGAGCAACAAGTATACTTCAGATTTTATTCATTAACACACTACGGTGTGTGATGTAAATTTCATAATCTGTAAGCGTAATACCAGATTTTTAGATTACGGCATTCACAACACTAAATTTGTGTTTCTGAATTTTATTATAAAAGATAAAACACTGCCACTGGAAAAAAAATTGTCAGTAATTGTCACAATTCTCAGAACTGTTAGATATAAAAATGCCATTGTGAATTGAAGTCAGAACTGCAATATATGCAAAATTATGAGAAATCAAATCTAAACAGAGATAAACACAAATGTGAGTTTATATCTCTCAATTCTAACTTTTTTTCTCAGAATTGTGAGATGTAAAGTCCAATTCTGATGGGGAAAAAAGACTCATACGTTCTCAGAATTAAAATGATTAACTATTTCCAATAAAAACAATTAATTCAGCGTAGTGATGATTCTCTTCCATTACCACTGGCTCAAAGAGAAAAAAACAAACAAACTCTAGTCTCTGTCCCTGCATACCAGAGAATTACTTTTTTCCCTAAACATCTTTGAGGCTTGCCTGAAAGTTCTTATTTTAACTTGAGCATTTCTTTTTTCTGGAATACCATGTCATGCATAAGACATGAGTGCAATGGTCAAATGCATCCATCTAGCGAATGTTTGAAAAAAAGGAAAAATACCACATTGGAATGAAAAAAACATGCTGTGTGTAAAAGTATCTGCCAAAATCAGTAAATGTAATTGTAAATCCTAACTACTGCATGAAATTTTGATTGACTTTCTATCTTGAGTGATGGGGGTAGGTACAACACACTCATTCATTTATTATTTGTATGGCAAATGCAAAGTATTCACAATATTTTATTCGTGTTCCCTGGAAACTATGACCTTGGCATTGGTAGCACAACAGGATCATATGTGAGAGTGCTGTTGCTTAATTTTGGGAATTACCATGTCTTTTTTAATTTTCCACAGCCATGCATTGCAGTAATTTAACATCCTCACATCAAATCGCTTTGCTTTTGTTATTGCTGCAATGGTCCACACTTTAGCATTCAGATAAGCATTGAGAGTAGTTAACTTTACATTTGATAGCATCTGCTCTTTTCTCCCCTAGAAACTCTAAAATTGGTGTAAACTGAATCGTCACAAAAAGTCAGGCTTTTTTTTCTTTTGAAATGATTTTTGCTACCTGGTCTCATGGCATGGTAAACGTACTTGGGCACACTTTTTAGCAAGACACAAAATACAGTACGTACCAATAAGTACATATCATTGCTGTTTCCAAAAGAAATGAACACTAGATGCAGTAAAAGTCTGAAACCTTTTTTTTCCTTTTAACAAAAATTTCTAAAAAAAAATTCAATTAATAAAGCGTAATATTCGCACCATTACTAAAAGTACCTATAACACATTTTTCATAGATGGTAAGTTTATTTGGTAGCTCATGTGATACTGCAATGTATTTGTCTTGGAGAGCTCTGGTTCCAATCCGTGTATCTACAGCTTGACAAAAAAACCCAGATAAAATCTATGTAAAATGAAGTTGAAATGGCAAAGTTGCATTCTCAAATGCCTTTTTATAGCAGTTTTGCATTCGTTAACATTATCGGGTAGGTTTACGGTTGAATTTGGTGTAGGGCAGTTTCCCTTCAGTCGAGTCACTCCGACGTTACATATGGGAACTCGCATGAGAGAGAGACCAATCGCCTTCGAATCAATGAGAAAAGGCCAATGAATATTGGCGTGCATTAATTACAGCCAGGTGCACCTTATCATAGTGTGAGTATAAGAGGACATGGCTGGAATGAACTTGCAGCTTTACACTTTGGAGCCTCATCTGATGCAGTTGATTCTGTTAGATTCTGCTAAGCTGAGATACCGGTGAAGATCCGCAAGAGTTCCTGCAAGTTCACGCTCTCTCTTCACCAGCAGCGAGAGTGACTGGGCAGCTGTTTGGCGTTTCCCATGGGCTGGAGCTTTTTTAAAGGCTGCTGAGACACCAGTCTTTGCAGACCAGCGAGTGAGAGGTCCTCCCTGGGCAAACCAGGACACAAAAGAGCTAAGTTTCTAACTTCTGCTGCACCCTGTAGTCCCGCCGTGGTGCTTCCCAAGCAGACTTCTCCTCCAAATGCCACAGGGCCCAGCGTCTTCTTTAGTGCACCCGAAGAGATTGAGATGTCCTCTGCAACATGACCCCTACTGGGTCTTCTTCGCTCAGTAGGTTGTGGCTCAGAAAGTTTTCTTATGTTCCACAGTCAACCAGAAGGCTGTGTATCTCTTTACTTATATCCATATAGTGTATTCCTTTAATTCACATGAAAAAACTGTGTTTACACTTTATGTCTCCGCCCTCAACCCATGCTTCAGTACATCTGGCATCCCTGTGGGTCCCTAATTAGCCCCCAGGGCGTTGAGAAGGTAACGTGCAGACTGTCCTGCTGATGCGCTTGCCTGTCGGCAACGGGGTCTCTGCGTAACACGGCACCAGGGTTGTGGCGTTTTCCACAGGTCTGTTCCAATTTGTAACGTCGGAGTGACTCAACTGATGGGAAAACATCTAAGGTAACGTAGGTAACCCACGTTCCCTAAAGGAGGGAACGGAGACGTTAAATCCTCTTGCCACATCCCGCGCTTACGCCGACTCGGCTCCTCAGCAAAAACCTGAAAGTGCATTCAAGCCATTTCCTCTTACACTCACGCTGTAAAAAAGTGCACCTGGCTGTAATTAATGAACGTCAATATTCAGGGAACGTGGGTTACCTAAGTAACCTTAGACTATTTCCAGTATGATAGAGAATTAAGTTTTAGCAGTTTGCACATACTGTACAGTATGCCAATGATCCCAACATACTCTAAGACAATAAAGCATTACAAAAGCCAAAAAATAAAAGCATTGTTTTGTCTTCGTACAAAATTTTGAACTTCAGTTTTTGGGACTCTATTGTCTTGTTTACAGCCAATATTCACTCTCTGTGTGAATAAGCCCAGCAAGATGCTATTAAAGTTACTGGATCATATCCAGTTCACATAGGGACAAAGATGTTAAAGAAACAACACCAGCTTGTGCCACTAAAACAAACGCTCTGCTTGCAGCAACATGCTTTGTTTCCTTCCTATTGGCCTCTCTACATCTACATCAATATTAGATTATTGAGAAACCACAAGATCTAATAATTATGGATGCAAGCTGTTGTGTTTGTGTGTGTGTGGACGTGAGAATTTGAAATGTA
This sequence comes from Enteromius viviparus, assembly GCA_032353835.1. Lineage (NCBI taxonomy): Eukaryota > Metazoa > Chordata > Actinopteri > Cypriniformes > Cyprinidae > Enteromius > Enteromius viviparus. The sequence continues at coordinate 4,172,733 of JAUCNO010000002.1, read as the reverse complement.
AAAGCACTTGAACTGGTAATCATTTTACATTTCTGTCATGGAGACAGCATGTCTTGTATTTAAAGAGCAACAATGCAATGAGCTGTAAATTTAATGCAGTCACAAAAGCTGGCACTGAAAATTAGGCAAATCAAAAGAGAATAAACACTTTGAAAATAAACAGACAAAAGAACTGCTCTTAATAAACATTAAAGGGAGAGTTGATCCTAAAATGAAAACCCCCGTCATTGTTTACTCATCACTTGTGTCCTTATAAACCCACATGACATCTTGGAACACACACAAAAAAAGATGCTCTATAGAAATGTTTATGCTGTTCTTTTCCATATACTAAAAAAATAAATGGCAACTAGAGTTTGCCTAGCACCAAAAGTATCAAAAAGCTTTTATAGAGCCAAAACACTATGTTTCAAATCTTCTGATATCAAATACAGTATTATACAGTATTTGTGACTGAAATAAAAAAACAGAAAAAATCAGTTATCCCAGCTGATGATAATGTTGAAATTGCTCCCTTTGACAAGCGCATTCTAAACAAATGAACAATGACACGCACAAGCTCTGCTTACGCCAAAGTCCTCACTAACAAAGGCTGAAGGAGCATCAGTTTGATTTGGAAAATGCCTGTGAACCGTTGGGTACCCTATACCATTATCATTACACGCCTAATGTTTGATATTAAAGAGAACAGGTTTAAATGCATCTTAGGTAAAAAAAAAATATAGAATTTTTTTTCAGAATATGCAATATTTAATATTAGAATCATTTTGCAATGATTTCAAAGATCTGTTAACCCCTCCCTTCCATAAGCCAACTCTGCTCTGATTCATCAGTTGGCAAAGTCTGTTTTGATTGGTCGCCACAAATAGATTTTTCACAAGGCTTTGACTTCACTGAATAAATGAGCATTGCACGTTTCAAAATCGTAACCTGTGTGGGTGTTTTTAGATCACAGTATTTTTAAAGGACTCTCTATAGGAAATTTTGAATGTCAAATGTCTGATAAATCATTGTTTGCGAGCGCAGTGCTGCCTTGAATGCAGCATAACCAGGGAATCTTATTCTCTACTATAACAACAGCGCCTCGCACTGGCGGGGAATAAATTTATGTATAACGAATTATAACCACTGATTCTTCACATCAAAAACAAAACACACTTGGTTTCACAGTTTAGAACACAGCATCTTATCGAAATGTATACACTGACTAGCAAAAGTGTGTATGTGTTCGTATTTCTTGGACAGGCGGGAATTATGCAAATATGTTACCTAGTGGCGTATACCGGTAACAGGCAGAAGATTCGAAAATGTATTGACTCAAGGCGGTTATGAGTCGACTCTTTCTTTTGAGAGACATTATCTTTCTTTATCACACACTTTTTTTTGATTAACAACTTGGCAGACTGTTTACGAAAACCCATATGACCTGCTTTTTAATATTTACTTCTCTAGAATGGCGGAATTTCCCTAAGATGGCTGTGGAAATGAAAAGGACAGACATTATAACTTCTTAATCAATTTAATTTGAGATAAATCTGTCATTAATTACACTCACCCTGATGTCGCTCTCATAAGACTTTCGTTCCCCTTTGGAAGATATTTTTGATGAATTCCAAAAGCTTTCCTAAACGGCACTATATGGATGGAGAATCAGACCTTTAACTTGAAGTTCGTGCGTTCGAGTCCCAGGTCAGGCAGGGATTGTAGGTGGAAGGAGTAGATAACCACTTCTCACTGCTGTGTGTGCACGTGGATGGGTTCACGTCCTGTCCTTTCCTTTCCTTTAAGGCTAGTGTGAAAAAGGCAGTGATTAATAAACTATTAAGAGACAGCCCTAGTACATTCACACCAGCTGACTGTACACCCAAAAGTCCTCACAATTCCTTTTTTAAATAAGTAATTTTAGAATTTGGAACATGTACAACATGTACATGTACAACATGTACAAAAGAGGTGGGATTGATCACATGGACAGAGTACTAGGTCACTCATAGTGCAATGGATGGACTGCCTCCTCGCGCATAGCTTTTCTCCATTAATTCTCCATTACCCCCCACCAAACTCAAGACACATTAAACTCAATGGGCTCAGAGAGACAATGCTTTCTGCTGCTGCTTAAAACACTGCTGTCACTGTTAGAAAGTGTACTTTTAGAAAAACTAGCGAACAAAAAAAAAATTATAATAATTTTGACATTTTTCCTTTAGCTTCCTAGGAAGAAATGCCCCAATTGAATAATATTGTAAAGATAAACAGTCCACCAATAAAAAAGCATGCTAAATCACCTCAGCACTTAGAAATATGGAATTCCAATATGGCTTCACTTGGAGGCGACGGAATTGCTTGCTTTCATCAGTAAGCACATGCTGTGAGCGGATGTGCTCTGAGGTTTCCGATGGAGATGTCTTCAACTCTAATGAATGCTTCTATTTGTTTTTTACCAAAGAAAAGATTGTTTTATCATCTCAATGGGACCACAGTGGGATTAATTTCTTGCCAGTGATAATTAATAAGAAAAGAAGGCCTAAATGGTTACAAGCAAATACCCCAAGAGCTAAACTTAAGATTTTCTTTATTACAAGAAAATTAAATTACAGCACTGCTCTCCTAGGGATCAATTAACAATGAAGTCACTTCACCACCAGAATGCATAGACGATCGGGTTGTGTCAAAATGAAAAGAATATTTCACAGTTCTTAAAAAATATAGGTCTAAAGAAAATATTTCAAGTGTATGACACAGAAAACATTTGAATTAAATTTCAGAGGCTTTTGTCTTTATGTATACAAACTTCAATGTCAAAACAATACAGGAGTAAAATGGCTATTAAAGCAATATATCGCAAATACTGTACACAACAGTATATTTCATGCAAGACCCAAAAATAATAAGTCGTCTCTGTGAAAAAGCTGTGAAAGCTTTTCTCTTAGATAATTAGAGTTGGTTGGACCTGTGTGAGTTGACTCACAACTCTGACTCACAATGCAATGTGTCACATTAGCTATCACTAGGTAGTGCAGAGACACGCTCTGTTTCACACAGTCTCAGTTCTCCTGTCCTTTTTAGCAAGTTTAATTATGGCCAGGGAGTAAGAGACAAACAGTCAAAAACAATTTGTCTAAAGGGACACCTCATCATCAAATTCAATTACCATTAACCTGAGACTGCATGCTTGTTTGTGCCATTTCCTTCTGAATAATTCAACGCATTCGTGCACTTTGAAGCATTAACCAGTTTGAGCAGCATGTCATTCAAAACTTTAAGCAAAGGTAACATGATTTGCATTCAGTAAAAGGCAGTTTAAGATCTTGCATTTTTATTGTGCAGAATACTGTCACTAAAGAATAATATATTGCTTTTGGCTTGTTTACCAATAAAAATATCTAAATGTCCTCAAAGTAAAGAGTCTTACAAATAAAGTTTCCATTTTTATTGAGACGCCCTAGAACAACCTTTCTTATAAAGCTCAATACATTCTGCTTAAAACAAAAAAACTTCTCATAACTTTTTTTCACAACTTTTTTTCTCAGAATTACGTGATACAAACTCACAATTCTTTCTTTCTTTCTTTCTTTCTATTTTCTTGCAATTAGGAGATATAAAGTCAGAACTGCGAGTTATAAAGACAGAGCTGCGAGATATAGAGTCAGAATTGCAAGATGAAAAGTCAGAATTGAAAAACTTAGTCTTTTTTTTCACCCAAAATTGGTCTTTATAACTAACAACTGGGAGATTATATCTCAAAATTCTGACTTTGTATCTTGTAAGTCTGACTTTGTATCTCACATTTGTGAGAAAAAAGTGAGAATTGCGAGTTTGTATCACGCAATTCAGAGAAAAAAAGGTCAGAATTGTGAGATGAAAAGTTGCAATAACCTTTTAAAATGTTTTATTCTGTGGCAGAAATGGACTTCCATAATATATAAATACAAACAGAACTGTAGATTATTTTAGTATATTGAGGTGGGAGTAAGTACCTGAGCTAACAGGGAAAATTGAGATTACTGTATATTCCTTTCCTCCCAATCTTGTGCCAAATGGCACAACCTGGGTTTCTCCAACAGGTCTGTTCTAGTTGTTTTTAAAAAGCCAATGGAAAACTTCAAGTTATAAAGTCCCCAAAGTCACATTCGCAGAAATAAAAAAACACTTTAAATAAATAAATAAATACATTTAATGGTTAAAAAAAACGACAGCTGTGGTTGATAGAACTTCATCGTTATAGATACAGTAGCAACTGTATATTTATTTAAATTTTTTATTTGTTTTGCAAAAGCCTGTATTGTGATTTAAAAATACTCTTTTTTTTTTTTTATTAATATGCTTTTTTTGTGTGTGCTATGTCCTATAAGTGCTGCTTTAAGACACTGTGTCAAGTTACAAGAAAGTTTTGCAACTTTTAACTTCAACATGCACTCAAAATCTTATTACAGAATATAACTGATGCATGATTCCATTTTTTTAAATGTGTTTTACAAGGAGTACTATAATTAATTTCACTAAATGAATTATTTTTTTTTTTCTGAGGCCCCCTGAGGAGGATAAGAACCTGGAGTCTCTGCATCTATAAAAGTGAAAAAACAAACTCACCTTAAATCAAGAGTTAGTAATAAGTAAAGCAGTATTTAATTTAATCTTCTTTAATTACCATCTCCTGCAGGTATAATCGGCATGACTGAAGCTCTATGTATGCAATCAAACAACACTTCTGCAGGAGGAAGAGAGGGGGAGTCTACAATGATCCCAAAATTTTAAACCAACCTTAACATAAATGTTCACAACAATAGTCTCCGTCTTCTGTTAGTGCCATTCCCTCCCCCAAACAATCATACCAGGCACACACACACACATGTATCTTCAAAAAAAATCTCATTCTAACCAAATCAAACACTTCATTCTATTCTAGGAGGTTTAACACATAAGCCTGAGCTGTACAATACAAATACTAATTTCTGTGCCATTCTTTATCTTCCTTTTTTAATTTATATCACTCCATTCTCCACAGACCAACACTGGTCTGTCAGTATTTTTGACTTTCAAGCTAAACTTCTTTCCTCAAAACTTTATTTTAAATTAAAAATCTCAAACTACCACAACCATCTCAATATAATGTCAGTTTTAGATGCTCGTTAAACTTTTCAAGGTTGAATTTCTGTCTCAAAACCTATGGGCATCCATGTCTTCTTTAAAAATATAATAATGCTACAATATTTTATTTTTGCTCAGAGTATATAAACACTGTCTGTGGGATCCAACAGCCTGATCATTAGTGGAAAAAGCTTGTGCAAAAGAAAAAGTGTGTAGCTTTGTGTATTTTGTGAGTGTATTTTTGTCACTTTCGCAATTACATTAAATGGATGGGTTTGTGCATTTGTTGCTGTTGTCAGAATTGATGTTTTTAGGTGAGCACTGGGAAAGAAATTCACCATTCACTTCATAGAAGTTTTTTCAATTTAATAATTTGATCAATAAATTGAATATTTCTTGTTTCTTTATTCTTATTATTCCTTTTGTTTTACATTTAAAAAAGCAAGCAGTTTTATTTTAAGGGTTGGATTTTCAGTGAAATCAATTAATTATTTTTTTTTTTTTTTTACACTTTTGATGCCTAAACCATTCACTATAACAAAATAACATTTTATTTGGCAGATTGACATCCTTCTCAGCATTATTAGAATAAATGTATAGAAATGGGAACAATGTTTTCAAACATATACAGGCCTTGAAGACCAATTGTTATCTTTTCCTTTAGTTTTTTTTTTCCTTGAGTCTGTCAAACAGCCTACTGTATAGGTGATTTACACTGAAACTCATCCTAAATATATAAAAGCAGACAGAACTTATGTCTCTAGACAGAAAAGATGTCCTTGCAGAGAACATTCCGCCCTCTGCTTTTTCCAAAAGTGGCATTGGGTGCCCTGTTCATGAAAATCCACCGTGATTTTCAATATTGCACTAACAGAATGTCCTCGCTGACAAGACAGCTGTACACAGAGTGGCCTTGAGCCATTATTACTTGTATAAGTGTAGTGCTGTAGACAAAGATATACTGCATATAAAAAGCAGTACACACAGTTCACAGATCACGTGGAACAATGTTGAATTAGTGTACAGAAGTTCATTAGGAGATAAAGTTGTGGGACCTCATAGTGAACAGACGGAGATGCATAAGAGCAACATTCCAAAGGGAATCTTAAAACCTTCTCTGAAAC
>JAUCNO010000002.1:4151641-4162354 GCA_032353835.1 Enteromius viviparus | reverse complement strand
CTTTAAAAAGACGTACCACCCATGAGTACTCTTTTAGCTTTGCTCTTTTGTGAAAGGCTGAAGCAAACAGGGAAGATGGCCGCTCGGCAAACAAATGCAGATAGTGCACTACAAATGTTACCGCCACTCGACTGGAACCACCATCGCTGCAACGCTGTAACACCCGCCTTTCTCCATCGTTTCGCAGAGTAGAATGGCTCCAAGAACGTTCGCATGAACTGCTCGGCTCTGAAGCGAAAAACGAATGAACGCTAGATCTGCTGACCTACTTATACTCGCGGCGTGATTGGGTTCAGCTGATCCTAATCAGCGTATGCCAATGAAATTTCTTGAGTTGTTTTGGCATCTTGAAGCGAGATTCCTATTCGTCAGTCACCGACGTAACGTCGAAGTGACCGACTGAAAGGGAACCCTAGTTCCTTGAAGGAATGAGACACTGTGTCAAAACGCTACGGGAATGTCTCGTCATGGCCACGCTCTGAATCTGCTGTGAAATCTGTCCAATAGGGGATCAGGACGTAATAGGCGAGTAACATCATGATCCGGGGAGCTTAAAACACGTGCAGTGAGACCAAACGCCAGTCTCAGGAATGAAGCAAGATGCAAGATGTCCAAGACTGGGACACCTGCCAAATAGGCCTTCAAGGCCGCCACACCTCTAGTTGAGTGAGCTCTGACTCCCATCAGCGAGGGGAGACCTGTAGAGTCATACATGATAGAGATAGCATCCACAATTCACCTACTTAGGGTATGCCTTGAAGGAGGCAAACCTCTACGAGGAGGGCCGAAGCATACAAACAACCGGTCGTACCTTCTCCAGTCCGCAGACCTGCGAACATAAGTGTCACACTGGACATAAGCAATGTAGCCCTTCCTGGTTTGCCTCCTGAAATGGAGGAGGGCTAAAAGCCTGGAGCAACACAGGCTATGGTGGGACCACAAGGACTTTAGGAACATAACACGTTCGTGCAAAGTCTATACAGGTAGTGGCCACTGACAGGGCCTGTAAATCTCCCACCCTCTTAAGTAAGGAAAGTGCCATCAGTACCGCATTCTTTATAGTCAGGTGACGGTCAGAAACCTGCTCCAACGGTTCAAATGGAGCTCGAGAAAGGGCCTCCAGGACCACTGCCAGATCCCACGTTGGGACCCTAGACTGTACCACAGGCCTCAGCATGAGTGCACCTCACAAGAACCGCATGCCTAGTGGAAGTCTACCCACTGAAGAGCTGCCAATGACTGCGTGGAAAGCTGAAATAGCCACCACGTTCACTTTTAGAGTAGATCCTAAACGGAGCTGGAATTCATTTTGGACTGGCCACTGCGGTGGCTGGCTATAGGTTGCTTGGGTGGACTGTGGCAGCAAAAGAGAACCCTGTATTGGTTAGTACCCTGTGGGAGGATGGGAAGGAGTGAGGTTATTACTGTAGTGGTAGTGTGCATGTCTGAATGTCTCCAGCTGAAGCGCTCCAAGTCGCTGAGTGCAAAGCTTCAGCAGAGGTCCACTGTAGTGATAGTGATTGCATCTCCAGCCCTGGGGGCACCGGGCTTTGAAGTTTGATGAAGTTTGTTTAGCCGTCCCTGGCCTTCTTGAAAGAGGTGTGCCAGAGCACAGTTCAGTTGGACTCGGGTGCGGTTTGCATGTAGTGTAAGCGCTAACCGAGAACAGGATGCGCGACGTCACATTTTTGCAACACTCCAACACCTACTTAGCGGGGAAAGGGTTGATCGCTTCGGTCTATGGCAGAGGTGCAATGTTTGTTTAACAATAGGCTGTGAGAGGGTTGTGGACCACCGCGGACCAAATGATTAAAAATTACTATCCACAAAGTAAACAGAGCGATGGACTCTTCCTATTTATCATGAAACTGTCACACCATAATGATGTAAGCATGCTCCGGTACAAATGCGGAAACCTCTGTCAGTGCAGGCCAGAAGGGGGAGTGTGGACAATCGTACTCGGGCCCGGTTCACAGCAACCATGCCTAGTGTGAGTACACCCTAATTTTTGTCCACATGCAAACCCAAGGGTACTTTTATTTTGAAATCATGATGTACATGTATTGCACAAAGAAATATGTTGATGACTTTTTAGTTATTTGATGAATTATTTACGAGTGAAATAACGCACACAGTTTTTTCAGATAAATGTTAATCAACCCAAACTCACGGCATATGTAGAGGAAGAGTTTGTGGAGCTGCTGAGAGAGAGAGAGAAAGAGAGAGATAGAGACGTGCTTCACGCTTGTAAATGATAACAGTGCAATAAGAAACTGCTCCAGACAATATAAGGCAAGCATTATGAATTGTTGTAATCACAAAAAACCCCCAAAAACTTTCTGATATCGCGAGGACGCTTTTCGATTAAAGGAGTAATATCGAGAGATCTCATGCACTCCCAAAAACCGTCAGAAACGCCTTTGTATTTATATGTTTGTTTATGTTCCGTGTTTGCCGGTTTTCCCCATGTGCTTTCCCTGTGACCTAGTTTTCTGTATTCCGTTCAGGTGTGTCTCCCTCATTTACGTTTATTATTTACGTCTTCCTTACTTAAGCTAACCCTGTGTATCAGTCTTTGTCCGTCATCGTCAATGTTAAGTGTGCTTCTACTGCTCTCGTGTTGTGAAACCTTTGGATTTAATTAAAGATGTTTATGTTTGATATGGACTACGAAACTGTGTCCGTGTCTTCCCTCTGCACGACCATGACAACATGCGCTGTCTAGTTAATTTTGCTGCTGCGACCCAAGGCTTGCGGAAAGAGGTCTGTGCAGGTCGATAGTGTTAAACAAGGCAATGGAGGCAAGGTAAAGCCTATGCTGAATTGAGTGATGCCAAGAACGAGATACCTAGGGAAAGGGGGCTTGTTCTATTTAACGTTATAGAAAGTATCTCTCACTCTGTTAGGATGACCAGATGATAGGATGATTAGGAGGATAAGGAGCCAGCCTTGAATAATTACCTGTGCGTGCTCCTATCGTAATTTGTTTGCAAACATCATCCATACAGTTTCCATCAAAACAACAACAAAAAAAGTTTTTTATTCTATGAAAATGGAAAAACTTGGACAAGATAGCAAAACAGCATGATTACAACTGTAGAAAGAAAGAAGGAAAACAAGTTAATAAATCTGAACAGTGGCAAAATAAAATCAATAACATCAATAACATGAAATATAACAGAAACATTAATAACGCTGAGTTGAGACAGGTAAGTCTGAACATACTTGATAATTATCCTCACCTTACAAATAAAGTATTGAAAGTAAATAAAAATAAAATGTTTAACAGTAGACAAATTGGAATAGTGAAATAACACTGATTTCTTTCCTCCAAACTGAAGCAAGATAAGTTTTGTGGTTTGAAAACAAGTACGTACATATATGGCTACGAGTAAACAACTAAAATATCTTAACAATACATTTAATTAAACATATATTAAAATATATATGACCAATATAATTTGTTTTATTGATTTAAATGGAATTTTTTAAAACACTAAAAAGTATTTATTAAAGGATAAATATAAAATAAAGTATAGTTGAAATATACAATAAAGGGCCTTGAAATACAATACACCTTGTACCTTCAATAAAATATGAATGTATATATATATATATATTGTGCGCATAATTTTGTTAACTTGGACAGTGCAGATCAGCTGTGTGACACTGCACCAGGAAGCAGAGAAGTTTTATCGTTGTGTTGGTCATGTGCACGTTCCTCCGTCTCCTGCTCCCCCTGCAGCGCCCCCACCATTGATCCCAGCGTCCCGAAGCTGCTCGCGCAGTTCTCCACCTGTGCAGAAACGCACAGTGTGACCTCTGACCCCTCCAGTTTGGGAAGGACCTCAGGTTGAGAGGCTGGTGTAATACTGTCACCTATACTCTGGACAGTGATGCTGGACTGAAAAATGTTGTGCAGATGTTGTATTAATGTAAAGTCTAATCAGTTCAGCTTCTGCAATAACATAGAGATAAATGTAAATGTGTAATATGGAAGAAAGAAAAATTGCATTGTGCCCTAACCAGGCAAGATAGGTTGACAAGCTATGTTGTTGAAAGAAAAGGTTCTTTATTTATATAAGGATTCCATAAAGATTATCTGTGATGTTACATTGACACAGTCATTAGGCAACTCACTTGGAGGCCTTAAACACCTCTGAGCATTACATGTAAAATAGCAAATGACTATTGGTAAACAGAATTTGCATGGCAGGCCACTTCCCTTACATACAGGTATATGATAAGATGGCGGCATGCATTTACTCATTCAGCTTTTGAGGAGCCTAGAAAGCATCCCAGCATACAGCGCATTTCAGGCTTGTGGCAGGAGAGATGTTAGGTCTCCATTTTCTCTTTCATGGAACAAGGTTTACATAACCAACATTCTCTGATGTAAGGGTTCCCTATGGAAAGTGCAGCAACCAGAACTGTTGTGAGAATTGATGGATGGAGCAAGGCCTGGTAAGCAAGCATGCTAGGACTGATGCACCCACCTCAGTCTATAGCCTGCACAATGCCACATAAGCCAGCTTATTAATCAACTATAAAGGGCTTACTAAGAAACCCGTGTTTACTAAGAAAAGTGTTCTGACATTCTCACAATATTTGCCTTAGTGGTTTGCAGGGTCAAATCTATGAGGAACTCGGAGATCAAAAAATCCCTTGAATATAAAGAAGTTATAAAACTTATGCTTGATGTGTGTGCAATGAAGAACCAGTCAGATCGATAACCAACTCACAGCATCCGACTGATTGGCCGTTCCACATCGCGGGAGGGACAAAATCCTACGTTAAAACGTTTGTGCGAGGATTTAAGCTCTGTGCTTGGACCATTTTGCAACGATGTGAAGAAAACATCTTGGTGATCTTTCCCTACAACAAAGACCACCATTCATCCAACGCATCAAGGAGAAGCGACAGTGGCAACCAGCAAAGCAACTCAGAGAAACTTAGGAGACTCACCGCAACACCGCACAATCCATCTGTGCCCTTTTCCTTTCAAGAACTCATTACAACAGCTCATCCGGACTGCTGAAGTCTTCAACATCAACTAGCAACTAACTTCTAAGAACTGCGTGCAAAGACATCATAAAGCCAACCCTCCAACCAGAGACCAAAGAAGACGACGCGTCATCTGACCAGCTCAGAGCGGTAAACACAAACGTTTCGCTGAATTATGCAAATTGAACTTAATATAAGCTAAACTTCTCCTGGTTGGTTCTCACGGGTTATGGTTCTAGAAACTAGTAGCAAGTGTTTGACTCATAAGCTCATAACTTTACATCCTTAGACAGTAGTGAGAATGTGTGTGTGTGTTTACGTAATCCTATGTTTAGTGTTTGTAAAGTAGATTAGTTGACAATAAAAGTGTATTCTCATTATTAGGAGACATCTGCTTTTTTATTGTGTTTTGAAAAGGTCAAACATTGCTTAGATCCGAGCTACCCCGCTCTTAGAACTAAAACACTAAACTTTTGTTTTGATTCGCTGATCACGAGTCAAGCAAACTGTTTTAAAATATGCTTATTGTGCTAAATCCTGGACGTATTGGTCAATAGTGTATTTCATATTTCCAATTCAGGATAACTATATCTGGAGATTGATTTATGTAGATTAACCAAAGAGCTAATTAAACAAATAAATTAACGTAAGGTCATTCCCCAAAGTGAATTAATACATTTATTTATTAATAAGCTTTAATATCTTACACAGTACACCATTTGTCGCAAAGCAAACATAGCCAAGATGAACAGATCTTGTATTAGCCTGAAGTGGATTAGTTTGAAATAAAGACAGTTTAACAATATCCAGTTTATTACCAGAGAAACACATGCGCAGAGAATAGATATTGATGGAGCAGCAATTACTTATCTTATCATATAACATTATTAATTTATGTTTATTACTGGCTCAAATATGTAGCACAGGGGTGCCCAACCCTTAACAAAATTAACCAACATAGCATAATCAGATGTGAGTGAATTGATGCGTAATGAAGTGTGGTCAGTGCTAGGGAATAAATGTGAAACCGAACATAATAACACAAATGGCAAACTGCCCACGCATCAGCGGAGCAGCAGCCCCAACAAACTCTTGCACCGCATTTAAATAAGAGCCATGACGCACATCAGGTGCACTCAAGTCACGCCCCAAATCAGCAAACCTGCAACAGAACAGAAAAACCAAAATACCCAACAACACGTCCTCAAGTTGGAAATATGCACCTACTCTAAATCAAACCCTAAGCCTACCCGATAGTGTTAATTAATGCAAAACTGATATAAAAACATATTTGTTGATGCAGCTGCGCCATTTCAACATCACAGATTTGAACTGTTTTGTCAAATTGTAGTTACACAGGATTCAAACTGAAACTCCTCGACTCTTAAGTACATCTCTGTACTCCATGAGCTACCAAACAATCCTACCATCTATGAAAAACCATAGATATATGTCTGTTGCAAACATTCAGTTTTCAAGTATGCCAGCATATTAATACTATTTTAAAGGCATAATATGATATTCTTCAAGCAATTGATCAACTTTAATAATCGAAACTCAATTAGTGTAAAAAAGGAATAAAAGGTATCAGAGTTTTACTGCATCTAGTGTTCATTTATTTTGGAAATTATTTTGCATGAAGGTACTTTTATGCCATGAGACTAGGCAAAAAAAGGAGTATTTCCATAATTTGGTGCCCAGCATGTGTTTCAAGTGTTACTCTGCAAACACTCTCTCTCTTTTTATTATGGGTACAGTTTCATAAAAACCTTTTCAAACCTTTTTCAGGCATTTGCTATTTTGAAAAGACAAATGTCATAACAGATATCTAGTCCAGAGCCCAATGATTTCTGTGATGTGGAAAACGTGTACAGAATCACAGATCCAGTCATAATAACGTGGAATTTTGGATGGGTACATCAAATGCAGGTCAGTACACTTAAATCAAATGTGATATGGACAAGTGTCTGTGTATATTAAGCTAGCAAAATACAATTTCAATATGTATCTTGCATGTGTGAATGAATTGTGGAGATGCAGTTTCCTTTACTACACATATACTGAAGAGTGTGCGATGCTTTCTGTGTAGAAACTGTAACAGAAATTTAATGATACTACTACTACTAATAATAATGATAACAAGAATTAAATATATATATATATATATATATATATATATAATAACAATAATAAAGATTTATTAAAACATTACTGTATATTTAAATGAATGTTTAACAGTAAAGACTATTTATCAGAATTTATTTAGCATTTTGTAACATTAACATTTTGTGAAACTTTTAATAAACTGCTGTTTAATATTGTAAGATGAATGATTTTTAACTATTTGAGTCTAGAAGGACTTTCATAGGGTCCTACTAGTCTTGCATACCCAGACCTTCAGACTGATGGGAGAATGTCTGCCAATCTTAGCTACTTTATAGCAAGAGGCCAGATGACTGACGGGTAAAGGAACCAATCACATTTCAGTTTGTGCTGCGACATGTTTAGTGGCGTGGAAATGGCCCTGCAGACTGCTATGTAAAAAACATGGACATATGCTGCAAACTTTACATATTTCAAATATTAAAAAAAAAAATCAGCGTTTAGTTGATCTTGATAAGCACTCTTCATCACATCTGTAAACATACAGGCTTTCATCTTCCATAAGAGGGGAGGTTGGCGACACAACTTCTTTGCTTCCAGGCAGAATATAAAAAGAAAAAAAAACATAATACACATCTCAAACTAATAGAACATCTTGATCCTGGAGGAATAAACAATATGAAATTCTTGTAGTGTCTTCATCAACTATTATTAGAGCAGTATAATGAATGGACAATTCTGGACAAATCAAGTACAAGAGTCTCAAACAAATGTCAGATCTGTATTTTCTTTACCCAACAAGGCATTTACAAACAATTTATCATTTTAGTGTATTTATAAAACAAATTTATATAAAATTGCCAATTTTCTCATAAGATCCAAAGTACATTTATAATACACATTTAATTAGTATTTGTCTTCCCTGGGAACCTTGGCTTTAGCATATCTATAGCACAAAGCACAACGGGAACATATGTGAGAGTGTTGTTGCTTAATTCTGGGCATTAATCCTTTTTTTTTTTAAATTAAAGTCTATCAGGTCCACAGCCACCACTGCAGATGGACATAACCTAGCATAACCTTAAAGCACCACAACATTACTGAACGCTTTCCAATTTACAGACAAGTATTTCTCCGAGTTATCCGAAGGCCTCACATCTAACCGCTTTGCTTTGTTATTGCTGTAATGGTACAAACTCCCACATTCAGACACACACTGAGGGTGGTGAACTTTACGCTTGAGAGCATCTGCTCTTTTCTCCCCTAGAAACCATTTATTTTGGATTCAAGCAAGTTAGAGGAAGCGAGGGCGAGAGTGAGACTTTCATGTAGATGCCTCAGATGCCTCTTCAGCACATAGAGAAAAACTTTATTGCAGATACAGACAAAAAATAAATAAGAACAATCTGAAGGGAATTAGCAATGTATATATGTATTAGGGGTGTAACGATACGCATATACGCATTGAACAGTTCAGTACAAGGCTTTCGGTTCGGTACGCATATGAAACAAACGATTCAGAAAAAAGTGTGTAAAATGTTTTCAGTGCTAAGTTCAACAAGGCAGCGCAAACGACAGGACAGGCTACGTGTTTTCTGCCCCTTCCACCCTGTGTGTTTTTCTAGTAAACAAACGAAACTAGAAAAATACACATTAACGGTACAAACCCCGTGGTATTCAGGAAGGCATTTCCCTTTGCCAATTTTACAGTAGCCAAAGTTGAATGGAATAAGCCAAGCACAGGTTCTGAAGAAATACTGTATTGACACATGATTACACACTTTCACTCGTACTGTGTCTGCTAAGACGGTATGAGAAAAACTCATTTTTTTCCCCTAACTGAAGCCTACTTAACACGCAGAGAAACTGCACAGCCATTGGTTGTGCAGTGGTAATTTTTTAAAACCAATTGGCTGGTCGCCGTGCTGTGGCAACCAATGGCTACGGCTCCTGTCGAAGATCGCCTGAGGGGCGGGGCCATCTATATATAGTGACTGAACCGCCACAAGACATCAGATTTCTTCACCTTTGGTGACGTGCATCTTTGCTGTCCCTGACTTCGGAGCTTACGCCGTAGAAACGCCATTGCAGTTGGACGTTTCCCCTGCCACCATCCAGTGAGAAAGAAAGGTCTTCTAAAAGGTATAAGCTAAAAGTCTTCTTACCGGGAGTAACTCATACATTACTGTCTGGGGACGAGTTCCACACTCCACTCACGCCACCTTGACTGTTTTCCCAAGTTTCTTTCTCTCACAGAGTTAGGAGACCGAGACGGCAGAGCCATGGATCTGTTCATTCTGGTAGAGAGCTGGCACACCGGCAGACGCCTGCATTCCCACTTTCCCCATCGCTTTTGATCTGCCGGTTATTATATAGGAGTAAATAAGCCCCTTTCAAGCGGCTTATCTTCCTCGGCGGTCAGAGCAAAAATAAATAAGTAAGCAGTCGGGTTGAGGGCTTGCATTCGCCCTATCCCCGCTGCTCTTTTATCTGCCAGTGCTTACACGGGAATCAACTCCCCTTGTAATATCGAGCGGTTTTGTTTCCCTTTGTGGATAAAAGCTGTAAATAACTACAGTGCGGGGCAAAGTCTCGCCACGGCGAACCACTCCGCAAACTGCTCTGTTTTTATCCTCTACCTCGCACAGTTCCGGGATTCAGTATGCTTGAGTGAATTATGCCGACACGATCGGTTTCCTCAGTGTGTTTCATGTGAGGATTAGTGCAACTTGTTGCCGAGCTACACAATCCTTATAAGTCATCTGAATGGAACACATTCACAGACAGCTCTACATTGTTGTGTTGGCGTCATGCGGGCGGGTTTCAGTCAGTCAGTCAGTCAGTCAGCCCCTGCTCTCTCATTTTCTTTCCTCTCATTTCATTGGAGGAAGAAAGCATAACTTGTAAGGTTGAGTTATCACGGTTGAGCGATATTCATAAGATGGGGCCTGCAAGAAACTGCGTTCACAGCCCCTCCCCCCTCCCTTCATTTTCTCTGTCTGCGTAAGTGCCTTG
Organism: Enteromius viviparus; assembly: GCA_032353835.1. Taxonomy (NCBI): domain Eukaryota; kingdom Metazoa; phylum Chordata; class Actinopteri; order Cypriniformes; family Cyprinidae; genus Enteromius; species Enteromius viviparus. Next base: position 4,152,232 of record JAUCNO010000002.1, on the reverse strand, counting down.
ACCTACCTGTGGTTTTGCATACATCAATCATCAGTACCCCTCTTCTTGAGTGAAAATATTAGTAGTATAGCACACTTGTCACGTTTTCCTACCGCAACTGAGGAACAGTCATGTCCTGGAATGGACTCTTCACTCACCAACTACCCAGTTAATCTGGAAGACGTTCGGAAAGGCGGAAGTAGATATTTCGCTTCAGACAGCAACACTCGCTGCCCAGCTTATTTCATGAGGGAAATGGACCCGCTGGCCCCAGAACTGGCCAAGCCTCCTCCTCTAAGCTTAACCCCCAATCACGCTGATTCCTGAGTTATCAGCCGTATAAGGGTGGTAGATCACAAAGTCCTCCTGGCCTCCTGACTTTAACCCTTTCTGCCCTGTCAGGGCTATTCTCCCGGGCTCGCTGTCATTAGCTATCCTTCTTCGCTGCAGCGCGGCATGTTAATACAGTTCCCATAGCATCTTAGCAGACGCTGTACAAGTGAAACTGTCGACAGGGAACGAATAGGTTACTATCGTCCAATCACACATCATAACAACGGTTACCAAGTAAACAAGGTCCGTCAAGCTGCGGGCCTCTGGCAAGCAAAATGG
>JAUCNO010000002.1:4125774-4148423 GCA_032353835.1 Enteromius viviparus | reverse complement strand
GTTATGGACGAAGAACACAGGTGCATTTTATTGATGGCATTTTGAATGCACAGAGATACCGTGATGAGATCCTGAGGTTCTTGGAAGCTGAAAATGTCCCAGTTCTTGCATGGCCAGCATACTTACCGGACATGTCACCCGTTGAGCATGTTTGGGATGTGCTTGACCGGCGTATACGACAGAGTGTACCAGTTCCCACTAATATCCAACAACTTCGCACAGCCATTGAAGAGGAGTGGACCAACATTGCACAGGCCACAATTGACAATCTTATAAACTCTATGTGAAGAAAATGTGTTGCACTGCATGAGGCAAATGGTGGTCACACCAGATACTGACGGTTCTGAGTCCCCAAACCCCCAATAAAGCAAAAAACTGCACATTCCAGGGTGGTCTTTTATTGTGGGCAATGTAAGGTACACCTGTGCACTAATCATGATGTCAGATCAGCATCTTGATGTGGCACACCTGTGAAGTGGGATGGATTATCTCACTATCACACATCTAGACTGATTTGTGAACAATGTTTAAGAGAAATAGTAATATTGTGTATCTGGAACTGTATCAGAAACAAAGGTGTTGCGTTTATATTTTTGTTGAGTGTATCTTGCTCTGAAATATCTTAAAAAATGTCAGTGTCATTGTTGTTTGTTAAGATGCACACCTGTTAAACTAATGCCTAGTCCTTGCATAAGCTAAGCCCCATTTGTGAAACCAGGCCTAAGACTCCCAATTCTGATTTTATATCTCACAATAACATTTATTTTTTTTTTTTACATTTTATTCAGTGGTGGAAACGTGCTTCCACAGTTTTCTATTGCAGTATATGGTAAAATGTAACTTATTCCTGTAATGTAAAGATTTTTAGCATCATTACTCCAGTCTTCAGTGTCACATAATCCTTCAGAAATAATTTTAATATGCTGATTTGATGCTCAAAAGCAAAGTCTCATTATTATGAGCATTGAAAACAGTTGTGCTGCCTCATATATTGGGGGAACTTTGATATTTTATTTCAAGATACAAGAAAATAATGCCTGTCGCTTTTGATAATTTTATTTATTTTTTGCATCCATGCAAAATAAAACTATTATTTTCTATATTATATTTTAAGAGGATCTTACTGATGCGTCTGTGGTGGTATAACCAAAAACACCTAAAAAGGTTAGAAGGTTGGGAATCACTGGTTTTAGCTTAGCTCCAATATGTTACAGCATAAATCAAGACAATAAAAAGTAAGGCTGAACCCTAGAGTCAGGATTCTCTGTTCCACTCCCTCGCCAAAATACAGTTTGCCGCTGATGATATGCAGATGTTCTATAAAGTGGAGATCAGCTCAATGTCTTGGACTTTCTATGTACGTTTGCATGTTCTTGGTGAAATGCACCGGGCTCAGTTTTATCCAACCTTTCTGAGGAAGGAAGCCAGGCCATGATATCCACTGCTACAAAAACAGTTTTGGTCTTGTCTTTCATTTGTTTGCAGATCTAACCGTTATGAGCAAAGGGCTTTGACTTTTACAGCTCTTCGGAAAGTGTATTAAAAAAAATTATAATAAAACCCAAGTGGAAAGAGTACTCGACTGCACTAGCTGCGCTTGAAACTCATTTAACAGTAGAGCTGCTTTTTCCATCAAGCATTTTCCAAAAGTATTTTTTAGCTTAGAGTGCAGCCACTCTTGAGTAGATGCCGATGGACGACTCCAACTTGTGGTCTGAGAAGGATTGGAAAACGTAAACATACGGCAGTTTGGCAGTGACCTCTGACCCTGGGCCCATGGGACCACACACATGGACGGGGAACAGTTTGTTTAAGATGAATGTTTGACTTGGTGTTTAAAATCACCATGGATCAGAGCTAAAAGCACAAGGCGTTCGGATCTCCCCACTTATAACCGTGCTTTATGTCTACAGTTTGTACGTATGATTGCGGTTGAGATTCCTTTTTATGTTCGCGTTGTAATTCTTTCCTCCAGAGTGTATGTCTGTTGCAATAAGCAGTTTCCTGTATAAATCGCAGCCCACTGGAGTCGGCTCAAATACTTGCTTCTACTACACTCGCTCCAGAAGCATTTGCACTTTAGTGGAACTGTAAACTTCAAGCATAAAAGGAAAAGCTATTTAATGTATGTTAATAACAGCCTTGCAAATCATAATGTCAGGGCTCTCAGGTTTTAGCAAAAGTTTGTAGTGATATTTTATCTGCTATAGGGGAGGAGCCACAAAAATATTTGCACAGCAGCCCCTCTGGCCCACCCAATTCCCTGAAGTTATTACTAGCAGTTTAATTTTACTTATTGTTTATAAATGATGAGAACAAAAATTAATTAAAACAATTGGTAAATCTGATAAAAGAGACAAATTCATCCAAATAAAGTAAATAGTTTTCAAAATTGACTTAAACAATTTCAAAAAAATTCTACATTTATAATTTCGTAATATTTAACTTTTTAAATAAATTAACAATAATAATAACAACAATTAAGCTAATTGTTAGTTTTTTATATTGGAATGTACGGAGCCCCTTAAAGGACATGGTGGAGGAAAAAAATCGGGGTGGGTGAAAAAAAATTCAAGGTGAAAATAATTTATTTATTTATTTTTTCAAATCTTTTGCGTTCTCTCGCAAAACTTTTGCGTTTTCTGGTGTAAGCAGCTGAGCTCAGATAAACACTTTGATAAACACTTAAAACAGGTTTTAAGACTAGTCCTAGACTAAAGATCTAAAGATTCAGCAAAATCAGGTTCTGCCGTACGGCACATTGAAGCGGCGCTACAGCCAACGGTCGGTGTATAACATCACAGGACTGCAAGAGCGTTTGACAGCTGACGGTTCCATTTGCGCGTTATGATTGTTCTCGCTTTCGGTTGCAGCAGCACCGCCTCTAATAATGTACAACTGCTCCATTATGGAGCTGTCTAATACACTGGAAGCTTAAAGTGAACAGAAAGTGTTTATCTGAGCTCAATTGGTTATGCCAGAGAATGTTTTGCGAGAGAATGCAAAAGATAAAAAATAAATAAATAAATCTTTCCACCTTGATTTTTTTTTTATCCACCCCGATTTTTTTCCTCCACCATGTCCCTGAAAGCGCTCCGTAGTAATGTAAGTAGCAAAAATAAATAAATAAGGTTGAACTTTCAACTTGAATTAGAACACTGAAGGCACTGTCATGGGCTGCAAAAGTGCAGCAATCAAATATCTGTCTAGACTCTAGAGAATATTTACATATAAAAACAACTAAAGAGCAGTGCATTGGAATGTAAAAGAGTGAGGCACGGGGCAGTGGAGTGAACACAAACCGCAAAGTATTGAAACACGCTTTTACTTTTTTTTACCACACCATGCTTAAAGCATGAGTGCAAGAGTCAAAACATCCATCTATTGCAAGTTTGCATACAGAACCTAACCTGAAGTAAAATAAAATATGATGTCAAATGGACTCAAAGGCACCCTAAAATCTCTAAAGACCCCTCAATCAAATGTTTTCCAGTCTTTCCACATGTGTTTGACGTTTTGGGCATTGATATCCGTCTCCTCCCACAGATATTGCTGATAGGGCCCATTAAATACTTTTCCCTTTCTTTCATTCATATCTCTCTCTCTGCAGAGAATCCTTCACTGTGTGCTAAATGCATTTAGCAATGCATTGAGCCATGCGAGAATACCCAATGTATGCATACTCCAAAGTTTTTAATTCATTCAATCATTTCTTATTATTTTCTATGGTGTACTTTATGATTCGTGGAGTCTCTCTCATGAATTTGAACAAGTTTCCACCAATAAAAAGACCCAATACATGCATGCTTTCCTGTTTACAAAAGCCACATAACGCAGGCCTTGTTTGGCACTGGGCTTGTGGTATGTAGTCTAATATAGAGAAAGCATGAAAGGTGATGATGGGGTCAAATCTGGCCAGGAAGTGGGAGATCGCAGGGGGTCACTTGCTTTGGGCATTTATTAAACTCTAACCCCTGCAGACTTCCACCTCTTTTTCAACCCCACTCCAGCACCATCTGTTTTATTTCCCATAGGGTGTGAATGCAGTTCTTGTTATACTGCATGTATAAATTGCATCAAATATATATATTCTATTTGACAGATCTGGAACTTTTTGCAGATCCCAAAACTGTTTGACTGGTGGGGAATTTAAAATAACGTTTGTCAACTGATTACCGTTACATCAGTAGGTGGCGACAAGCGACTAAGGGAGTCATTGAATCATTCAATCAACCCGTTTGTTCAAACACACTGATCATTATTTATGAACAAACTTCCTGAATCTTAATAGGCATACTTCCTTACTATAGGGCCTTTTTGCACCACAGGAACCATGTCTAGTTGTGGAACTTCTCACTCTTTGGCGTGTTCTTACCGCAGGAACTAGGAACAATTTTTAGTTCTGGAACTCCGTTTGGAGCAACTAAATTAGCTCCTACTTCAGAGTAGAGTCTAAAAAAGTACCAGGAACTATTGGTGATACCCTGATTGGCTAAATGCATACGAAAATGCTCCCATTTAAAAAAAAAAAAATGATTAAAAAAAAAAGCCCTTTTGTTGTCTGATGTACTTACATCTGATGTTCACTCTTTAATTCCATAAGGGCACATAGGGAAACTGTGAATGGCACTTTGGCTTTGTTATTAACTTTATTCATTGGTGCATTAATGTGTATGCAAGTTGTTGAACATGAACTCTTTGTGTATTAATCTGCTGAATGAAAGCAGGATCATACTCATAACTATGCATGAGGCTGTAGATCAACGTCTCTCTTTGTATACTGTATACCGATTTATTCATTTGATTAATTGATTTCCATCCATTTTTTTTTTTATTGCTGTTTTAATCAATTAATGAGTAAATGTGAATATTCACATAGCCTGATCTCACACATCAGATATATGTACTTTACAAGTTGCACAGTTCGTATAAATTTGTAGGAATGACTTACACCTTACCCCACCCCTAAACATACCCGCTACTCAAATCATACGAGGTCGTACAAATTAGCCGGTTGTGATATAGTGTTGGAATATTTTAAAATTGTGGATAATATTACTTATGGTTTATTTGTCATGTTAGAAATGGAAGGCAATGTGGAATACATAGAATTGTGTTTTTGTTTTCCTCTTTCGTTTTTTATGTTATACATCATCCAGGTTTTTTACGCATCTGTTTGCATACTGCATAGTATAGCCTGAATTTGGTTTCTACAGAATATGAACTTTAAATATTGTCCGACACAGGAAGAGAGGAAGACCGAACATGAATCTACTTTGTAATTCTCTTCTAACAGAAGAATTTCTTCCTGATTCTCTCTTTGATCCCTGTGACGTTTCTCATGCTTATGCATGAGCGGATGGCTAACTTATATTTACACTTTCTCCAACTCTCCTCCCAGAGGGTAAATCAAAGGATGTTGTTTTTATATTTCAGACTCCTGTTTCGTGCGAGAGGCCCTGAAGCAGGCAGGCCTGGGCTCTGAAGCTGCTGAGCATTCCTTCAATGAATTTTTAAGGCACATAGCGTCCACTCTGTGCATAAGCAACGCTGATCTTACAGTGGTTCATTAACGTTAACTCTGGCTTAGACTTTTCCATTACTGCACACTGTTTCCTGTTTTTACTTGGTCCTCTCACGTACTCTCTCCAAGATTGCACACAATGAGATGAATTGTCTTTTAGAATACTTATTCTATCAGTCCAAGCCCTTGCTGCAAAATAATTGGCATCCTCTCTGTCTGTCCTGTTTCATAGGCTGACGACTTCCCATCGCTGAGGGAGGAGGAAAAATACTGGGGCGTTTGACATTTCCCTGAGCACTTCATACCAGCTCACAGAGGCATCTGTAAAAGAGTTGGGAGTAAATTGCAGCTGGGATAGGATGTATTGCCAAATGGGCGCAGGTTTGTGAGTGCACTTGTACAAAGGGGACAAAAAAAAAATGTACTAAATGTAATGAGTTATTCAGAAATCCTTATGGCATTTGGGCAGTCACACAAGGGGGACGTTTTATCAAAATGTCCTCAGTTTCGTGGATTCTGTCAAGCTTTGGGAATCTTTAGATGTTATCATGTGTTGAATAATTCAGAGAAAATATCACGTTTAAAAGCAAAATAAAGAAGTGGTTTTAACCACCTCTATACTGAGGTTATATATTTTTGAGGCTTTAACTCAACCCCAAACATAGTTAGGGATTTAGTTACTCTACACTTAAAAAAAAAAAGGTTCTGTAGATTTGCAAAATTATGTTATTAATTAATCTTAGAACTACGGCAATTGTTTGCCCTATTAAGTCATATATTTGGAATGCATTCAATTAAATCTCTTTAAATTATTAATATATTTATATAAGCCAAGACTTACTGATATAACAATTCGTTATTTCGAGTACTACTTGTGCACAATGCACATTTTTAAATATTAAGCCAAAAATGTGTTTTAATGTCACTGTTGATGAGTCTTTAAATGAAAGATATTTAAAGTGTACATTATGTTTAATCAAATATAGGTTACTGTGTGTGTGTGTGTGTGTGTGTGTGCGTGCATGCATGTGTATCTGCAGTTGGACTTTAGCAACACTTACGCACAATTAAAATGCATTTATTACACAATTTGGGTATTACAGTTTAGTATACTTCCAGTATACCTGTTTAGAACAGCACTAGTGTTTGTAGCATATACTTGGCATGAAAGAAACGTATTTCAAATGCATTTATTTTCAGTAGTTTGTTCACTATAATATTCTTTGGGTAACCCATAATGGTTGTTCTGGCACTGCTTAAAACCCCTTGTTTGAAAGTAAAGTACAGTAAAGTTATGTAAATATTTTCTTTTCTGAATGCATTTTTCATTTTACTAACCACTAAAAGTATGCATAAAACCAGTAGAGTTTAAAAAAAGAAAAGTTATTAGTCCATATTACAGTACAGTTTGGATACATTGTGCAGAACCTGAAATGTATTTCACTTTTACAGCAGCCATACATTTTGCACATTTTTTAGCCAATCATAAAAAAGGGATTTCACTGTACATACAGTCGTATATGTACATTATAAAAAGCAACCTGTTTACCAAAAGGGGTGAAAAATATATAAATTAAATTGAGTAACAGTTTCAGGGGGTTTAAGAAAGAAAATTATACTAAAAAAGCATTTGTAGCAGAATACGGCCCCTTTTATATGTGCTGGTATGTGTATATACTCTCATGCCTTAGTGATGAAGATCTTTCTCTGTCTGCCTGAAATCCAAACATTTTGTGAACTCTTGACTCCTGGCTAGCGCGCATGTGATTTAATTCATCATCCTATTCATCTGTGTGCAACTTAATTTGGTCAAACTTGCATAAAGGCATGCAATTTCAATCATAAAGCATTCCTCTCTTTTAGGATAAATGAAATGCAGAGTGTTAAAACAGGCATATTTATTTTCTCTTTGGGAGGCTGTTCCTGGGGTACATGACACCCAGAGTTCCTCCCAAGCGGTTAAACTTCTTTTGACCTTGAAAAAGAAAAATATAGAAAATGTGGCCATGTTAAAACACCTCCATTTCATTCATGCGCCTTCATACAGAACCACAACACAGAAAAGTTTAATTAGATCAGCATGTGGGTGTGAAACCCCAAAGCTGAGTGAAGCCACTTGAGGAAAATATGAGAGCAGAAACAAAAGGATGAAACTGACTGGGATTTGTGGAATGTGTCTTTCGCTCTCGTTCCTCTGCCTGTGTTTATAGGTGCAATCTGTGTATGTATAAAAATAAAGGTTCCAAAAATGTAAAGCACATTCTAATAATCTAAAGAGAACCCTTGAATTGAAAGATTCCGTGGGTGTTAACGTTCTTGATGAAACCATAAAGAACCTTTTTTTTTTTTAAATGTCCATCAGTATGTGTGTTTTTAATTATCTCTTAATTATTCTCCAGCATCAGTCAGACTAGCAGGGTGGAGTAGGGTCATGTAAAGTGGGACGGGGGGAGGCAGGGTGATGTCACTGCTTTTTTGGCCCATGGGGCGTATGGTAGGAGTACATGAGGACACTGAGATGTTTCATCCTAACCAGCATACACGTGTACACATTAAGCATGTGCTCGGCTTTAAAGAGATCATACCATGCTTCATTATTTTATTTCCCCTTCTGAGGTCCAGTTATAATCAGTGTTAACCCTGTCAGTGTGTTGGTTGCTGATTTCACCAGAGATTGAGTTCATATATGTGTTGTGGATTGCTACGCTTGAGAGCTGAACTTAGCTAAACTCAAGCATTTTGCAAGGTGGGTAAAACAGCTCATACGCAGGAGATTAATTTGCTGTACTGTTTATAATATAATTTACACCACTGAATCAACTTTTAGGGTTGATAAGATGTGTTAATGTTTTTGAAAGTAGAATACAGTAAGAAAACGGTAAAACAAATATTGTAAAATATTACTACAATTTTAAATAGCTATTTTCTTTTTGACGGTGTTATTACAAAACGGTGTTTTGACGGTATAAATTATTATGATGCAAAGCTGAATTTCAGCTTCATTACTAAGGTCTTTAGTGTCAAGTGATCCTTCAGAAATCATTCTGATTTACTGCTCAAAAAACATAATCAATGTTGACAACAGCATTGCTGCATAATTTTTGTAAATACGGTATTCAGCATGGTACTCTCACAGATAAAGGTATAAAGCTGTCGCTGAGGCAGTGCCTTTTCAAAAAGTACATTTTTGTATGTATTAGGTTCTAATATGTACACTTTAGGTACTATGTACCTTTAAGGAACCAAAACGGACCCTTCAGGTACAAACTGGTACCGCCCCAGTGACAACCTTTGTACCTTTATTTCTGACAGTTTAGATGAACAGGAATGTCATCTTCCGTTTAAACAAATTGCAATAAATTAAATAGGCTTTTAAAATTGTATTATAACAGTATAGTCATTATAAGCTGTTAATTCAGTATATCTGTATGTATCAGTATATATGTGTTTGATACATATTTTGGTAGGCTGCAGTTACATAATATTGTCATTTTGTACATTTTTTGTCATTATTATCATTATTTTGGTTTTATTTTTATTATTTGCAATTCCAGTCAGAGTCAAATGGAATAAAATGAATCAATATGGCATGGCCAAATATTTACTAAATGTAAAGAACATTTTTAAGGTCAAAAACCGGACAATATATGGCAATGTTTACAATGTAACTTAAGTTATTATTTAGTTTTTCATCTCTTTTTTCACATGTTTTTGTGTTTGATAATGTCAGCAGCTGTCCACGTATGGGGCAGAGAAACCTCTGTTTGGTTATCTCCTCATTCATCTATTTATTCATCTGAGGGGCTTATCTCTTCATTCATCTTAGCAAAATATTTAGTGAATAGCGCAGTGAACTGGCCTTCCCGTCACCTTAATCGCTTATTTTTTGTTCTCTATATGCATGTGCACTTTTTATTTTTCTCCGGTGTTTGCAGTTTGGCAGGGCTGCAGATGCGATTATGAATCCTCATGTTGTTATTAAGCTCACTAGATTCACATAAAGACTTTTTAGGAGCCCGGCTCAAAATGACCTTGTAATAATGCCAGGCACGCTATAATGAGAACCCAGGTAGTTTTGAAAGGTTAGGTTTATAATGGAAAAATTCAAACACAAACAGGCTCTGGTTCCAATTACACAGCCGTTTCCCACCCCCAACCAACAAAAGAGGAAGAAAAGGGCTAACTTTTGATTCCCCTTCTGCAATCCACAGAACCTGCTGTATTCATAAATAGATGCATCATTTGTGGTGCTTAAAATCTCCCAACAGCATGCTGCTTTTTGTTTCATTCAGTCTGAAAGAGGAAGGGTGGAGTAAAGGTGGGGAGGTACTTTTAGGAAATGTAAAAACCTTCTCCCTCTCTCCACATATGACAATTCATGTAAGAATAGGTAGAACCTGTGTGGTTGTCTTCAGGTCTGTGACTGTTTTTAATCATCATATATGAATGCTTTGTTTCCATATTTCCCAAAGGTCTTTCTAAAGTGTCAATTTATCATGCTTTTGTTAATCCAGACACAGTCTAGCAAGAATAAAAAGTGTGCATTTCAAATTGGAAATAATAATAATAAAAAACATTAAAGTCTTCACTCTCTGTGTTCTTATAATGTTGGCAAACCATTTTTGTTTGGAACCATAAGCTTATGAGGGGTTTGTGGAAGCTGGCTAGCAAGAGGCCTACCTGGAATGCAAATCAGCCACATTTCAACACATTAAATACGGCCACGTACTAAGTGAGTGTGTGTGTAGCCAACTGCTAGTTTTGTGATTCTCAGGATCAGTATGACATGCTCAATTTTCTGATTTTACAATATTTTGTGGTCACACTTTACAATAAGGTTTATTAGTTAACATGAACTAAGAATGAACAATACTTCTACAGCAATTCATTATTAAAATTAAAAAGTTGTGTTTGTTAACATTAGTTAAAGCACTGTGAACTAACATGAACAAACGATGAATGATTGTATTTTTATTAATTGTAGCGATTTTGTTTAAACATTAGTGCAAGTTTAAGAAAGGGCTTCCACATGAAGTGACCTTGCATGTTTGCTGGTAAACTGCTGGCTTAAAAGCTCAAGTGAAATTCTTGTTAGTTCTCAAGATCTGGATCATCTTGTTGTTCGCAAACAATGACTCACATGTTCCATCAAGATGCAAAGGGAGATTAAAAATAGGAGGAAATGCAGTCGTGGCGTAACGGTTTAAAGTAATGGCTAAATGGAAGTAACATCATATCACATTTAACACATCAACATTAAATATTTTCTTCGGTATGCATCATGTGAAAAAATTAATTATTGAAAATAAGAAAAATAAGCATGTGAATCTCAATGTCACAGTCTATTTCTGTCGAAAGACTGTGAACTGCCTCCAGAGCCCGTAGCAGAGGACCTGTTGCAATGGCCGGATCCTCCAGAGTCCGTAGCAGATGACCAGCTGCAATGGCCCGATCCTCCAGAGCCCATAGTGGAGGACCTACTGTTGTGGCCCGAGCCATGACTTGCTGTCATGGTATGATCCACTAGTGCCCTTTATGGAGGAGGACCTGCCACCTTGGCCAGAGTGTGTTGCGCTGCAAGAGCGCCCTCCTGAGTGTGTTGCGCTGCAAGAGCGCCCTCCTGAGTGTGTTGCGCTGCAAAAGCGCCCTCCAGAGAGTGATGCGCTGCAAGAGCGTCCACCAGAGAGTGATGCGCTACAAGACCACCCTGCAGAGTATGAGGCACTGCAGGAACCACTGTCCACATTATCAGAGTCACTGTTCACGAAATCTGAGCCCATTGAAATGTTACCCAAGATACAGCTCAAGAACGAAGGAAGCCTCCCCAAGAAAGTTTTGGGGGGGGGCTATAGGGGCCAGCAGCAGCTGGAAGCTGCTCATGAACTGTCACAGCCGGAGGCTGTCCACGAACCGCCACAGCCGGAGACTGTTCACGAATCGCCACTGCCACCCGAGGATCCTGATCCGCCACGGTCTCAGCCGGCTCCTGATCCGCCACCCGAGGATCCAGATCCGCCACGGCCTCAGCCGGCTCCTGATGCGCCACCCGAAGATCCAGATCCGCCACGGCCTCTGCCGGCTCCTGATCCGCCATCCGAGGATCCAGATCCGTCACGGCCTCAGCCGGCTCCTGATCCGCCACCCGAGGATCCTGATCCGCCACGGCCTCTGCCGGCTTCTGATCCACAGAGCCAGGTTGGATCTTTGATGACTTCCTGGAAGTACCCCATGTTAGGTCCTTGTATGGATTCCAGGATGCCCACCCACCCACCCACCTATCCTGGGAATGGACATGTTAGAGCACCAGGAGTCGCTCCTAAGGAGGGGGGTAATGTCAGGCCACTGGACTGCACTGAGATCAGTGCAGTCCAATCTACTCACACTCCAATGACCAAATTAGTGATTAGTGTCACCTGTGTGCAATCACGGAGCTAGCTTAAATACTCACTTTCAGCAAGACGGCGGTGACCAAGGTAACCAACCTTCTACCTACCTTCATGCCTCTGGTTTTATGCCCCGCTGTATCTAACCTGCAGACTCACCTATTGTTCCAAATTTATGTCTCTTGAGATCGCTACAGTTTGGAAATACCTGCTACTTGACTGTGGAGGAATTCCCCGTTCTACAAACGACGAACTGCATTCACTTGCCTAGATCCTCAAACACCTTCACTGTCCCGCAGCGCACGATAGCACGGAAGCCATATGTTAGTTCAAACTACAACTTACCAGTGCCCCGTTGAAAGACTGTGAACTGCCTTTGCAGCATTGCTGGATTCACCTTCCCATTCCACGCCTTATTCAAGACTTTATTTGCACCTTCTTAATAAATTCACTAAACTTACCTTCTTGTCTCCTCCTCCTTCATGCTGAGCTGTTACAATTTCTTTTGCGTTTTTCTTTAAGTTGACACAGTGTCTTTCATTCAGACTCAACAAGATCAAAAATGGCACTTTTGCTCAAATGTTGGCCAGAAAATTATGGAGCTATTAAGAGTTTCGTTCTGCTGTACCGGCCAGAGTGGGGACTTCTATCCACTGGTTGTTGATTGGAAGGAGGCGAGTCTGAATGTGAGTTTTCAGTCAATTATAAGAAAGGGGTGGAGACTAAGTAAAAATTTTGGCAGGTCTGACTTTATATCAAGTGTCCCTAATACCTGTGTACTTCCATAGTAACTTGATGTGTATGTAGTATGTAACCACAGTATAAGTACACACCGGTACATAGTATCTACAGCTGTAATATTATTGTAACTACACACATGTAACAACCCTCAGAATGGTATGTGTAAGTACAAATGAATAACCAGACATTGGTAACAACACTTTTTGGTACTTTTATTTTGAAAGTCCACTGTAGGCATTCCACTAACTATAACTAACTTTGTAACTACATGTCAAATAATTCTCATTAATTTGCAATTACATGTCTACTAACTCTCAGAGTAGGTTTAGGGTTGGTAGAATAAGTTGAAATGCACTTGCAAAGTTTCTCATAGTCAGTACGCTATAAGTTGTGGACATTCTATTGTCTATGATTAACTCCTCATTGTCATTAGGATATGTCTCCAAAGCATTTAAACTTGCTGTTATTAAGCCTCTTGCCTCAAACGCAACTTGACCCCAAAGATCTAGTTAATTATAGACCGATCTCAAATCTTCCTTTTCTGTCAAAGATACTAGAAAATGTAGTTTCCTCACAACTATATTGCATTTTAGAGAAAAATGGTATCTGTGAGGATTTCCAGTCAGGATTTAGATCGTATCATAGTACTGAAACTGCTCTAATTAGTATATGGCAAGTAACTTCTTACTGTTAAATTCTGACAAAACAGAGGTGTTAATTATCAGACCTAAATGTAATAATATAGAACACTGTCCAACACTTGATGGCTGCTCTGTCAATTCTTCTTCATCAGTTAGGAACCTAGGTGTGCTGTTTGATAGCAGTCTTTCATTTGAAAGCCATGTTTCTAGCATCTGTAAAACTGCATTTTTTAATCTCAAGAACATATCTAAATTGCGTCCTATGCTCTCAACGTCAAATGCAGAAATGTTAATTCATGTATTAATGACCTCGAGGTTAGATTATTGTAATTCTTTATTGGGTGGTTGTTCTGCACGCTTAATAAAAAGACTACAGCTAACACTAACCCAAATTTTACCTAATACTGTTCGGGAGGCAGGTACACTCAGTCAGTTTAAATGTAGATTAAAGACACATCTCTTTACTCTGGCTTACACATAACACACTGATACACTGATTGCTTAGTTGGGGACACCTGATTTCTAGTAATTATCATCGCCTTGACTACAGAGGCCATCTCTGCATTTGATAAATAAATTGTTTATTTCTAGTCATTATACAGTGCATTACCATCACTCTGTTCTTCTACTTTATAATGTTCAGTGCTTTGCTAGAATCTGTATTGTTAAAGGCATTATATAAATAAAAGTGTCAACTTAACTTGATATTCGTGGTGTCTAAAATCATTGTATGTAATTATTTATTATTTTGAGTATCTTGACAATGGGCACCCTCACCTAGCTGTTAAATCAATTAAATTCATGTATTTAACTCTGAAATAACATTCAAAAGCTTTTGTGTGCATTACCAACAACTAGAAAAGCGATGATGGTCATACTCATAATTTGTCAATATTATAAATGGCATATTTAAATTGGCAATGCCGATGGTGTGGTAATGCTTTAGTGTGTTATCTTAAAGTTTAAGACTTTTGTGTCTAAAAAAAAAAGTCTTTACATTTAGTGTGTTATATGATGACTGCTACCTTGTAACTATTCTGGCCATGTAAGTGAATGGAGTCAGTTCTCTTCAGGTGGGAGTCAGGAATCAGAGAAACCCAGAATAATACACCCTTACCTATTAATTCACAATTTAGTCCTTTCAATTTACAAGCATGCTTTACTATGAAACTAAAAAAAAGTATGCAGCAAAAAAAGCCTATTTTAAAATGTGTGTTGAGCATGTCTGTGTTCCACTGAGATATTTGATAGATTCAGACGATGAGAATGTGCGTCATTCATAAGGAATGAAGTTTTTTTTACAAATAATGAAGGAAAATTATACTCTTTATTCATCCCCCTCATTCTGTTCTTAGAGCAAGAAGTGATTATCATCAATGCTTTTACCATCTGAAGTCAACACCCTGGGATGAGGTAATGATTCACAGTGAGATCTCAACATTTGGGGACAATTCTGTCAAAGGTATGCAGGAAATGCTTCCCACAGGGGTATCGCATGATGACCTGTGCTGACCCACCTCATCCCTCATGAAGCCCAAAGTAATGTTAGTGCTAACAGCTGTCGTAGCTTCCACTAATGTCTGTTAATAAGTGGGCTCTTGCTTTTTAGGTGGCGTTGCCTGTGTATAACACAGTGCTGCAGGGATTTTTGTACATGTGCATTTTTGAAGGCCAACACTCAAAAAACAACTTTTTAGCATTTCCAGTTCCATCATCTTTAGGTCAGTATTTTTTTGGGGATGGGTTTTTGGTTCTGTGGTTCACACAAGCTCAAAATAACTTTTACTATACAACATAAAATACATCAGTAATACACCCCGTGATTTCTTAAAAGCTTTTACTTGTAACAAAATGTTAAGCGTTGGCTAAATCGTTGTTAAACATTAACCGTCATCTGACTACTTTTAGATTACTTATAGCCTAACTTGTTTATCACATTTAAATAGGGTAATTTTGTTACCATATAAAAATACAAAGAAATTGTATATAAGCACGTACAACATTAAATTATGTTTCCCGTACTGGGGTTTGTGAGTTAAATCATGAAAATATACAATTAAAATAAGTCTTTTTAAAATTACAATAATTAAAATACCATGTTATAATTAAAATATTAGTAATTAAATAATAAGTAAAACATATTATACCTGTTTAACTGATTGTCATGTGACCATGTGGATAAAACAATGTAATCATGTAATCAATAAAAAGTAACTGAAGTCTGATTACAAGTATTTTAAAATGTAATTTAATTTAATTACAAGTTATTGCATATTTCAGTTTATTGAGGTGTTTAGTATTTAAATGAATGATCCTTAGCACCTTCTATATATGTTCATATTTAAAAGCTGCTTGTGATGGGCTTTGGTTCATCAGATTACTTTCTCATCACGTCCTGCTTTTGGTGCTAATCTGTTTATTTCAACGGTACAAAACGGATTCCAGTACTTTAATAGGTTGGTAAATTAACAATATATTAGTTAATGAAATTACGGTATTTAACTGTAAATTTCACCTAAAATGTTGTTACCGTATCTTTAACGGTCAGATAACAGCAACAGCTGCCGTTTTTTTACCGTAAATTTTTGTGGGGTTTTTTTATGTATTTTTTTTATACGGTGTAGCAAATTAGCCAAACTCAAACTTCTGAGAAAATGTTTTAGCTTAATTGGTGACCCTAAAGTCAGATGACTATAGTGTAGTTCACTTATAACCTTCAATTATTTTTTACTTGTAGTGATTGTATTTGTGCTTTTAAGTTCTCAAAAGTTGTGAGGATTATAATAATAAAGAAAATGTGTAAGAATCATAAACTTTTGTTGGTCGCAGAGCTTATTTTCACCAATAATGCCAAAGCCAAAGGAAAAATCCTTTTGGGTGTCTGTCAAGGGAACAGTGGAGAACTTCCAGATTGGCCTACACTATATTTGCAAAATATAATTAATTAGTTTGTGATCTCTTCCTCAAATGAAGTCCAAAAGTAAGAGATGCAATGTTTATAGTACTGTTAGACCAGCAGGAATGTGTTATTGGGCTTTGGGAGGGAACAATTGCTGTAATTCGAGTGGACTTCAGCTCAGAGTTGGTCTCAGTGGACATCGTTCAGCCAGCATTTCACCAAGCCCAGATGAGTCTGGGCAATTCCAAATCTTTCATTAGTGCACCGTTGCCTCCTCGGGCCGCTATCAGAGCCGTGTGACAGCCTGCCGTGGTGATAGGGATGTGTGTGCTGAAGACGAAGTCTCAAACAGGAAGCCAGGGCTAATGATTCACAGATGGTTGGGGTGGCTGGAGCGCAGAGTCCTGGGCTTCGTCATGGTGCATGTTTGTGATTTATTCGGCTGTTACTGTGGAAGGGGGCCGTGGCAGAGGGGCTGAGCTAAGGGCTGGATGGGGGTGGGCAGTTAAGTTAAGCCATCTCCCCTTTGGTCATGGTGTGATTCTTGAGGTCTCAAGTTTACCCGAGAACACCAAGGACTCCCAAATACTATGAATCAAGAGGCCCCCTTCCTAAAATATCAAAGCAACTATGTGTTGTATGAAGTCCAATTTATACTAATGCTGAAAATTTTGCTTTGTATCACACAAATAAATTAAATTTTTAAACATATTACAATAAATTGTGTGTAACTGTTGTAACATAACAGAAGAACTGAAGAAGAGACCCTTTTCTTTGTGGCAGCAATGGCTTGCAAAAAAACAAAGAAAAGAAAACGAAGGGCATAGAGTTTGGCTGAAGGGCAGAGAATTAAATCGATATTGACAGTTCCTTTTTTATGGATTGTTACTATTTATTATATTCTTTTAAATGCTGCTCGATATATCATACAGCGTTCGCTGTTCTTGCCAGAGATCAGTGAGTTTGTCCTCTTTCTCGACAGTTCAAATTATCTGTGGCGCTAACATGTTCATCTTTCTTCTGTGGTTTTCTTTTTTAGCTTCTGATTGGTCATTTCCAGTTTGCTTAACGAGTCGGCTCGTTCAACAGCACACACGTCATGCGAAGTTTTTCGACATGTTTTAAAATGATTGTGAGGTCGGGGAAGTGCTCGTAAGGCACTCTGCTCGTATCGTAATTTCTCAAACAAAAAAATAGCTTGCGAGCTCGTACGACCTCAAAAATCGCACCGTGTACGCCTTTAACAAAAATTTTTATAAATTGTAATTATATTTCAGAATATTACTGTTTTTACTGTATTTTTATCAAATAAATGCAGCATTGGTGAACAAAAGAGACTTGTGCATAAAAAAAAAAACATTCATCTTAACAACACCAAATGTTTTAAAAGGCAATATCATACATTAATGTGGTATATGCACTATACAAACCCCACAAAGCAAGATATAAATTACAAACAAGTAAGCATAAATACTTGTAAAGTTTTTTATATTAAACACATATTAACCTTACGATTTCTCTTTTAAAAGCAAAAATCAACTTTAAAAATGTACAATTCTGTAAATGTGTTCACAGAGTCATCAGTTTAAATATGATCACATTAAACAACTGATATCTTGGTACGTTAACTTTGGGTGGTCAGTGACATTTTTACAATATAAACTTGTGACCACCCAGCACCTCTTTACGGACGCAAGTTTGTAATCCCTTACAAACTGTGACAAGACAAAGTTCTTGTTCAATGAAGGCCATCCATACAGTGATTGAAAGAGCTCCTACATCACACTTGGCCTAGAGTTCATTTCTATCCCTTCTCAGTGAAACGCAAGAGGCTGTTGCACACTAGCTATGGCATCTGAACAGCGCCTTGGAAAGCGTGCCATTGTTTTCAAGTATAGGCTGACTCACTGCCCCTCCGGCCTGATATCTGATTACAGCTGAGCAAAACGCAAACATCCAATGCAGATCTCAAAGATCCTTGTGTAGACAGATTTGGTCTGGGAGAATGAGTAAAGTAAAAACAGCAACCGTAATTACAGCCCTCCCACTATACAGACAAAGTCTTATCTTTCATTATGCCTCAATACAGCTGTGAACTTTTTTGTCAGAGATACAAGTAGCCTTAAGGGACGTGTTATGCAAAACCCGGTGGTAGACCAGCAAAGTTGCTGGTATTTCAAATTTAAGGAAAAAGGGAATGCCATTGACAGATTTCAAAGCCACAGCCAAAGTTTTCGACGAGTTTTCGTAGCGTGATTAGTTGATCTAACCTATTTCAGTGACATATGCGAATTAATGCTTGTCTCCTCCACCCAATGCATTTCAATATGTTAGCCTCATCTGTTCAGGATGTCCTCCCTCACTGCTCTGGTGACATAATATTCATTTCAGCCAACACCCATGATTTTATTTTCTCTCCGTTGCGAGTCAATGACTTCCATTTGCTTCATTTCTCGCTGGTTTGACTCCAGCGTGATGGTGGCTCCTCCCTCTCTCCACACACATGTGAAATTCCCAAGGTCGTTCCGCATCCAAAACTAATAACCAAGCCTCCCTGATTACTGTCAAGCTTTCCTTATGCCGGCGTGGCTTGCCGTGAAGTGTCATTCCTACTAAACCGGCAGACGGGACTCTGGGACGTGACTCACCAGGACAGACCACGAGGAACGCTAGCTAGTGGCTAATAACGGAAAACTGATTTCAGTCACAACATGTGTTTTGAGACATCAAGCTTTTGGCATGTGATAAAATGCAATCATTACAAAACATATTTGGGATTGAACGTAGAAGTGATGTGGTGCAGAAGTTTGTACACTCTTAAGCCAAGTGGTTTCCAGCAAACAAACAAAATACACACTTCGTTACTACACGATGAACAAATTGTCATATGACTTTTTCCACAGATTGATACTGGTAGAGGCTTTGTGGAAAAGAAGTGCACTTTTTAGAATAATTGATATAGAAACTATATACTTTAAATGCATATACTAAAGTGAGAACTCAATGTAAATTATTAAGACACAAATGCATGTTAAAAATGTATTAGCTAAACCTTTTCAATGCTTTTTTAGGTAAACGTTAAGGTCACATTATATATTAAGGTCCAATTTTTGTGGTTTAACAAACCATTAAATAGAATATTTGAAGAAGAAACTCTTGATTAACTATTTATTAATTAGATAAACAGCCATTGTGTTAATAACTGTAACATTCTTGGTTTGTTCAGTTCATTGTTTCCATGTGTTTTTGCCTTTTTTGGTTGGTTTTCTGTGTGTTTGGTTCAGTCTTCTTATTGTATCATGTGATGTTTGTTGTTTTTCCCCATGTGCTTTGTGACCTAGTTTTTGTTAATCATGTATTCAGTTCAGGTGTGTCTCCTTCGTTAGCGTTCATTGTCTCCCTTACTTAAGTTTCCTTTTGTCATTCAATTTTGGTCGGTCAATAACGTTACATGTGTTTTTGTGAATAGTCTGTTTTGTTTGATATTGGATACTACCCCACAATTTTGATTTATATTAAAAGACTTTGTTTATTTTACGTTTGCTTCCCGCTATCTCCTTCGTCTCAGTGAGACACAACGTTACAATAACTACTTAATGGAGAGAACTGGTCTTCTCTCTGAAACACCGACTTCAAAAGTGTTATCGAAGTTATTTGTAATTTCATTATTACTTTTATTGTCTTTGAAATATGCAGTTATTTCAAAGAAAATACGAGTTAAGGTGTACTGCTAAATGTACAGCTAAGAATTTAAATGTATTTATAATTAGACATTTGTAACGATGAAGTCGCTGTTTAGTATATTTAAAATATGTTAACTTGAATAACACACTGGAGTTAAAAGTTTTTACTACTTTACATGACTTTTTTTTATTTAAAATGAATGAAACAAATGCATTGTTTTTAGAAACACGCCACTATTTTATCCATTTATCACTATTTAGCCTATTTTCAGGTGCTGGGTTATATCATTACGCCTGCTGCACCCACATACGGCAACAAAGTTCCTTGATTATTAAGCCAGAATGAGTATAGTTCCTAGCCACATCGGCCTAGAAAATCGCAACTTTTCATTTTCCGTCAGGCTTAAAATTTAACCAATACAAGTTTTAAATAGAAAAAAGATGACAACTCTTTGGTCATTTTTGAGTGAGATGTTACTGGTCTAACTGGATTTAATTATCTATGCTAAGTTGCAGCTAAAAGTGCTATCGCCAGACCAGAGATCGGCTTAATTGATTCGAAAATGATCAAACTTAACTGTTTAACTCTAGGGGAGTTAGAAAACTAGATTGTTTAAATAAAATAGTGTTATTTTAAAAGCAACCTGATCTCATTAAAAAAATATGTACCTCTGTGCACTTTTTGTACCTTACTGCAAGTTTCAAACAAGAAATATCCACAAAAACACAGGTTTAATACGTGACCCTGGCACATTTGTTTACGTTGACATGGGTAAGTTTTGCTGTGTTTTTATGATGCTTCAGTTACGTATTGCGGCGCCTCAGAATTAAAAAACCTGGGGACTGTTGCTAAAATGTAATGCTCTGTCATGTCCGAAATATGCCCTACACCAAATCCAACCCTAAACCTGCCCGATAGTGTTAACAAATACAAAACGGATATCATAAGGCAATTGTTGATGCAACCATGTCATTTCAACTTCTTTTCAAACATATTTGAAGTTATATGTCGAACTCTTTTACACAGGATTCGAACCCAAGCTTTCCATTGCCATTTCCAGTGCAATGCCATATCATAAAACTGTCAGTTTTACTGCCTCTAGTGTACATTTCTTTTGGAAACTGCAGTGATATGTACTTATTGGTACATATTTCATGGCTCGCTCAAAAGTGCACCAAGGTACGTTGATGCCGTGAGACCAGAGTAAAAGTGTGTGTCTTTCTTTAAATGTGCATTATATGGACATTTATTTAATTAATAAATTCATTATTATTAAATTAGCTGAAACAACTAAAGGCACTACTTGTTCTTTATGAACATTTCCATACTGGAGCTTTTGGGGCAGACCTGAATGACGTCAGTTTGGCTTGAAAGAGATTTTCCAAACTCTGGTGCTTACAATTGATATGAACACAACCTGTTCTTAAAACTCAAAGTGAAGGCAGGGATAAGACAGAATCAAGTTGTTAAAAGAACATCATTGTGCATTAATGTTCAGAATGTGGAAGATAAACTTAACCACACTTAGCTTTAAATACAGGTCATGACACGAGGACAATCCATTCTGCTGGTTTAGTGGTCAGTAAACTAAACGAAGCCAGACCAAGAGCTCTCTGACTCAAGCAGCACGTTGATTTAAACCATACTTACTCATCTAAGTCTCAATTGTGACTCACTTTGGCATCACTGGCTGCTTCGGCACAAGGAAATGTTTAAGTCAGAATATTGAATTTTTCTTATAGTAAATAGATGTTGTTTTAGTAAGATGGAGTCATATGGCCTGTGGCTCTTCCTGTCAAGCTATATTATATACAGCCGCATTACATTTCTGGGATCATTCATTGTTCACATGCGAGCCATAATTGACCTTCGCAGGGAGGGAACCCTTCTATTTACAGTAAGATTGAAAAGGCTGAGATCACATTAAACATTTGGGAGGCAAAATGTAATTTAAACCTGGAAAAAAAGATTTTTTAATTACCACCATAGCTTCCATTTCCAATCTTTTTTTTCATCACATGTTGGGTAATGAATTAATGAAAATATGATTGACTAGCTCCCTGCATGTGAACAATGAATGATCCCAGAAATGTAATGAGGCTGTATATAATATAGCTTGACAGGAACACTCATCAAAACAAAGTCACATGAAGTTCTTATGATGATTCATTATTCCAGGGATTCCCAAAATTGTTTTTGTCTAACTCATCTGTCCTATTTTAACATTTGTAAGTTTTATAAATAAGCAATTCAAATCCCATTTGTGTATTTATGGATCTGATGTTGTTTCATGGTCACATAACATGCAGGTAAACAAACAAAATACAAATTGTACATAACATTTATGTGTGCGTGTGTTAGTGTTGTCAAATGATTCATCGCAATTAATTGCATCCAACGTCAAGGTTATAATAATTGTGCATGTATGCTGTTTATGTTCATATAAATATATATAAATACATGAATGTGTATGTGTGTATTTCAATGTGCTGTTTATTAAATATTAAATATATGTGCTTATAATATAATTGAAATTATAATTGCTTGTTTTTTTACAGTTTCATTATTTAAGCAATTATTAGCTTTTCATCATCTCACAATCCTCTTGCAGTTCATTATTATTTTCCAAGTTTATAATTTAATGAATTATTTTCATCAACTCAGAACTCAGTTCCCTCTTGAGCCAACAGGGGATAATATATATATATTTTTGTTATTTCTAGATGTATTTATTATTATTATTTTATATATATATATTAGGAGTGTAACGGTTCACA
>JAUCNO010000002.1:4100420-4121968 GCA_032353835.1 Enteromius viviparus | reverse complement strand
TTCGGCCAGAAGCAGTAGGTCATCCGGGTACTTCTCGCCTACTGAATTTCGAATACTATGAATTCGGACATACTACTCGCCTGCTTTTTTTCGCATACTATATAGTTTGGAAGTAAGCGATTTCGGACACAGCCCCGGCCTGCATTTCTGAGCATCTTCTTTTCTCTTTGTGCTTCCATCCGTGTATTGCCTTGGACTGTTCTCCCCTGTTGATTGTTTGCTGCCTGCCCCGACCTCAGCCTGGTTATTGTTTATGTCTCTGGATATTCTCTGTTACCTCTGTTTGCTAAAAGTTTATGTGGGTTGTAAATATACTCATCGAATTTGCGTATTATGACATCATCATGGGGCGGTCCATCTTGAATTTCAGCGTATTCAGAAATACAAACTTATTTGCATGTTTTATTTTTTTTTCCTTTTTATCCTTCCAAATGATGTGCTGTGCTCTCACTTGTACTGCGGTCACTACCACATCTTTGGGAGACTGAATCCAGAGCCACTTTGACTGGATCCAAAGAGCTAGTGCTACTTCCAGCCCTATTTCTCCTCGTCTACCCGTCACCCCATCCCTGTTGGGCAAAGGGTCGAAATGATCACTTGTTTGTGCTTTGTGAACACTCATGCCTTGCACGGCGGCACCATTTTACCGCAAAGATGTACTGGGAGAAAAGCGATTGATAGACGACTGATCGTCATTTCCAAAAGGCAATGACATGAGGTTTTATGACGTTGAGTCGCAATTTCGCGACTTTGGCGCTTAGAAGGTTAACTTACCAGATTGTGGCTTTTCGCAGAGATGATTTTGGTGACATCAGGGTCCCAAAGAACCAGATCGGCATCCGAACCCACGGCGATGCGACCCTTGCGAGGGTACAAGTTGAAGATCTTAGCAGCGTTGGTGCTGGTGACAGCCACAAACTGATTTTCGTCCATTTTTCCAGTTACCTACGATCGAGGGGGACCACAGGGAGAGATGACAGTTTGTCTCTGTTGTGTTTGTGTTCACTTGAGTGTGCTTGTCTGTTCAGCTGGGACTATTTAGACTCACATGACCACTGACTGATTTTGTTTATATGACTGAAGGAAGTGTAGATGCTGGACTGTGGCAGCTTGTGATTAAATGTCTTTACTTATTATTTGCGGTCTAGTATTTCTGCCTCACCACACATTTGTCCCAGATAATGGACATCCTTTCCTCAGTGCCATTGGTTCCTTCAGGGATGAGGGTGAAGTCGTCTTTACCCACAGCTCTCTGGGCGGTGTTAAAGGTGCAATGAGCGCTTCCTGTTACCTGCAGATCCCCACTGGAGCAGGAAGTGGGTGAGGAGACACATTTCGAGTTAGGACCAAACAACGGAGTCTATTCTAAAAATATTTATATATGATGATATGATATGATAAAATATTTATTTATATGATAATAATAAAAATAATGTTGATTTATTCAAATGATTTAATATTATATTTTGGATATTCCGCAGGTTATCTGAATATTGTTATTTTTAGCAGTACTAGTAATGTCTAATGATGGTAAACTTTTATTTACTTATTTATCCCTGTTGTAGTATTAATCATAATTACAAAACCATGGTGAACCAATTCTAAAAAAAAATCTACACCCCGGTCCAAAAGAAATGTAAAGAATGTAAAATCTGATACCATTAAATACTTTTGTGATCTATTTCTATTTGTTATTTTCAAAAGAGAAATACGGTCATAGATGTTTACAGAGCAGATTCCAATGTGAGCGATCGACATTTGTTTATTATTATTTTGTGCTGTATTAATGGTTGCTGTGTTATTTCTGTGATAAATCAGTCAGTGATAAATAACACTTTAATATATCCTAATATTCATACATTAGTAATGTTATGAAATAATAATCATCATGCATAATAATCCTCATAATCATTAAACTGTGATTATTCTTCAGACTATAATCCAACAAAACCTACAATTATTGCATCCCTATTCAGGGGTACCAACAATTTTGGCCATGACTGTATATATATATATATATATACACGCACATTATAATAAATACAAGGTATATTATGGATATCACATGTAATAACAATTAATAATAACCATAATAAAGATGAAAATAGTGACATTGCTAATAAAAATAAACAATTTAATCAATTCAATCATTCTTCACTACTTTGTAATATATTAATCTATATTTGGTGTATAAAATTGTATAATTACAAGTAAGAAAAATAATTATTATAATTAATATTGCTAATAAATATATATACACAAAAAACATAAATTTTATAATTATTTCTTCACATGGAAGATTATTTTGTAATTAATTTTGTAACAAAATACTTCAAGAATTAATAATAAAAACAATAATAATAATACTTGTATTATGTCTTTACTTAACACATATTTAAAAGTAAGTCCACCCTTCAGTTCACTTTAAAGTCATCTGAGGTAATAAAGAATTTTTGAACCACTCTCATACCCCACAAATGAACCGATTTAATTTATTCTGGTACACTTATTACAGGGCTCCACCACTGAAACGAATCAAATCAGTAATGAATACCACAAATAAACAGATCTCAAGTGCTCTTACCATGACAGCAGTGAGTTGAGATAGTCTGGTGTGGTGGGATCCGGACTCAAGGGTGGAGACGTGATGTAGGCAGCGGCCTTGGCCCAGTTCTTGCTCCAATAGTGTGAGCCGTCAGTGCCAAGACTCGCTGTGATTGGCTCTCCGTACACAACGGTACCTAAATGGTTCAAACATACCGAATTAGGAATAGGCTTCCCTTGCCCTGATCCTGGAGGCCGACCACCATGATGTCATTTCATTCCGTCTAGCCAAGAACAGCTGAGTCATAGATGCTGTAGTATTATTTTTTGCAGGACTGCAGTGCATCCCAGTTCATAAAACCTACCTTGCTTGTCCAGACTTAATACCTCATTTTAATGGAATTAGATCAAACCGCCTCTGAATCTTCTTCCATGGTGGTAATTCAACCTTGAGGTATGTTTCCACTAGGTTTGGATGAATTGAAAAGCCAATACATATTGAAAGTGAAGTTGTGTGTTACCTTTCTTCCTAGCCTGGGCGATGACATCAGCGGCACTCTTGCTCATCACTTTGGTGATGTAAAGAGGGCAGTTGGTCTGATTGGCCACTGTTACAGAGCGGTTCACTGCTTCTGCCTCCACCTAAATGATAGATAAAGCCAAGTCAGCACACATTTCCTTGTTAAAACTTGGGAAAATGTACAACTTTTCCCAGAATTCCCTGCAGATCACCTCCTCTGGACGACTGAGGACATGTCCCTCTGGTCCAGTGATACCCAACTCCAAAATCCTGTGCTGCTCCTGTTGACAAAGACAAAAAACGAATAATCAGAGTAGCATGAGATCGCTGAATCCCTCATACATGATGTCATAGTCTCAGTATGTACAGTACATATTTAAAATGTCTTCATTACAAAGAGTTTGCTTATCTTGCTCATGATAAATACACATAACGTGAGCCAAAAGTCATCTGCTATATATTATATCAGTCTCATGTAGGAATATTTGCTTTGGTTTTGCTTGCCAGTATAAAGTCTAAGCGTTCGTTGTGGAGCATATGTTTTGATTTAACATCTCCAAACAGTTTATTGTTGATAGTAACTCTGAGTAATGGAGCTCAGTGCTGGAGATTTCACCTCGGCTATGATGTCTCCGTTCTCAGCATGGACCTGAGCGATGGCCCCGAGGTCCCGGACGACACTGAACACTTCGTAGATCTGCACATAAACACACATTTGAAGTCACACAAATGCTGACAGTCAAAAAGCAATGGCAAATATGTCTATGACTTTGTCATATAACCCTAACCCTAAAGCACACCTAACCCTAACAGATGCAACGACCACTGGCAGACAATTAAAACATTATCTGTTTAGAAATTGCCAGGGGACTCTGTTTAGATTTCTTTACTTTACTTTTTCTCTTTTTTTGGCACAGTTGTCATTAGGAATTAGAACATAAACCCCTAACCCCCAAATACTTGGTACCCTGGTTCTGGGATTGTAACAGATGGCAGATTTTTTTTTCTTTTAAACATTTTGACTGCAGAACTCCCTGTTTTACCAATCAAAATGAAGGAATTATCTGGGAGAAATCATGGTATTTTTTTAGGTAGACTGGGGTACTACACTGTGCAAAAAATACAGCTGTTTTACTATAGTAAATGTCTAAAAACATGACACAATTATGGTAGCATTTGTTACTCCATATAGTAAGGTTTTTCCAATTAATGAAAGAAAAAATGAATGAATGAATGAATCAATCAATCAATCAGTAATTCAAAAACATGGAAAAACCATGCCATTTTTAGTTGTGTTTATTTATTTTTCATTTATTTAGTTAGTTAGTAAAGTAAATAGCCAGGCTTTTATCCAGTAAAGTCACATTTTAATTAATTAACAAATAAATTTATTACATTAATTATGTATGTGTATATATATATATATAAATATATAAATTACCCTAAAAGTGACTCAGATTTTATTATTATTATTAGTGTCATTATTATTATTCTTGTAATAATAATAATAATAATGTGCATTTACTAAAATTATGTAATACTATTTTTGGATATTCCATAGGATATTGTTATTAGTAGTAGTAGTCTCTCAATTATTATTTAAACTATTAAACTGATAACAATAAAATAAAAAAGACAAAGAAATAAATTTAAAAAACAATAATAATATAAATAAATGTACATTTAGCTAGATAGTTATTTTGGTATATTCATAGTCAAGATTACTTTCCAGAAAAAAATCACAATAAAAAGTACTGTAAATACAACTGTAAATAACTAACTAAATAAATGTACTTAAGAATACTATGTTTTTACCATGGTAAATTTATAATACCATGATATTTTTGGTTAATTTGGTAAATAAATGTATGTACTTTAAAATACTATGCTATGGTACATGTCTAAAACCATAGTAATACAATATATTTTGGTAAGAGCATAGTAAGACATTAAACTGCAAAAAAAATACATCAAACAAATGTATCAAACCTAAAAAAAAAATATATATATATATATATATATATATATATATTTAAAGGCATAGAATATATTTTAGGACCTTTTACATGTTTTGCATTATTTGCATTATTGCATTGTTCCGAAAAACAAACACGAGCTCGCAGTTGTGCGTGGCTATACGGTCTTCCGACTGTTACGAATTCGCACCGTGTACGGCCGCCTTAAATATGATCTGGGTGTTTTGACAGCTTTCATGAGATGATCATGAGATACAGGTAGGTAGGTAAAACGCATGGAGGAAGCCATACCTGGGAGTCAGTGAGCTGGAAAACATCTTTGTAAGCCAGGTAGACGAGGAAAGAGTTAACGCCTGCACACAAAGCAGGGGTATGAAATTACAGAGGGCTAAGAAGGAGTCCATGAGACATTAATGAAACAGCGCAGCAGCAGAATTCCTGAGCGATGCAGTATTCGCCAGCTTTGCTTGGCTTGTACAGCAGCTACAGATGTTGACAGTGGTTTACCATGATCTTTGACGAGTGCCTCCATCTCTTCTTGAACACCCTTGTGCCATTCAGTGATGTCCACGTGAAGAGAATAGTCACAGCATGCTTTGCTGTCCGCCCATTCCCGCCACTGATTGAAGGCTGACATCAGACTCATCCCAGGTTCAGAAACCACATGATCAACTGTTCACACACACACACACACACACACATACACAGTGGTTAGGCAGATATTAAAGAGCTCTTAAGGATTAATAAGTACCTCAAATCAGTTAATAATGGAGCTCTGAAATGAGGACAATGGAGATGTTAAAACAGTCTCTTGTGCTATATTAAGCACACTGTCTGCACTGCTGTCAGATACTGTCGATGACAGCTGCATCTCAAACAATTCAGGTGACTCAGCTAAACAATATAGCTTTCATAAGACTTAGGAAAAGGTAGCATTGTTTGTCAAAAGCTGCTCTAATCATAACTTAAAGAAATGTTTATCATAAATGAAAACTGATAACCAATCAGTTGCTGAAAGATACTGACATCCATATTATGTATGGCCTTTTGAAATATGTTTCTGAAATTAGTTTTTCCAAATTCCATATATATATATATATATATATATATATATATATATATACAGTATATATTAAAATTTGGGATTCTGTTTTCTTTTTTTTTCATTAAAATTTGTCTAGCCTCTGTTTTAATAAACAAATTACACTTTATTAATCAAAAGCCATGTATAATTAATTTAAAAAATAAAACTTACGATCTTAATAAGTGATTTATTAAAAGTTAATGAAAAAATACATTTTTAAGGCCCAATGAAATTGGATTTAAATGATTTTTTTCTCAAATTCAGTTTTATTTTATTTATTTTCTAACCAAATTCTGTTTTCTATTCATTTTCTGGACTTTCATTAAATATTACTCACCCAAAGCATCTATCTAATCAATTGAATGTGCTAAAATAATAATTTCATGAATTATTTATTATTATTAATATAATTTTTTCAAAAATACTGTGTTGCTATGGCATTGTGGGGTGGTTGCTAGGGTGTTGTTGTTGGTTGCCATGGGTGTAGCCATAGCCCATTTGGACTGTTACAAGCATAGATATTTATATGTAGATGCCTCATTAACAATGGGTATGTAAGCCATCCCCCATTATTGCAGCAGCCTGACTTAACGTCATTCACCATAGTAATCACTGAATATTTGAAAGATGTAGATGCGGAACGGTCTACTTGATGTCATTCACCATACAGTAGGTTGGCACAGTCATTGAACCGTTCTGTGCAGGATTGTGGCATCTTCAGTAATTACTGAGGTGAATGACGTCAAGGCCGCTAAAATATGGTGGGTGGCTTCTGTAAAGAGACCCATAGAAACAGTCGCTAATGAGGCAACTACATATATATATATATATATATATCTATGGGTGTAGCTCAGTCATTTATAGATGGTTGATATGTCTTGTAGGTAGTTGCTGGGTGCTTGCTATGGCATTGCTAAGCTGCAGCATGGATGTTCTGGGTGGTTGATCTGCAAACTAGCCCTGGCTGAGTTTCTCCTGTAAGCAAAGTTGGACACATACTGATCATGGTGGTTCCTCCAGCCAGCGCAGCTCGGGTGCCTTGATAGAAGTCATCGGCAGCAGTCATGCCCCTGTCAGGCATCTGGAAGCGCGTGTGCACATCAATGCCACCCGGCATGACCATACGTCCATGAGCATCAATGGTTTTCACCCCGCCGGGCACTATCAGATTCTCTCCAATCTGCCTGTGAGTGAGACATGACAAAGCAATGTGAGTTATACAATCTGAGCAATCTTAATTTAATTTCAAGGGCTGAATTTCAAGGGCTATTTCATTATTTCTTCTTGTGTTATATCATGTAAGGGCATATTATGTACACATTAACCTTAAAACCTCCGACTACTAAAGGAACAGAATTTTACACTCACTTGATCAGGCCATCTTCCATATAGATGTCGGCACAGAACGACTGATCATCGTTCACAATCTTCGCCCCTTTAATCAAGAGACGGTCACTCTGCAACAACAGAAAAAAGTGGCTTTAGTATCCTTTTGCAGTGCAAGTGCAAATCGTCTGTTCACCTTGGGACATTAATGATAGACTCAAAGTAAATATAGACTCGACTAAAATACAAATTCATCCAGGAGCCAGTTAATCACAGCTTATAAAGCCGGGGTATAGCGTCACCAACATTCTTTTTAAGCGGCATCAGTGAATTTTGTGGTCTTTACAATGATAAACATATGTTCATCGTGGAACATTTATCTGTCACAGTGTGCTCAGCTGAACCTGGAAGACAATGATTCACCCTTACAAATTAAGCTGCTTGCTATTTCTAGTATAATGTGTACTGCATTAGTGAAGGGGATTTTGATACATATCAGTTACTGTAATCTTTCAAAGCTGTTCAAATAGATATTCATATAGGTTTCTATAGGTTACTTGCATTGCAGTAAGATAATCTTTTGTGTTATGAGTGAGTTACTGAATCATGCACTCGACTAATTTGATAAAACACCTAAAAACTCATAAAGACTTGTTAATTTTCTGCATATTTAAAAGGCTCCTGTTATGTCCTTTATTACAAGATGTAATATAAGTCTTATCTCAGGCATCCCCAGAATGTGTCTATGAAGTTTCATCTCAAAATATCCCACAGGTGATTTATTATATAATTTTGGAAATGTCTATTTTAAGTGGAAGCAGAAACACGCTGTCTTCTTGCATGTCTCTTTAAATGCAAATGAGCTGCCAATCTCCGCCCCATTTTCCAGAATAGGGATGTACCTTTACAGCATGTACCTTGAATACTAAATATAGAACTAAATATCTGTTTGGTTTTGATTATGATATCGCACTGAAATCATACGTTTTAAAGCCATACCAGTTTAAACTTCTGATATATGGTTTCCTAGCGCACATGTCCAAAGCACATGCACAGAAAGCAGCTATCACATGGCAAGTGAGTATTAAACTAAGTTTTCTTTCATGTCTTGTTGAAATACACTCAAATAAGAGTAACTTAAGTTACAAAAACAGCCGGTCATATCTGTGAAGATAAATAGCTGGGAAAGACATTGCGTGTTTATTTTAGATCTGTGAGGCAGCAGCGTAATACAGTAAATAAATCAATAAATTTACTGCTTTATTGGCTGGGACTTTAAATAGTATTCTGTGCTCATCGTGGCAACCAAAGACAGAGCAGCTAGCATGGTTTGCTTTGGCATTAGAACTGCTACAGTGTGGTCACTTATGAAAACACAACGTGCAGATTAAGAAGCAGTAACATTATAATAAGATCCTCTTTCTACATGAAATCTTTAGTTTATTCACATACAAGACATCTCAGTTTATTATGAAGTCTTTTTGTGATTAAAAACACTGACTCATTCAGTGAAGGTTCAATAGGTCCAACTAATGAAATGCCCCTTTACAACCCATCCCCAATTCTACTGGTTTGCACAACAATATGACTTCAGTACATGAAAAATACATGTACAATACAGTACAGACACAGTACAACAAAGTGAGCAAGAATGAATTGTTCCTTATATACTTGTGTACTTATTTACTAAACATATGTAACAATTTTATTGTAATATTGTATTTATTTACTATTACAAAAAGATAAATAAATATTAAAAATAATTTAACACATAAACACCTAAAAGCATCTCTTTCATCTACACTTGATTTATTTAAAAATCATATGTATATATATTGCTTGCTTCTATTGTCCTCAACTCCCTTTGGTTAAACATGTCTGCTAAATAACTAAATGTAAATAAATAAATATTAACATTAATATTTTATCTAAATATTGAGGCAAATAATATTTTTTTTCAGTAGGTCTGGTGCTGAAAAACCTAGAAACAGCAAACAAGAATGTACCAGATTATTATATTATTATGAATAAAATTATCGTTATGTGCACTGATGTTCACTGATGTTCTTTGTCCCCATGTGCTTTGTTCTCCCCGTGACCTAGTTTCTGTTAATAAGTTTTACATGTCAGGTGTGTCAAGCTTGTTATCTGTGATTGTCTACCCACGCCATGGGAACAATATCAGCCTTCTGCGAAGGCGAAGCCTGGCTCCCGACTCACCATTCGGTGACGGCGTCTCAGTCTCAAACATACTGACCCATCCCCGAAACCTATCCAGAGACCAGCCGTTTACCATCAGATACGCAGATGTCGTCCGAGCCCACGTCAGACAGAGAGCCAGAGCCAGCCACTACTGAGAGATTCAACACCTCACAGCCTGAGCCCAGAGATCGGGAGCTCAGTGAAAAGCCCCGCCCACCTTCCCACCGCTGAGGGTGAGCCAAAATTAAACTCGGACTGGTGCAAAGAACCTTCTGAAGTATTTGAAATTAACCTGATTGACTGGTTTGGCTCCTCAGCCTCCACTGGTTCCATCCAGCCCATGTGACTCCGTGTCCAGCCATTGAATCCCAGACTCGATCCTCCAACCTTTCTGCTCCACCTGGTCTCTCAGCTCCCTTGCCATCATCGTTACCCGTCGTCCCACCAGCTCCACCGGGCTCCCTCGTCCCTCTGGCTCCGCCTTGGTCAGTCATCAACCATCCTCCGCCTTGGGATTCCACTCCTCATTCCATCCCTCTGTCTCCATCAGGCTCTTACTTCCCCCCGGCTTCACCTTCATCCTCAGTAGCTCCGGCTCCGCAGCACTCCTCCAGGTCCCCGCCTCTGCCTCGGTCGCCTGAGCCTGCGGCGTCACATCAGCCCTCCGGATCATCGTTTCACCCTGGCTCCCTCTCCATCAGTGGCATCTCCGTCAGTCGGCCCCCTGGAGTCGTCAGTCCTTCCACCTCCATGGCTCCTCCCTCTGTCGACTCCGCCCTGGGGTCTCTGCAGGATTACCCTCTACCTCCTCATGCTCCGGACTCCTCTCTGGCTCCTTCCAGCTTCCACTCCACCATGGACTTTGATATTTTGTTTGCTATTTTTCTGTGTTGCCCTGTTTGCCATCTTTTTCTCTCCACGTCCTCCTCCAGAGCCCCCGCCCTCCCTCCTCTGTTGTCATTTACGGCGTGAGGACACGCCTCTCTGGGAGGGGGCAAACGATGATGTTCTTTGTTGTCATTTTCCCCATGTGCTCTTTGTTTTCTCCCCGTGACCTAGTTTCTGTTAATTAGTTATTCATGTCAGGTGTGTCAAGCTTGTTATCTGTGATTGTCTACCCTTTATAAGTTGGTTCCTGTCTTTCAGTTCTTGTCCATTATCTTCACTGTAACCTGCGTGTTTTTGATTCTCTGTGTTTCTCTAATAATTAATAATTTGTTTCATTACGACGACGACTCTGTCTATGTCTTGCCGATACACCAGCGTGACAGTTATTAGTAAACTATTAAGTAACAATTAATGTAAAAATAAGTAAATTTAACCAATAATTTACTTGAATTAATATTTATTAATTTGCTTTATTGCTACAGAAAAAAAATCTCAATATTTATAATACAACTTTTACCTTTCTGGAGTAATTAAAATAAATAATTGGCAAACAAACTACCATCAATTGGCTCATTCAGAAATGCATGTATTTAATAAGTTCAACCAATAGAATGCTTCTTCACAACATGGTACCAAACGATATTGATTAGTGCTACATTCAGGCTTCAGAGGCAGGAACTCAGTCTTATGCTTCAGCGAATTAAAAATACAAAGAATTGATCAAAAACACTAACTGGGTTATCTTAATGTCAAAACATGTCCCAATGTTTCCTGAATTAGCTGTGCTCTTTAAACATTTTCCAAGTGAATTAGATGAACATAGTATATTTTTATCTTTCTCTACAGCGTCATGCAGTATGAAGGTTGGCAGACAACCCGATACAGACCCCTCCACCATCACCCAGGAATCTCTTTACATTCAGAACGGCCATTTTTCTGAAAGGGGAACGGTGGAACAATTCCAATCACAAGGCCCTCTGCCCCGCACGGGGACAAAGGCGGCTCTGTCTGCGTTTCTGCCTCTTTGCGTGCTTGTTGGCATCCCAGCAACATGAGGCCCTGGGTGGCTTCCCAAGCCCTGCCCTGATTCACTTAGCGATGAAAGGAAATACTCCAGTGACCTGACATCCACTACACATCCCACAACAAGAATAACATCACCACTGAACCCAAACGCTGCTTCATTTGCTCTCATACACCTTCATTCGATTTCATTTAAAGACAAACCAACACCAGCTTCTACAGAAGAAGAATGCCTTCTACTAAGTCCAGATCTTTGCCGAGGGACTTCTGGGACCTTGCGAGTGGCTTTGGCGGTCTGCCACACTCAACAGCTGCTTCATAACATGCATTACATAACCCAGACAATCACTGCCATCCATTTCCTCGGTCTCTCTGCACAAACTGACCAATC
Source organism: Enteromius viviparus (assembly GCA_032353835.1). Taxonomy (NCBI): domain Eukaryota; kingdom Metazoa; phylum Chordata; class Actinopteri; order Cypriniformes; family Cyprinidae; genus Enteromius; species Enteromius viviparus. Next base: position 4,110,014 of record JAUCNO010000002.1, on the reverse strand, counting down.
AGAGCCATCGATGGCGAGCTAAGGCATTATGACATCGTCAGAAAGGTTGTAATGTTAATTAGAGGAAACGTCGACCCTATGAACTGAATCGGTGCTTGGACTTTTTCCAGAGACAAAGTGCTGGATACTTAGTGCATGAGAACACTGACAGGAAGTCATGTTTATTTTACTGCATGCCGTAAATGATAATGGAAGTTTAAACAGACAGTTTAGAGTCTATGAACATCAAACCGTAAAGGATGTCACATTTGAGATCCGAAGCAAATTTGCGCGTTAAAATGAACCATGTTGACTGACTTCCAGTCTTTGGGTTTAACTGCTTGCAATTTCATCCCTCGGCTGTTTAGAAACGGATTTAGTTGAGCCGGATTCTAGCTGCCAGGTCGATCTGTTTATGATCCTCTTAAAGGAAAACCGAAAGTGTGGCTTGACTGTTTGCTTGCTTTGCCATTTTCCCTTTTGAGGGACAAACGTTATGAATGGAGATCCTGTATGTTGTAAAAAACACGCTCCTGGCAGACTTGTTGGTTCGAGTCAGAGAGGGGATTGGACTTTGCGGTGGGGTGAACCAAAGCTGAACTGGAGCTGCTGCGGTTGCCATGGATACAAGACAACTGGGCTGAAGAGGGTTTCTTAATCACAGAATTGTATTACATTTAAAAACTACAAAAACATGCAAAAGCAATATGTAGTTTCATTTCTAATACATTTTCAATGGCTTACACATTTTTGTTTAAGAATTATTTTTTTAATTTATTTAATTAATTAATTTTTTTAAAGAGTTTGCTTTTTTATACATTTCTTATACATGTTTATTTATACATTACTTTTTAATTTAAATTATTTATTAAATAACAATCATATTTTATTTCAATGTTTATTTATTTATTGATTTACATTACTAATAGAAAGATAAAACTTTGTTTTTTATAATAAAACTTTAATCTTTTATAGTAATATAATTACATAAACAACTAAATAAAAAATAAATAAATATAAATATGCATAAACAATTAATAGAGTAACAAATGAATATATAAATAAAACTTCCATCTATTAAATAAACTAATATCATAAATAATTACATAAATATTAAATTATTTACTATTTATATTTTATTTTAAGATTTATTTATTTACATTTGTAATTTTCCACAAAAGAACTTTAATCTTATTGTAGTCATTTTAATTCAATAATTATCTAATCACATAGTTAATATAAGAAAAAAATTAATCAAGTAAAATAAAAAGTAAAATAAATTTAAGTAAATAAACAAATAAATATTTTGAATAATTACTTAACTATTACGTAATTTACTTAAAAGGAACTACAGTTTATCTTAAATATGTATTCATTCAATTATTAAAAACAAATACTGCCTTTATTAAAGTCATTTAAGTACCACAGAAAGATGGTAAATATTTAAAAATAAAAGTTTCTTCTCACCATGGTAAATCAAGAATCTAATACTTAAGTACATTATAAATGAGTACTACTAAGTTAATGCATAATAAATAAATAAATATTGTAAACACCTACATACATTTGATCAACATATCTTCACAAAATAAACATTAATTAATTTATTAATTTATTCACTAAATTTTTTTAAATAAATATTTATGTAAACATTTGCTTAAATAACAATTTATAAATTACTACAATATATATATATATATATATATGTATATATCTGTAGCAAGTGAAGTGCAAATAAAGAAATATGTAATTATTTATTAACTGGAAATGTATTTATGTACTTATTTTCACTTTACTCAACTATTTAATTATAAGAAAACTATAACTGTTGAAAAATAATATTTTAATATTTCTATGGTGATTAACTAATTGCCTAAAGTGGAACAATTTAATAAATAATAAAATAAATATTTTAGTAACAAAATAAATATCAAGACAAACATTGAATGTAAATACTGAATAAAGTAAATATAATTTGTTTACTCATTTTCAATTCATTTATTTACTCAAAGAATTTTTTTCTTTTTACAGTAGCTCAGATGCAGAAAGTCAAACTAATGGTGATATAACAATGCCAGTCAGCACTTTACATGAAGAGTCAAAGAATGCACAAACATAAAAATTCTTCTCTGATATCTGACCTCATAACTACAGCTGAAAGTGACCAGGCAAGTGGAGCATTAAAGCTAACATTCATCTTTAATGAGGCTCAAGAAGGTATCACCCTCCTCCGCCTGTCTGCGCAGCTGACCAATGCAGCTGGTCCACCCCGACCCACCCATTAACCATCCCAGCCGCCCTCCAGCCGACCAGCCATGCTGCCATATGCTTGTGTGTCAACTATGTGTGCATCCAAACCACGCCTGGGTCTATTTATGCAGGGTGGGGAAAAAAATCACAGGAAATACAGATCGAAGATGGACAGTCCGACTCCGCCGCTTGCACGTTCAACTGCTCTTAAATATCCGCTCTCCGAACACCCAACTGTGGTGAAGCTTTTAGAAGGACAATATTTAAGCATGAGGTTATTGGGTCATAGTGTGCTTGGGAGGTCCGCATGAACTCCACTACAGTACACAGGCTGATGACTGACAGAGCCAAGCTGTGACTACATTAGACTGAATGCAACAAGTAAAAACCAACCTCTACGCTATTTGGTGTCAATCGACAGATCCATTCGGAAAGTATTCCATCCCCATTACTTTCCCAAACGTTGATGTGCCATAGATGCAGCACTAAAAGATAGCTACTGTAATAGGGGTGTGGCCCACACAACTCTTTCTCTCATTCTTCTCGCTTATTTTCCATTTGAATGTATTCTTGACTACACATCACTGTCTTTTTCTGCATGCGATCTTGCACGTGCTGCTCTCCGACTGGCTTATCTCCAACCTCTTAGATCTTACTAAGAGCTGGATGCGGTTTCCTTAACATGCTGGATGGAAACCACAACCCACCTACTTCTCATTCAACATCGCTTAGGGAATCTAAAAGGGTGTCCGAAAGCTCTCCCCCAAACCTCAACCCAAAGAGCTTCCTTTTGAAAAGAAACAAAGGCACACCCGCCACCAGCCGAGCCGAGTGAGATCTCCATTCGACCGTCTCCGAACAGCTATTTCCAGCATGTTTTACTCTAAAACAGATCAAATTAGGCGCATTGTGATGTCATGTGGATGTTATAATCAGATGGGTGGGGAAGCATGATAATGTCTGTTCTATTGTGACCATTTTTAAAATACAAGGCTTGAGTAAACGCAAAAATACATAGAAGTGTGGGCCATGCAGCTATTATAAATCAACCAAACTGCCTTGAGGAAGGAAATTTGCTCATTTTCCCCCAGGTTTGCCATGCGTTTTTCCATTATCCTGTACCGCTCCCTCAAACACGTTGTGTTCGCGTCAGTCACAAACGGTCAGACAGTTGGTCTCTCATATCTGCTCGTTTTAACACAGTTATTGGTGGTACATGGTTTATTCGCTACACATTGCTACGCTTGACGCGGGCGACGCGACGCAAGCAGAACGCGGCAAAAACAGCTACATTAATTATATAGGGAGCGTCCCGGGTTTTGTAGATGTGGTGTGAACCTCACAGGAGTCCTTGAACGCAATGCCGTGCTGCGGTATTGCTTCAAGGCATAAATTAAACACTTCGACAGCTTAATTTCGATAAACCTTCACACGTTTACCGGCTCCAAGCACCTGAGCGACGTGATGTAACGTAGCTACGCGGAGCAGGGGATCAGCGAGCATTGCGTTTAGATCAGCGTTCGTGCAAATCAAAAAGCCGTATAATATTTAACTCTTTCTAAACATGCTTTAGACTTAGTAAATGATTAAAGAAGATATTCCATAACTCACGGTTATGCGGGGAATATTCTTCTTGCCCTGATAGCCAGACATCTTCTTTATGCTCTATTCCCTTTGATGAACCGTTATCACTGTGATAATGGATGCAACGATCTGTTTGGGAGGGGGCACGGCTTGGTTTAGGACAGTTGTGTAGTCCTTTAGGAATTAAAAGGCGAAAAGCGCTAGAAATTTACAGGACAAAGGACCTGTGCCCAATATCTCCTCTCCACTGATGCACCAAGTCCACCCAGACTGTCTGAGACAAAACGAGAGATTTTCATAGCGGAGAGCAGCGCGCATGCGTACAACCCCGCCCTGGATAGCCAGCAGCTCCTCCTCTAAATCCACAGAGGGTGACCAATGATTCAGACAATGGGTTTAATGGAACACGGATCAGTGATTGCATGACCGGATCGAAAATTATGGAAAACAAGAACTGTGTTTATTATTCAAATAAAGTAACCTTATACACTTGATGATTATCCATAATACAATCCTTTTTGTAAAATAATTTTTACTTTTAATATTATGTTTGAAAATTAATGGTTCAATACGTTGTATGCACAGTAAGCAAATACATTTGAAATAAAGACATTAAAATGATCTTCATATACAATATCTATATGTCACTTGACTGTCATTATGAGTAACAAAACAATTTATGTTTGCAAAGTTTGAGAGTTAGCAATTCACAGTACATTGTACAGTAATACCAATTAATGCCTTCTTCAAGCTAATGCCCCATATCTTAGTTTATATAATATGCAAACACTGCAGCACAATATCCAAATACTTCTGGCTGCTTTGGGCCCAATGCAGTAGACTTAAACATGCTATTGATCTCTGCAGTCATTAAGGCCTATCAGTGAAGAAAAAAGCATAAATCACACTTGCCAAACATAGAACATTTCCTGTTTGGTATACTGGGTGACAGAGCATTTTCTTAACTGTAGTATCATGTTACCGTGTCTAAAAGCACTGTCATATCAACCCATGACAACATTCAGTGAAAAGGCTATACAATTTTCTCTTATGTTAAAAAGGAGGGTAATCCTAAATATAATTCTGAGTGGAGGTGATTCTGATTCTTATGAGCTTTTTAACAGTTACCAAGTTATTGCTCTTAAAGCCCTATCGGGGCATACTTCAATCAAAACGCAGCATCACTGTAGCTATGGTTACCACATCCAGATATGCAAGGCCCACTCACAAACCCTCTTGAATTACTGGGCTCTTAGCAACAACTGGACTGTAAAAACATTATTGGCTGTTTTAATCATCAAAGTTTTAAGGTTTGTACACTTTCCTTTAAAAAAAGGATCTTTATGCTGCATCTCACTTCTAAATAAGACAGAAATGAGTAGTTTAAGGCTTTTTTAAATATATCATTTACCTTTTTTATGCGTGAACAGCAAATATTCAAGTTTTAAAATAATTCAAGATTTTATTCAACTTCAACAAGAAATATTGCACAGTCAGCTGGTTATTATAACAAAATAAACCCAGACATTGCAATCAGATTTTGTATAATCCCAAAGGGACATATTTTATGATAATGATCACCACTCTGTATACATTATCCGACATATTTCTACATAATAAATAGACAGTGAGTTCAAATGATGCTGTCATATGAGAACAAAGAGAGTGCAGGGTGATACGACTAGGAGATTGTTTGCTGGCCAAAAAAGTCAAATATAAAGTTTAGAGTTTATCATGCATAATATTTGACAGCCACATTGCGACTGACCAATCAGAATCAAGCATTTTGTAGTGTTTTTGTAGCAATTTTTAGCAATTTTGTAGCATTTATTAGTGGTGTAATGCAAATAAGTGGAACTCATAGTCATTTTTTTTTACTTTTAAATTAGTACAAAAACAATTATTAAACAACTTAGGGTGTCAACTTTAAAAACACATTTCATATTTTTAGAATGATTTTGAACTATTATTCATAATTGATTGGATTCTGACAAAACCAGCTTCCCTTTTTAGCTACAATATGGAAATATTTGCAGATCTTGGTACATAAATATACACCAAGTTATGTTTTTTTAAAGCATCACAGCAATAACATTTTGGTCTAGTTGATTGTTATTAAAATCAAAAGAAGCTGCATCTGAATGAAGATTGCTTTATGCAATGGTGTTAATGTTTCCACCCACATGACAGTGCACAATCCCTGCAGCTCTTACCTCGTCGTTTAGGTTCTGCAGAATCTCTTTTCCAGTACTTCTCCTGATCTCCACCTTTCGTGGTTTGGAGATATCCTTCTGCCTCTCGATCACTCGACCTTTCCCTGAGGACAGCGAGTCAAAGTCCAGCGTCTTGTTCTCGGCCGAACCCTCCACCGGGCAGAACATGCCACAGAATTTCTGCCGTGGCTGGTTGGGGCTGGAGCTTCCCATGTTCTGGAAGAACGCAGGCACATCTCCGGCAGCAGACATTTCTCTCAGTGAATACTGTCAGATGGATGCAAAGGCACATAAACCTCCGGCTAGAGAGCTCTGTGGACACTAAATGTTAGTTTTCCCATTGGTAGGTGAGAAACAACATTACACGTGAGGAGGTTCCTACAATCTTAAAGGAATACTAATGAACATAGTTAACAATATGAATAAGAATCCCCAAAGAAGGGATTTATTCTTTATTAAATGAAATGAAATAATAAAAGCAACCCATTTGCATTCCTGCAGGGTTTTTAACTACATGACACGCCAAAACAATGCATGTTATTAGCAGCCCTATTAATATGCAATTGATCGCAAAAGATGCCTGCTCATGTTGAACAATCTGTTGAACAATACAAAAACACGAAGAATGCAAATAAACGCGGACAGTGCAAATTATGTTGTTATAAATCGCAACACGTGATTTGTTAGTATTGTTAGTATTATAGCCTATATATGTATCTGCTGAAGCCACGCCAAACATTCAGAGAAAACCCAGAGATGTTACCGTACATGAGACGTGAGACCGACGGAGGATGAGGTGACGCTCTGCTGGAGAGATGTGAGGAGAAACAGCGGAAGTGATGCGGGGTTTTGAGGGTTAAAGATGTAATGTGTCCATATCTGAGGGCTTTTTCCCCGGATGACTTGTCACTTAATGCCTATTGTGAGATACCTTTGTTAGCGTTCGTTAGGTGTGTTTGGGTAACACGCGATGGATGTGGCAAACAAAGGGAATGTATGGTAGGTTTAGTCGTAACACAGATACTGACATTTAATGTTTTTATTACTATTTATTTTATCTGCGGTCCGAGTTTTTGCTCGTTTGATAGTTGACGCGCCACGCCCATGCAGGTTAAAGTTAAGGGCGCTGTCCGTTCAGCACCACGCGCCAGAGTCGAGACGAACCACCGAGATTATGATCTGGGTTTATATGATCTGGGTTATGAGTGGAGGTTCACACAGGACGCGTTCTTATGCTCTGTCTGAGCTATTTTTATGCACACATGTGTCCAATGGGCGTACAGTAGCCTATATGTACAGTGCAGCATTTATTCGTAGTGTTACGTCTCGTTTAAAGAAGGGGAATTTAACGATTCAGTTTTTTTTTCTCTTGGATTATTTTTGTAATTATGAGAAAAAATATATAATTGAGTGAAAATGTAATTCTTATTGCTTTTACTGTCTGTATCTAAAATGATGAGACCATTTTAAATTTAAACAAAATAAATAGGCCTATAGGCTACACACAAAGCAATAATAAACAAATAAACAAAATTATATATATATATATGGCAACAGGCAAAAAATATGCCAAACATACTAATGCATAACAGACCAACACTCACACTGTGGTGACATAAGTAGCCTATCCTTTTTAAAAAAAAAGAATACTAAAATAATAATAAACAAATACAAATAAATCAATAGAATTAGGCTGTTATTTATAAATGTCAAAATGTATAGATGAATAGTTACTCGATTCGAACGAAATGATATAGGCTATAATATGCGGTTCAGTGAGTCTTATCGAGACAGTGACTACTGTTAAGTAACATAGTTTTTCTTTTTATTTATTTATTTATTTATTTTTATTCGGTAAAAAGAGCCCTCCTATAGTCAATCGTTAAGAAATCGGTAAAGTGTTCACTTTGCAGCACTAGAAAGATCTGACTCATAAGATTCATTAGGTTGTGTCGAAGAATTTAGTGAGTCGCAGAATGGCTGACACCATTCGTTTTCAGAACGAGACGTTTGAAAAAGCCTTTAAAAAGAACTAAATCACATAAGTCATTCGTTCTGAACGATCCATTAAGAAGAAGAACCACTAACGAGATTAATGTAATCATGAATCATTCGTTGGGTAATCGAACTGTTATAAGAATATTGAGTATAGAGTTCGCTTTGAAGTAATAAAAAATTATTTGGAATATTTTTTATTATTTGGAATTATTTTTGCTGTGTATGTTTATAAACAAATTTTGGGCGGTGGAACATTGCGATGGAGAGTCACTCACTGGGGACCATTCCGTTTGCTTCTCCAAAGCAGCCACACAATAATAGCTCCAAAAGCCCAGTTTCCATAACAACAGCATGTGCCCTTACCCTCTCTCAAAAGAGTTCCTGCTTCAGCTTCTGTCAGACTGAGGGGGAGAAAGCGAGAAACACAGTTTGTGCCACTAAAGAAACAAAAGATCAACCCGTTTCATTAATTTCTCACTCTTACATACATAAAACTGACGCTGCAAAGAAAGAACTTCACAGACATTTCCAAACCACTCCTCTAGTTAACAGAAGTCATTAGATAATGGCCTTGTTTTAGAGCATAACACACATACACAAGTATGCATACTTCAGTCATCATTGACTACGGAACCTCAGAACACCTGTTTAAGCCAATCACAAGCCGGGAAATTCAATCACGGCTCCTCCCATTACATCCTATGCGGTGGAATATAGAACTCACAGGAAGTCAGTTTTATTGGGCTTTTAAGTCGCCACACGTGACAAATTATTTATAAAACATTTAATCTCGGACTTTCAATTGGTGTATAGCTGTATATTACACACTTGAATAAAATAAAATACAATTAATCTTCTCAAAACAACATGCATTAAGATTCATGCCGATCCACTGCATTTTCTGATCTAATTTGCATTTGAGCTCAATATGAAACGCCCTGCAGGTTGCAGCAAAGCGTTGAGAGACCTGACAGGGGCAAACTGTGTGGAAAATAAAAGATGTTGTAATGTAGGCAACTGTATCCATAAACAGACACCACAACGTTTTGGAATACAGATGATGTTGTTCTCACCCAAAAGTGTTGAGTCTGAATTAGGCACACCCTTCATTTCCTGTCTGCGCCACTAGAGGGCGGTCGCGTATCGCTTTAGCCTTAAACTCATTAAATTTTAATTACAATAAAACCAGGTGAACTCACAAAGGCAATTTATGCATTTTAGAATAAAATAAATTTTAGCCTTTTAGCTCTGGGTAAATTCGCTGAGCGCCCCTCGAGGACAGAACACAAATGAGTACAGAAAAATCAATGGATGAAATGAATTCAATAGCAAAAGCATTTCTGCACGTTTCTGTGAAAACAATCTAAAGACAGATGAAGCATTTCAGCCACAGATATCATATAATTAGTCTTGATATTAAATGGCACTGTGGTGCTCGTTCAACTCGTTCAGTGATCTGCCATACCCGGCAAACAGGGGACGTCCTCCGGACTTTGCCAATGTTCTGTTAGTCCGCATTTGGTCCGCGTTTGGTCCGCTTTATGACGTTCGCCAGCGGACCAAACGGGGA
>JAUCNO010000002.1:4084890-4100320 GCA_032353835.1 Enteromius viviparus | reverse complement strand
TACACGCTGACGTTCGGGGGACGTTCGCTGAGGCCATTCAGGGGACGTCCTGGGGACCTTTTTTTGTTAGCTGGGTAAGGCGCTTAAGCAAGAGTCTGTGAAAAATCGACAGGAACAATAATGACAGAGCACAAAATGACTGTCATTTCATATTCACAGTAAGGATGAGGGCATGAACTTGTACGAGATACATGAGTCAGATGTAAGCTGGGCTGGAATGGTCAGAATTCATGTTTAGGAGGAGCCTGGGCTGGTTAACCCTCACGTCAATGAGAAATTAAGCCACACTGATGTGAGGAATGTAGTGAGATCATAGCAACTGGGAGTATATTATGACAAAATGGTTGATGAAAGGACCTCAGACGTCACTCTATCTGTCTCTAGCGCAGTTTGGCTCCAAAGTAATCATCTCACAGAAGTTTCAACAACAGACTCGGTGTGTGAACGTTAGAGCCAGAGAAGATCTGACCCCAGGTTAAATTCCCAGACGTTCCCAGCTCTGGAGATCTAATATAAGCTAATTCTTTGTTCTGTATGGTAGCTAGTATTGTTGGATGGTTACACTGGGAAACAAAATAACACTACTTAAAAGCCTTTATGTATAATGCATCATAAAGATTATAATGTATTTTAATTATTTATTATGTGCTTTGTAATACATTATATGTAAATGCAAGTAATTATAGCTAAATGTAACGGTTAAATAGCAATAATGACTGATAAGTGTAATTATAATGCATTAAAACTACTTTTATAAAGCATTCTAAATAAAGGCTTTAAGTAAAGTGTTACTAAAAACACTGAACAACAGTCATGCTTGACATAGGACAAGAAGTATGTAATTTTATGAAAATAATAAAATGGACAAAATTATAATAAATTATATGAAACTGCTAATTCTACACTGTTTTTTATTTTTATTTTTTGTCAAATTAACAAAATGGGAAAATGTTTTTTGAATATATAAAGATATTTGATCAAAATTGAGGACACGGGAAATGTCCACAGAGAAAAGAATGTCTGGCAACAATGGAACACAAAACAAAAAGTGGAGATTGTTCTTTAAATTTTTAATTTTAAAACTTTGTCATTGTCCAACAGGGGAGGGGGAAAATGGTGTATCATATCAAGAAATCTACAATTCATTTTATCATCGTATTGCAGCCTGGAGAAAGTATCTCCACAAACGTTTCATTCCAACCACAATTTGAACGCCAATACAATAACACCTATCATGTACTTTCTTTTTTAGTTTGCCTTGATTGTTCAAGACTTAAAAAATATCCAGGGCATATGAAAAACCTTCCAAAATTTGTGTACACCAAGAAGATGGTGCAAAAAAAACAAAAAATAATGAGCTTGTAGCACAAAACACGCACATGATGACAGAACACTGTATCAAACATGATAAAGGAAACGAGGCACACAGTTCATAAGAGTTGAGCTCTCAGTTGTTTTTGGCAGCCATATTCAAGGAGAAGTAGATCCTCAGATAGACGAAAGGAATCATGTTGACACTTTAAAAGAGACAGAAACACAGCTAGACTTGAGAAAAATTCAATCTAAATGAAACCCTGTTCCCAAAGATGGCTATTCATGTCACCTGTGGTGCTGGAGTGTTAGTTAGTGTTCGCTAAATGTGCGTGACTGTGCAAGTGTGCTTGAATAGTAGCTCACACAATACTTCAAATTCTGCCATTATTATTCAACCCCTTGGAGATATTTGAAAGAAGCCCAAGCTTTTCTTTTCCAGTTTATCTCTATCAGCTTCCATTGTTTCGAAAAGAGTAGCACGGACATTTTTGAAGCCTCTTCTTTTGAGTCCCACAGATAAAAAAAAAAATCATGCAAGTTTGGAACAGCATGAAGTTGAGTAAATATTGGCAGCATGTCATTTTCAATGAGCTATTCCTATACATTGAAGGAGTAATGTTTTATTATCAGTATGAGACTGAGAAGTATGAGAGTGCACAAAAAATTCCAGAAAGTATGACACAGCTATGATAGCATGGCAAAACACTGAAGCTGTTGTCCTTATTAGCAAGATTCTCTCAGCTTTGAATGCTATTGGTTGCTATGTTGTAGAAGCCTAGTACGAAAACACTAGGTCCTGATATGTATGTGAAGGAAACTAGCAAAAAGGACACAACAAACACAAAGAGACAGATAAAACGATTTTTTTTTTCATACAGGGATCAGTCAGCCCCATCAGACAGGTTTTTATGTATGTTTATGAGATGAAATATATATATAAATAGGTGATTTAATGTAACAGGTGTTGTCTCGGTCAGGGTTGTGTAAAAGATTATGCAAAACTTGGTATAAAATTGCACTTGATACAGTCATAAACATTGTGTCTGTGCTATTCATTTTCCATCCTCACCAAATGATTTTGGGTCTACGGAGAGCCCTGTCCTGCCCAAAACACTTCCAAGTTCATAATCCCGGCATTCCGCCCTTAAAGTCAATAAAATTACTAAATTGGTAGTATTTGTAGTAATAAATAAAATCTTAGTTAGCGCTCAGGCATGCTTGTAGAACTTCAAAAATTATATATTTTGTTTGATTCCATTTTGAGGGTGAAAACAAAGGCGGGGGAGGGGCGGGGGTGGGTTTTTGGGTCATGTGATTGAACCAAAATGGGATGTTTTTGCCTCCTAGCTGAATCGAGCTAGCGTGGAGCTATCATGTATGAATTTGGTTTAACGCAATGCTCCAAATACCTTGAAAATGAAATACAATACTTCTAAGGGGGTGTTAGAACATTCACAACTGGCAAAAGGGAAACAAAACAAAAAAAGGTAAACGAGAAAGAAAAGGGACTGAAATGAGTAAGTTTATCACTTACGCTTCTCAAAATGGAAAGATTAGTTAAAGGAATTACTAAAAAAGGGGGTAATGTTGCTGAAAAGAGTAAAAGGGGTAGAAAGGGGAAGCAGGGGGCTTCTTCGTACGAACTGCAACCTTCTCCCTAATCCACCTGGGCCATGCCTGAGGCACTTGATCGGATCTGTGTTCAAATGGAGCTTGCAGGAGGAGTTGTCAGTCTTTTCCCGATATAGACCCTGTTTTAGAGATACAGACAAAAAAAAGAGAAATTAAAAAGCCAGACACTTCATGTGTAGAATACTGCACTGTTGTCAAAGGAAATACATATTTATATTGCTAATAATAAGCTAATATTGACTTTATCTCACAAACGTGACATTTTTCTCATGTTTACATCTCCCAATTCAGACTTTTTCAGAGTTTATAAATCACAATTCTGACTTTATAACTCACAACTCACTTTTTTCCTCAGAATTGCGAGTTTATATCATATTTATTGTCCCACAATTCTGATTTTATATATAAGAGAAACAGTCAAAACTGCGGATTTGTATCAAGCAATTCTGAGCAAAAAAAGTCTGAATTATAAGATAAAACGTCTCAATAACAATTTTACATTTTTATTTAGTGACTTAAAATGTAAATGATGACTACATTTTGAACTGTCCCTTTAAGATACAAAGTAATCAGTGGTTTTTAAAAGATCTTGATGGTGTAACATGACCCAATTTATTATTGCTGAGCAAAGATTCAGCGAATCACTATGCTGTCTATATTCACCTTTCCTGAACGTAGAAGTCTTGTCCGCCTCATAGCGGAAAGATGCTTTGCATTGGGTACATTTTTAGAATTAGTTTTACATAGAAAGTTTCAAGGACAGGATTTCTTTCGGGATCTGGAGGGAATCCGGTTTGGGGACCACAGGATCTCATCTATGCTTCTTGCAGATAATATTGTCCTGTTAGCTCCTTCGAACCAGGACCTACAGCAGGCAATGGGGCTGTTTTCAGCCAAGTGTGAGGCGGCTGAGATGAGAATCAGTCTAAAAAGGGTCGCCTGTCCACTTCAGGTTGGTGGAGGGTTCCTGCCTCAGGTGGGGGAGTTTAGGTATCTTGGGGTCTTGTTCACGAGTGAGGGAAGGATGGAACAAGAGATTGATCGATGGAGCTTCTGCAGTAATGCACTCGATGTACCGGTCTGTCATGGTGAAGAAGGAGCTGAGCTGCAAGGCGAAGCTCTCGATTTACCAGTCAATCTACGAAAGGATGAGATTCTAGATATAAGCGGCCGAAATGAGATTTCCCTGTAGGGTGGCTGGGTGCTCCCTTAGAGCTCTCGGAGACTCGCTCCCTCAAGAGTCACTTGGCAGGAGCTCGGAGTAGACCCTCTGCTCCTCCACATCGAACGAGGCCAGCAGAAAAGTGGCTCGGGCATCTTTTCCGGATGCCTCCAGGACGGCTCCCTGGGGAAGTGTTCCAGGCATGTCCCACCGGGTGGAGGCCCCAAGGGTAGACCTAGGACACGCTGAATTTCTATAAAGATCGGAACATCTTCCCCCGGAAGAGCTGGAGGAAGTGTCTGGGGAAAGGGAGGTTTGGGTGTCCCTGCTTAGACTGCTGGCCCCCCGGCGACCCAGTCCCGGATGAGCGGAGGCAGATGGAAGTATGGACAGAAGATTTCTGTTTAATGAATTCAGTCAATCAATTTATCCAATTTTAACATTGATCGGAACATGAGAGCATCCAAATAGAAGTTAGAATCCATCATGGCAGCGCTCATCTGGTACTCAGGAAACAGGTGGATATTCTACGTTTAAGCCGTTTGTAGTAAGCCCTTCAAGTGTAGTCAGAAATACTGTACAAATTTTGAGCACATGAATGACCAAGCTCATTTTTATTTACGACTGTGAAATTCAGAATTCTACATAGCTGTTGATTTAAATCACATCATTTCTGATCACTAGTCCTTTTAGGTTTATAATGAATTATAATGAACAATTTTGCAATTTATTTTAATTTTTTCAATAATTTTAAAGGCATGATGTAGGGAACAACACGTTATTTGATTAACTGTCATGGTTTGCTTTTTGTACTCCCAAAATTTAGCACAGCATAAACTACATATGTGTGAAGCGTGGCAGTGTTTTAAAGGTGCATTTACCCGAGACCCAGGACCAGGATGTGGGACAGAAGCAGCGAGGGGATAAACACTTTGAGGAACTCAGCAGAGAAGATGCCTCCTTTCTTCATGGCTCCTGTCTTCCTCATGCTGAGAGTCACTGAACGCCGCGGGTGCCGGAAATGAAACTCCCTGTCAGAAAGATAAATCCACCGTCATCACAACAGCATCATACCGCCTGCAAACTTTGTTTTAAAACGTTTGTTGTAATAAATAAAAACTGTGCTAGAACAAAACAAATATTAACTAAAAAATTGGCAAAGTGAAATAAAAATGTATAAGAAAACATATATATAACTATTTCAAAGGAAAATATACATTAAAGGGGTTGTATGATGTTGCTAAAAATACCATTATTTGGTGTATTTGGTGTAATGTTATGGGTTTATGCGGTTTAAGGTGCAAAAAAACATTATTTTCCACATACTGTAAATTTTAGCTTCTCATCTAAGCCCCGAAACACTAATCTTTGCAACATCAAGGATCTTATCTATGTACAGCTTGTAACACTCCAAAGAAAAAGGAAAAATTAAAAATCAAATCATATGTCCCCTTTAAAAATATATAATATTAATACAAACTATAATAGTAGTTCTCCCACAAATGAAAATGTAATTGAAATTACATTATGAGGGTGAGTAATTAATGACAGAATTTTCATTTTTGGGTGAAACATCCCTTTAACAGTATAATAGTAATCGCTAAAGCTTACTTAGGTGCAATATTCTCTGGTCTACTTGACCAGTCTGCGACCCGGTCTAAATCCTTCATTAAGATGTCATCATCTCTGATCTTCTCCATGACCTCCTCCTGAGTGGACACAGACACACCCAAACACAAACACAGACAGATAAGCCAGAGTACGTTCCATAAATTAGATGATCCACAACATTTTCAAGAAGAAGTACCTGACTGTCCCTCCTCATGTCCACGTCGAAAATGATCTGGCCTTCGTCCTGAGGACTGTGAGGTCGAGGAGGGCTGTGGGAGACAACAGTTTGATGTAAGCTAAGAACTGTTACTACTTTTGTATTGGATTGCATTTGGTGCAATCTTTTATGACCTAAAGCTTTAATTGTACAGAAAAGAGCAGCATGAACATTCTACTAAACGTCTGCTTTCACAGCACAAATAAAGATTTGGAACCACATAGTTTTTATTTCTGTGCTTGAGTGAACATTAGTCTATGTACATATGAAAGAGGAACGCTGTATTCCTACAGTAAACACAATCATATGACTCACTGAGTTTGTGTGAGATAAGGGTTATTATGGCCGTATCCTATCAGCATGAGGTCAGGGTGAACACATGTAATTTTGGTATGGATGTTTACAGCTCTCTATCTATGAGGTAATTCAACTTTATCTGTGAACTCAGGTGACATTAGCAGATGATATATATATATATATATATATACACACATACACACGGACTACAGTATGTAAACAACATCTCAAAGGGATAGATCACCCAAAGATGTCATTCCATGTTTCCACCTAGTTTTCAATCATGCTTGGCTTGAGTTTTCATTTTGTGACATAAATATGGTGCCTACCTGTCGCATGAGGAGTTACTGCGGCTGGATTCATGCTGGGCATCTAGCAGGATTTTTTCCATGTCTCCGTTGTGGATTGAAGATGATGAAGGAACATGTTCCAGCCCTCCCACCATCCCATCATCCTCTTCCTCTACTACCTGGGCTAAAGGGAGCGGCACCGAAGCGCTGGAGGAAGAGAGAGATGCTGCGTTTCTGTTCATCTCAAGCTCTACCCATGATCCTAAAAAGAAAATACCACAAAACAATCACAACATTGATAAATATACAAATATACAATTTCATTATTTTTATTTATGCATACGTTTAATTTTTTAACAAAAAATTATTTTATTCATGCAAAAATATATTTGGTTCATATTTCACCACAAAATCCAAAAATGGAAGTAAAAGCTCATACTTATAAACTCAAAAAATAAAGCTATGCTATTTGTCTTTCACTGTGACAATGTGGAAAAACACTTATTTTAATGACTCTAATGTAGAAAAGTAACAATGTATTATATACAATGCATAATATTTATAATGGCACTCATAATAAATGAATAAACAAATCGAATAAAGTCTTGATGTATTGACCAAAGAGGCCGATCTGGTGCAGGACAACATGAAAAGAACATGTTCTATGGGATTTGGCTTATTTTGATTGTTATCTGTTTTTACCGGCTTTAAAAAGAGTGTTTATAGTACAGATCATTTTAATATTTGCTAAAATTACTACCAAATTCTGCAAAGTCATGTACATGACTTTTAATTCAAATAAATTATTTTCTTTAAAGCATTCTAGATCGAAGCATCCTTAAAAAAAGAAGACAGATAACGATAAGAGTGTTTCTTGAGCAGCAAATCAGCATATTAGAATGATTTCTGAAGAATTGCATGCCACTGAAGCCCAAAGTAATATTGCTGGTGATAATTCAGCTTTCCATGACAGGAATAATTTGAAAAATATTCAAATAGAAATGTGTTATTTTCAACAGGAATGAAACTCCATGCTATTACTGTTTATTGCTGTGTTTTTGAACTAATAAATGTAACCTTGGTCAAAGCTTGGACTTCAATAAAATAAAATGTTAAACGTTACTTTGGCTAATCATCAGGAAACATATAGAGATCAGTTATTTTCAACAGTAATAATAGTCCACGCTAATACGGTTCATTACTGTATTTTTGGCCATTAACCTTGGTGAAAGTTTGGACGTCCCAAAAAACTATTTTCTTTACAAAATATCAGATTTTGAGGCGAGATTTGAACTCAAAATAATATTGCATCCAATGTATCCAGCATACAGTAAGCCTCTGAGACAAACCGAGGCAGACGGTGGCAGACAGTGGGAGTTCCCTGTAAATCGTTGGTGGTCTGGCTCTACTTCTATTTACTGTGTGGTGAAAGGGCAGTAAATGCCTCCCTCTCAGACTCATTACAAGCTTACAGATATATGAGACACACCTGACCTGACCGCCGCGTGCTCTACGTGAGTCTGAGCAGGGACGCACTCCTGAACGCATGGCCTGATCAACCCAAACACACAGACTCCTTTCATCCGTGAGTCAGGGATGAGCACTAAGCTTCCCGTGTTCCCCTTTCACCCACATCTGCTGTGCTGTCTCATCAGAACGTCCGTGTTATCGCACAGTCAATCCTCTGTTTACCACCGGCTCAATGGGTTCCCAGCACATGCTGCTGACCAACCAGGATGAGCTAAGTATAAACCGAATGCCTTGCAGGCCACTTCCAGGAAAACAAAAAGAAGAACACAAAGAAAGTTCACGTTGGGTTGAGCAAACATGGATCATGTGACAAGGGCCTGCTTTAACTCTACTCGGACACATCCTCCCATCAGTATGGACAGGCTTGCACGTCTCTGTCCAATCCTGAGGGGAAATGTGTGAATTTGGCTGTGCTAGAGACGACTGACCTTTGCCTCGATCCACTGACACAAACAGTGTTGCTGTGGCAGCGGGCAAGCTGAACATTCTGGCCAACGGTGGAATGCTACTTTGGCTGTCATCAGGGAATATATAGAGATCAAAAGATCAGACGATAGTATTACAGAGGCTCATTTATGAAACGCTAAAGCACCATGGCTTGATCAATTTGTCTGGTAGACAAAATAAGCTATTGGGTGAATCTTAGAAATACAGGATAATAAATTTATCTTTTATTTAAAAAAAAAACAAAAACAAAAAAACCTAAATATATAGAAAGGCAAAAACTAAGTCTGGACATGCTGCTATTTTTTTTTTAGAACTTTTATTAATTCTTGTCACATATTGACTATAATATTGCATACAGAAAAAAAGTTTAAGATTGGTAAGATTTTTGTTTTGTTTTTTAAAGAAGCCTCTAATGTTTTAAAAAAAAAATGTAAATTTATTGCTGCGACAGTATATCCAATTATTAAATATTATAAATGTTGTAAATGTGTGTTTTACTAAATAACTTATATATATATATATATATATATATATATACATATGTATACATACATTTTCTTTTGTAGTTTATTTGATGGATAGAATGTCCAAACAATAATTATTTGATAAATAATTATTTTGTAACATCAAAAATTTACTTTCACTTCTGATCAAGTGTCCCTGCTGATTAAAAACAATAATTGATTAAGTAATAAACCAATTGACATTATATTAAAAACCCTTAATTTATGATTAAACTGCACATTACTAAACTACAAATACAGAACATTATCAACAATTTTTTTATCAACAAGAATGCCAATGTTTGTTGTGTTCATTTGCACTTTTGATTTTATTGAAGAAACATGACCAGACATGTTCTTGAAAGGTTTTGAGAGATTCATCTTATTAGATCTTTGGCTGTGTGGGCAAAGTCTCTTCATATGTGCTCCAGCCAGCACTCATCACGCCTCGTACACAGCCAGAAACATCCAAATTGTCAAACAAACACTGTTAAGCTGAGCCCACATTTGCCCATCTGTTACACTAAAAGAACCTGGCCAACATTATGATGTCTTTCACTTTCCCTAGACGATCTCTCAGATTAACAAGTTAGCACCAGTGCATGAGAAAGCTGTGGTCATCAAATCAATGCAATGAGATCTGTGGGAAACCAAGAGTTTTATGACATAATGGAGCTGTGGTGCTTATTATACGGTTTCAAAATCTAGTGAAGGAAAAAAAACACAACGCTCACAGAATTCTTTGAGAAAAATCGCCTTAAACCAGGGTTATGTGCAGTGTGAAAAGCCATTGTGTGGTAATGTATCAGTGTTATTCTAGTGTAATTGATACTACTACTACAGTAGTAGGCTATTGGCTATATACATAATAATACACTAATAAATAAATAAATAATGTTCTTTTTTTTTTTAACCCATTTCAACTTTGTTTTTGTGTTTTTTTCCTATTTTAAAAAATAGATATACATATTTTTTGCATTATGTTTCAGTTTTTTGTCTATTTCATCAAAACAAAAATAATAATTAACACTATTTTTATTTCAAGCAAAACCAATGTTTTATTTTGTCCTGTCAAACGATTAAAAACAAAAAATATTTTTTTTTTGGTTACAATTTACAATTATACTTTATATTATTATTATATTTACTATGTAAACATATTTTTCTTAGATATATACTTGCATGCGTTTGTATTTTTTATATACATAATGAATATACACAGTATACAAAAATATTATATAATGTTATATAAATATTATATAACTATGTACTTTACAGTCACTTGTAAAAACGTAATAAATGTATATATGTACAGGCCTATATAATTTTATATACATAATTTTATTGTCCTTTCTAATGTTCTTGCGCATTAAAAAACATAATTTTGCCATTTTCCCATGCACTTTCTCTTTTAGAATTAAACATCAAATAATTCGTTTGTTTTATTTTGTAGTTAAGACAGTAACGCAAGCACCCTCTTTCTAATATGGAATGAAAAATAGGAACAACTTATTCGAAAAACAAATTTTCTGCATTAGCCAAGATCACCATGCATTTTCCACCAACCCTTCTCATCACTGTTACCTACTTTACATGAACAAACCGCTGCTACTTCACGATCTCAAAATATCATGACTCGCCGCCCTAAACTCACACTCCCGTCTCCACAATTCTATTTCCTGGCTTTCTTCCCCTTTCCACACGTAGACACAGTTCTGACCACATTCGCTGCTGATAAAAATAGAATTACAAATACTACTATGGTAAAAGCGCAGCTCGTGAATATTACTTATGTTCTACTAACACAACTTTAACTTCCATGCACAGTTTGGTCACAGTTTTGGCTTATTTAAATGCATTACGCGAGTCTTTGTCATTAGGTTATTGGCCGATTTACCGCCCAATGTCTGCCTGTAAGCCAATCAGTACGTCTTACTGACTCGCTCCTAATTAATATTCACGACCCAATCCTTTACCATAGTAAAACTGAACTGGCGTCCTGAACTAGGGTCAACAGCTGTGAGGACTAGTATTGACGCTTAACTAACTTTGGTCACAGCGCGCACGTAGCTCAGCAGACATTACATTAATATTGGCTGTTTACAGTAAAAGTATACTTTCCAAAATCAGTTATGTATTATTTAGACAGCGAGATTTAGCAATCTGCGCTTCGCATTTCAGAACGCATACTAGGAATTTCAACAAGATTTATTAGTCTACTGTAACTTCAGCGCATCCTTGGGAATTTCCACTTATGTTATAACCAAAAAACCGTATATGTATATATAATGACTAATTAACTTCTATAGATTTTAAATAGCAGGCTGACAAAAATTGTTTTTTTAACAAATCCACACATATTGAATAGAATATTCAGCTCTTTGTTTACGGTCTGGTTCTTGATCCTAATGGGTACTTTTTCGTCTTCGAGTTGTTTTTAAACGCATCTCATACGATTTTTGTCTACTAAGCAACTAAATATTAGTTAACAAGTTCAATCAGACGCCAATTTTTAAACCAGTTTGTTTGCAACCTTGCAGATCACACAAAGACCTCATTTGCTGGCCCATGCCATGCGTTACATGTCAAACAAATATGATTTTTTCCCCCTCGAGCCCCTTTTTATAAACACACGGGCATGTGTTCATTAAACGAATAAAAATGGGGTTTCAAGCATCCACAATCTCCATTATCGAGTTGCTCTAGTTCTCGCCTTGTTGACATCGGCTTAAGCCAGCCTACTGGAAACGTAGAGTTACGCTATTGGTTTAGATTCAAGTCAATCACATTTTAAGACCCGCCTTAACACACAACCTCAACGGCCATTGGACAGATCGCTTGTCAATAACCATGACGCAGTTGCATTATAGCAAAACCCGCCTTCCTTATGGCACAAAAATGTTGACTGGAACTAAAAAAAAAGCACGTACATAAAGTAAAATAATTAAAAGTATAAAAAAACACCAATACAGACAAATCAAAGGCTTATCTAACAGATTTTATAGATGTCAGTGCTATACTGTGAGGGGCTCCGGCTGTACGTACCGTTTAACCCAGGCTCCCCGTTGTTGTCTGCTGGAGCAGCAGCGTCGGACATCGTGGCTCTGTGTAGGGCGGCTTGCATAAGACTGTCAGCACCTCACGAACACACTCTGCGCGCACGCACACACGCGCGCATACATGCACATTTTAGACCTGCGCGCTCACGCGTGACGGAGCCTGATCACGGATCGGATTTTTTTTGGAGAGGGTGCTTTTAAGTTCGTTAATAACTGCTTTCCTGGCTGACCTCAGAACTGTTATGGTACTGCAGATTTCCTGCAGTGCTAAAATGACGCAAATGGGTTCATATCTGATAACAAAGATGCTAGCATTACGTAATCGACTCAAGCTGCTTATTTATATAAATATATATAAAAAAATAAAATAAAAACCTGTATATGAATCCCTGTCAATAAACTAAATGCGTTATGGCAAGCACATTTAACTTTTTATTTCTTAAAAAAAACCTATGGTGTTGTTGCTGATACTTTTTAATTACCAGCACATCTTTTTTTGGTTTCATAAACTTTTCATCTGAAGTGTGTTTTCCTTTAGTCACAAGCTCTTTTCCATTATGCTAGAAACTACCCCAATTGTGATACTAATACTGGTAACACATTGCAAACTTTAGTGGTTTAACGTTAGATAACAATTGTTCTCAAAACAATTGAACAAAACCCTCACTAAAATGTATTTGTTTCTAGCACTAAATTGGTTGCAGATGAAGGTAGAAAGCTGTGCATGGATGATTTCTTTGCTGTTAGATTAATAATACAAATTTACGAAACAGATAAGGTTACGGTTATTATGCTTTTCATTTAAACAGTTAAGTCATCATTCATGTAAGGCAGTATTTTATATAAAAAAAAGTATGTCTATGGGTGTATTTACACAACAGTGGTGTAATAAAAATGTAGAAGTTTTACGATCCCCGTTTATACAGATGCATGAAAACAACTACAAACACTATTACCCATGCCAGGCAAGTAGTTGATGATGACTTTGTGAAGAAACTACCTACACACACAGCAAGAGGTAAGTATCATGCATGAAAGCACCTTTTCACAAATTATTTTTTTATAGTGCACAGAGATATGACAATAGTGTCATATTCAAAGGTTTGCATTTTCAGAAGTGTTTAAATGAACCCCCCTAAATCATTTTTTAGATGACAAAAAAGGTGT
Organism: Enteromius viviparus; assembly: GCA_032353835.1. Classification (NCBI taxonomy): domain Eukaryota; kingdom Metazoa; phylum Chordata; class Actinopteri; order Cypriniformes; family Cyprinidae; genus Enteromius; species Enteromius viviparus. Next base: position 4,087,091 of record JAUCNO010000002.1, on the reverse strand, counting down.
GTAAACACCCCAAGATAAATATATATATATATATAACAGTTCCTTTTATTTAAATATATTTAAGTAAAACTTAAATTGCTTCCAGTTACTAAAGGAAATGATGAAAAAGCTTGTCATACATCCCTGGTATGATACGGTCACATTTTGTGGAGATATTTCTGCCATGCTTTTATAAATTTTTTTACGATGTTTAATGCAGTATTAAAAAAAGATAAGATCAACGCTGTTAATCTAATGCGATCTAACAAATCTGAGGGGATTTTTAGCTCCAAAATCCTTTAAGCAATGTTTAAAATGATCATATGCACTTGGTAAACTGCAAAACATCCCTCATGGTTCCCAAAAGCCTTTAGTATCCTATATTAGATTGACTTCACACTCAAAAAGCTTTTTCAGTTTTGCATCAGGCATGCTTTGCAAATTCAAAGAAGAGGACACAACTCTTGTTTAATTGTTTGTTCCGTTTATAAATACCATTTTGATATCATAATCTCTATAATCTTTCTCAACTTGTAACTCTTGAGATAGAGAGAGAGTGAAGACAGAAATCGGGCATGGATCACAAAGGAAAATAAACCCTGTAAAGCTGAATGACTCGTACATGAGCGAGCAGTCCAACTGGAGTGTATGTTCTTGAACAAGTGTAGATGTTAAACTACTACAGCAAACATGGCAAAGTCGTCTGTGCCAAAGAAAAAAAAAGAACAGGCAAAGCTCTTTGGGCCAATGTGATGGTCAATGTGTAGCTGTAATGGAGTGTAATGGGACAGTATGTATAGTGAACTAAAATAATAAATCTAAAAAAAAAAAAAAAACATTCTTGAAACAGAATTAAAAACTAAACAAACTTGGCAGTTTCTCTGAGAAGATTAAAAATGGTTACAATGGCACAAAAAACATATTGAAAATTAAAGGACACAGGGACACATCCACATGAGTTCAAATTCATTTTTATACAGACACCTTGAATAAACCAAAGCCAAAAAACAAAAAAGAAAAAAAACGCATGTTTGTAATCTGTCAGATTGCTGCCCATTTCGTCCCTGGGCTCGGACTTGTGGGTAAAGGGAAAGGGATGGAGGGTACAGACACAGGTTGGCACAACATCACCAGAGCAAGGCGCGTGTCATGGTGCCACAGAGGCCGAGGCCAGGTTGCGCTCTTCTCCAGACCAGTTTGAACCAGTATAATCAGTATTGGCAGCCGCTAGTTGGCTCAACTAGTTCATTCTGTCCTGGAGCAGGCCAAGGTTGGTTATGTGATGATGGTGGTTGTCACAGAAATGATTTTTGCTAGTCTTTTTTTTTTCTTCTTTTTTTTTCATTTTAACATAGAGAGAGAGAGAGAGGTTCAGAGGTTTTCTTTCCCCATGACGACAGTATTAGTTCACTTTTTCCTGGAAGATGTAGAGGTTGTTGGTGGTTGCCACGGCGATGATATTTTCCTGCGGGTGCCAGGCGGTGTGTAGGATCTTCTTGTTGAAGTCCAGGCTGTCCACGCTGATCTCATCCTTCTTTCGCTTGCCGCCCGCGCAAACCCTGCGTGGCTTCAGGACCTGCCGGGGCTTGCAGCTCTCGCGCGAAGCCTCCAGAGTGACGTCCCGCCGCTGGCTGCGGTCCAACATTCGGAAGAAGTTGTTGTAGGATCCAGTCATCACCACGCTGGGACAAAAGAAGAAAACCGGAAAGACAGTACCATTAATAAACCTCACTGTAAACATTACTGGAATTTTAACAGTAAAACACTATAAAATGCTATGTAAAGATGTTCGAAAGCACAGCATGTGCCCCATCTATACGGAGACATTTTAGGTATGGTTTTGTAAAAGTGAAAAAAATACAAATGACCCTATAATGCACAGTGACAAAATGTAAACTGACAGTACCTGAATCCCAGCTAACATTGGATGCTTTAAACAATAAATTTCATCTTTATTCCCCCCCATTATATTATAAACCTATGATTTAGGTTTTTTGCATTATTTTAAGTTTGTCACCATAATGGTGTTTTGTGTTTGTGTACACGATACTGAGTGCCTATAAACTTATACATATATTTTAGGGCTGGGCGATATATATCGAACGATATATTGCGTGCATCTCGTCAGTAAAGCCGGTTCTTTGATTAGCGCTAAATCTCTGTCAGATAATCAAAGAACCGGCTTTACCGACGAGATGCGCATAATATATTGTTCGATATAT